>CAIGQZ010032409.1:17211154-17231984 GCA_903798205.1 Danio tinwini
TATATATATATATATAGTGGAAAATGTACAAAATATCTTCATGGCACATAATCTTAACTTAATATTTAAATGATTTTTGGCATAAAAGAAAAGTCAAACACTTCGATCCATGCGGTGTATTTTTGTCTGTTGCAAAAAATATACCCCTGCAACTTAATACTGATCATTGACACATCATTAACATTTATTACAATATAATTTTTCCTTTTTTTAAGTCATAAAAGCTCAAACGTCTAGTAATTCCCCCAATAACACTTGTTTTACCAGTTCAATATCGACAAGTGCCTTATAAAGGATCGATAAAAACATTAACGATAAGCATTTCAATGCACAGTAAAATAAACATATTTTTTAAATAATTAACAAAAAACAGAAACCTATACTGAAATAATAATGCATATGGTCAACTTGACCATTATGTACACATTTGATTTTATATCATTGCAAAATGTAACACTAAGCACTTCTAGTGTTAACCAAGCAGCAGGGATTTTGCCTCTAAAAACACACCTGCACAGCACAAACGTGGTGCAAAATCCAAACGACTTGCAATGAACAAGATACGAAAACAGAAACCACCCCCATAAGACACGCTTCAATCAGAGTGGGCACGACAACAACACCGACAAAAGACAGAGAGAGACCAGAGAAAGAGAGAGGTATTGATGCTGAGCCGAAGAAAGAAGAGGATGGAGAAAGAAAGAAAGAGAGAAAGAGAGAGAGAGGAAGGAGGGGAGCAAAGAATGGCAGACAGGAACCATGCGAGGTTCACCTTGGATCTGTCTAAACGCGGCGGCCTGCCCTGGAGGGCGAGAGCCAGAGCGCGTCCACTCTGGGCTGAATAAAGGGTGCTCATAGTATTCCTCGTCAGAGTGGTACGGGTCATCCTCAGGCACAGACACTGAGATGGAGGGGGCGAGGAACTTGCACCTCTCGCGAGAGTTTTGGAAGCGGCGGAGAGGACCTGCTTCCTCCTCATCCCCTACATCTACAAATAGACACAAGGAAAAGAACTGCAGGGAAATCTGGACAAAGAGACTGAGACAAAGAGACAGAGAGGAGAAAGAAGAAAGGGTGGAAGAACAAGTGGAGGAGATCAAGGGGGAAAGAAGGTGAATTAAGGATATTGTAGGCTGTAATCGAGAAGGGAAGAGAGGTAGAGAGAGAAAGAGAGAAAATAAAACAATAAAGAGAATGTGTACAAAAAGTAAAGAGAAAGACAGATACACAGACACACACAACACAAACAAGAAACACAAAGTGTCGAGAAACACAAAGTGTGGCCGTAGAGGTGCGATGCCATAATCAGAGTTTTATAGGTTTCTCTAAAAGAGAGGAACGTCTATAACTGATGAAAGTATATACATTTTAAATTTCTACTTAAAGTCAACATGAACTGATAATCAACCCAGACATAAAGATATAAATAGATTATTTAATAGTAATATGAATGTTTGTGATACTTTGTCAAAAACGCCTAAATGCAAAATATAATGAGCATGTTTAAATAAATAATCCATTGTCATATAATGATAACATAAAAATATCCAACATGGACCCAAATTATAAACCAAATATAGTAAATACCAACAATTTTATTCATTAACTCATTTTCTTTTCGGCTTAGTACCTTTATTCATCAGGGGTCACCACAGCGGAATAAACCGCCAACTTATTCGACATATGTTTTACATAACGGATGCCCTTCAAGCTGCAACCCATCGCTGGGAAACACCCATACACACTTATTAACACACATACACTACGGACAATTTTGGCTTACCCAATTTACCTATAGCGCATGTCTTCGGACTGTGGGGGAAACCAAAGCACCCAGAGGAAACCTACGCAAACACGAGGAAAACACGCAAACTCCACACAGAAATGCCAACTGACCCAGCCAAGGCTTAAACCAGCGACCTTCTTGCTGTAAGGTGACAGCGGTATCCACTGCGCGGCCTCAAAAATGTAATATCTGCATTAACTGAGGGTATATCTCAGTAAAATCTCTCATGTATCAAAGATGAGAGATTTTAGTTTCTGCATGCAATTAAGTAATTTTAAATAGACTAAGAAAATATACTAAATGTAAGGTACATTAATGTTTCTAATAATTTGTGTGAAAGTAAAATGTAAAAACACTTGACAAAAAACAAATGTCAAATATTGTTTCACTGTCAATAAGAGTATAACATATATATTCAGATAATATAAAATATCACACTTATTCTGACCTGCAAAAAATAATGCTAAGGTTTCTGCAGGTTTCATCAAGTCAAATTTAAAATGTAAGACTTAAACACATTTTTAAGACTATTATTAATTCAGTTTTAGACTTATACTGAGCTAAACACTAACGGTTGTCTAATAGACTAACTTTTAACTAAGACTTGTTATTTTTAGCTAGTTGTAAACACAATTTTTCAAATTTAACAGTTCTTTAATAAGAAATAGATGTTTTAAAAACTACAATAAACAAAATGAATAAACAACAGTCTGTCCTCACCAGGTAGCTATACAGGGAGAACTTTTAAACTAATGTTATTTTAAGAAAGATATATAAACCACATCAGTAAACAGAGTTATCTATTATTAAATATATTAAACATTGCTGACAAATGGGTAAAATATGAAAACTTTTTTTGCACTGAAACATTTAAGTGTCTTCTATGTATCATTTTAAAATCTATGATGAGTCATATTTTTTTGCTCACCAATAAATTTACAGGACACATTCTAATGTCAAAAAATACATCAATTAATAATTCTGTATTGCACTTTTTCGTGCTTACAATAAAACGTTTTTTGTGTACCAAAATACATAATATAAGGGCGTACTCACACTAGATAAAGTTGCCTTGAACCGTGCAGAAGCGCGATTGCCCCCCCTCCCCTCTTTCCCGACGACCTGCACTCACACTGCATTTTGCCTTCCGAGCCAGAGCACGCTTACTGTATGTCATTGATGATGCAACTGTTCAGTTTAACAGGAAGAGAAGCACTCTCGCCCAGCACAGTGGAGATTACTTAAGTTATATAATTTTAGTTGTTTGGGATGCAGTGTCAAATATTTTGCCAAACAGATCCACAACTTTTGACGCTAATAATACATTTGAAATCAGAATTATTAGCGCCCCTTTTAATTTTGATTTTTTCTTTTTTTTATATTTCCCAAATTATGTTTAACAGAGTAAGGAAATTTTCACAGGAGTTCCTATAATATTTTTTTCTTCTGGAAAAGTCTTATTTGTTTTATGTCAGCTAGAATAAAAGCAGCTTTTAATTTTTTTAAAACCAATTTACGGTCAATATTATCAGCCCCTTTAAGCTATATATATTTTTTTAACTACAGAACAAACCATCTTTATACAACAACTTGCCTAATTACCCTAACCTGCCTAGTTAACCTAATTAACCTAGTTAAGCATATAAATGCATTTCACTTTAAGCTGTATAGAAGTGTCTTGAAAAATATCTAGTAAAATATTATTTACTGTCATCATGGCAAAGATAAAATAAATCAGTTATTAGAGATGAGTTATTAAAACTATTATGTTCAGAAATGTGTTGAAAAACTCCATTTTTCTCCATTAAACAAAAATTGGGGTGGAAAATAAACAGGGGGGCTAATAATTCAGAGGAGCTAATAATTCTGACTTCAACTGTATATCATAAAAGTCATTGTGCCGCACATATTAGGAGGTTTGCTTAAGGTGCAGCGACGTGCAGTGAGGAGTTTGCATCTTTAATAAACTATGACAGTTCGCGTTCATTGAAAAGTAAGAATGATTAATAAATCCATATGAAACAGTGCCTTAAAAGTGAAGTTGCTTCTTCAGTTTCAAAATCCAACCAAACTGCATTTTGGCACACCTCTTCCAACCGGGCCAGGGCCGGCCAACTGAACCGCACCTGGGCCCGATGCGGAGGACTCACACTTGTCAAACAAACCTGGAAATGCACCCAGCACAGTTCGGATAGTATAGTGTGAGTGCGCCCTAAGAATCCCAAGGTAAGATTACTTCCACACAAAACAAAGTTGTTCAAAAGTAACAAAACAAAAGTAGGAAAACTTTCATTTTAAATTGTACTTAACACGTTATTAACTTGTTAAATGACTTTTGATCCTTGTTCAAACTATTTAAAATGAGCTGAAACACAATTCTTTAGGTCTTTCTGGGGATAACTTAATTGTTTTGTTTAGTGCACTTAAATTTGTAACTTAATTGATTTGTGTTGGGACAACATGTAGGAATTGTGTGGGAACCAGCATTTTTTTTTTGTAAATTAATTCCATGTTGACTTTAAGTATCCAGTTTATGACTGCATTTGGCGTTAGTTACAGTGTTAATGGCATTCATGTTCAGTAAAGCAGCTTCAGAGAGTAATCTGAGAATGGCATTGACCCATCAACAGCAGTAGAGACAAACACAGTCAAAACGACGAACGAGCACAAGCCCACGACATGAACAGCACCTACAGTACAACACAACATGCAAAACTGCAGACGAGGACGCACAGAGGAACTGAGAGAGGTTTGAAACAGTCAACAGATCTCTAAAGAGGGGCTTTGGAGAGAGGATGAGCAGGCAACCTGAATGCAGCACAGTTTCAGCAACAGCCCTGCAAACATCAGCTGGAAGTGAAACAGCGCAGCATTCAGTTCAAAGGTTTCAGGCTTTCATGCAGGGCAGAGTCTAAATCTATGATTGGGTGGGTGTAAGAAAGGGGGTTGAGTTTGATTGGTTAGGACTAGAAGGGGCGTGGTTTTTAAGCTCCCGGAGTTAGCAGTGATGAAGATGAAGGCCATGTTTAAGAGCTGGATATGCTGGATGAGGAAGAGGAGGCTGACTTGAATGATGTCAACAAAGGAGGCAAAGTTGTTCCTGCAAACACAACTCCATCAATCTTTGGACCGGCCCCACAGATCAGAGCGGGCATCAGTGAGAAGGGTGAAATCAGCCTGGAAGAGGTGGGACTAGCAGATGTCCCCCCCAATAAAACACCCTCATTCAAGGTCAGAGAGCGATCGGAATACTCATAGGAGGAGAAAAAAAAAAAGTGTGTTTTTTCAAGTTCTTTCAGTGTGTTTCTCACCTCACCTCTCTCCATACACACATGAAGCATGACCCTACCTTGATCCAAAGGCCCGAAATGCTCTGCTGCTGGAGACGGAGGAGGTGAGGGCGGCAGGTTTGCGGAGTCCTCCACTGAAAACAAACAAACGAAGATCAGAGATCAGTACAATGTTTGAGATCAGAACAATGCAGTGCTCAATTACGACTCAGTTCTGATGCCTAGTGTTGCTGCCTACAAAGGATTAATCAGAAGCGATCATAGGCAACATGTTGAAAATGCAAGTTCCTAAGTTATTTCCTAATTCTATATTTAAGGGTGTTTTCACATCTGTAGATTGTTTACTTATTCAGAATTTAATTTAAATTGTTAGAATGTTGCAATTCCCCTTGGTTTGATTCACTTTTAAAACAGGGCTGTTCCGATATCGACACTAGTATCAGAAATATTCACAGATACTGCAAAAATCCTGGCATCAGTATCAGCAAGTATTTGAAACCATAAACCGGTCCGATACCATCTTTTTAAAGACATATGCCTGCTAGTTTTGCTGAACACTGCAAACCCAGAGTCAGTTCTTCAGAAGAAGACAGTAACACACTATTTTATTATCTTTTTTAAATCAGATTTAAAATTTTAAAGAGGTTCCTTTTGCATATTATTCATATACATTTTTTCTTTATTTTTTGCACTGATTTTTAAACCGTCATACTGTAAAACTTAGTAAAAGTTACTGTAGCTACTGTAAAAAAAATTATTTGTTTCAGTTTACAGAGTTTGATTAATGGCTGAACATGTTTCATTAAATTACAGTAAATAATATCACTGTTAAATGCCTGATAGTAAAAATGTCAGATAATAAAAATACTCCACTGTTTGTATTTGTTCATGTTTTATTAATGGGTAAGTCTGAAGCACACTGTAATTAAAATCTGTCAATTTATACAGGGCTAGCCGTATATACAACTGTTTCTAAAGATACACACTCAGGTATCGGTTCAGTACTGTGTATCAGTCGATACCCTGAGCTCAGGTATCCGAATCGGTATCAAAACATCCTTATTTTCAATAGACAAAATTTCTAAACAGACTAAATTTGATGAATAAACGCCACTTTAACATTTATGTTCCTCTAATTCAGCTCGTTATGACATCTGTGATTTCTTTTGTGCAGATCAATGTTTATTAAAACACCATAACAGAACATTACAACATTTTCTGAAGGTTCATGTGACACTAAACTGGAGTAATTCAGCTTTTGCCAGCACAGGGAAAAGAAAAATCTTTTTCATTTCAAGTTTCATTTATTTAATTTTATTTTAAAATATATTAAAACTATTTTAAATTGTAAAATTATTCCACAGTATTACTGTTTTAGTACTGTATATTTGGTCAAATAAACAGCCATTGTGATTTGATTTTACATACATTCAAGCTTAAAAAATGTGATTCAACTTCTGAAGTAGGGCTGCATGACATTGGAAAAACCTGACATTGCGATATTTAGTTTTTCTGCGATTAATATTGCGTTATGAATACAATTTCACCAGATGGCTTGAATAGCTCTATTTGAAAAAGGAATTATGCATTTAAATTGATTAGGATGATTTTGTAAGTGTGTGAATCACATATAAAAGTTATAAACCAATTGCATGCAAAAATAATTGCAATAGAGCAAAGCAAAAGGTAAAATAAACAGTGATTTAGAGTTTTACAAGAGAGTCAAACAATACTCAGGTACAGAAGTTTCACCCTGTTATGCTTATATTTTCTCTTCAAACCTCTTGTATTCTCAATTGTTGTGGTGTTCAACTATAATTCCAACTTAACATTGCATATCCTGCAATTGTGACTAATACATACACACACATTGTGTTATCGATGCTGAAATTACATATTGTGCAGCTTTATTCTGAAGTGAATCAACTTCTGGATTACATTTTTATAGTTAATTCAGCAGAAAGGAAATGATGAAGAGCAGCATACAAAACATGATTAGGAAATGCAAGTTGGCTTTTATGTGACTTAAAAAAAAATGGCGCAATTTCATATAATGTCCACACAAGAAAAAAAATTCCCCAGTGGGCATGTTTTAACAAGAAAAAAAAAACATTTAGGAAAGAAAACAATTTTGTATCTTAAAATGCAATTAAACAGCTTTTTAAGGGGCACCGGGGGGCAAACCGTTTTATAACAATGGATTTGAATGTAAAATTTCCACCCAAAGGTATAAATGCATGGTTGTGTGTGTATGTGCACATCTTTTCTAAGAATATGCTGAGCAGAGAGGAGTCTGAGCTCAGGATTGGTATGCTGAATACTTTGTCGTCTCTAATCCTTTGAGCTTTTCTGACAGACCGACTCAACATCAAGCGTGCTAGTGCAGAAATCATTATCAAATTTTGCTGACTAACTCCGGAACAGCAAGTGGAAACTTGGAGCTACAGACTGCATAAAATTGTTCCCTTTTTCTTTTGAAGTCTGACAAAGCAGCGTGAGGCGTTGGACTGCATATGTAATGAGAATGGCTGCAAAGGATGACTTGCAATTTAGCAAAACTATAAAAAATATCTAAAGGCTATTATATGCAATACTATATGCCATTAGCTTTCTAAAATAATAGTGAATAAATAACAACTATCACATTTTCGCATACATTCAGAACATTTAATGTCACCAGCATATCATACAGTCAGCATAAAGCCAATGTTAAAGCAAAGTACTGTAGCAACACACACAAATGAACTTTCCAAACCATAAAACACATCACAGAAAGCATGCAGAACAATCAGGAGGAAAAAACAAAGTTCACTTTGCACTTGATCTGCCATATAAAACAGAGAATGCTCATACACACAGAGAGAGAGAGAGAGAGAGAGAGAGAGAGAGAGAGAGAGAGAGAGAGAGAGAGATAGCCAGGAGCAATTGAATACAGAAACCAAGCAGCGCAGAGTGTGGACAGGCCAGCTGTCAGGGCAGATATGCCATCATGAAGGAAAAGAACGTGTGATGTGTGGGGATGCTTTCCACAGATTCGATCCACAGCATGAGGAATGAACTGACAAAACGACAATGCTGATCACAAACCACAAAGATAAAACAGCAAAACACGTCTCGCCATGTCGTGTCTGACAAATATGAAAATATGTAAACATTTAAAGGAACAGTTCTCCTGAAAATGAAAATGAACTGAAAATCTGCTTGATTTATGAGAAGCAGTGATGTCTGTAGTGTAAAAAAGGTTTTAATAAATTAGTTTTAATTCAATAAATTCACAGAACTGGTTCAAACACTTAATTAATGACCCAATTTTAAATCTTGAGAAAATGTGTAATTATAACTTTCTGTAACTTAAAGGTGCAGTAAGTGATTGTCTTCAAAAACATTTTTTGTTGTGCTGGTTGAAAGTTTCTTCACATTCCAATAGTAATGATTAAAGTAAATGATCTAAATGTATTTATATGTATTTTTATATTCTGAGTAAGGCATAAGACTAAAAAAATGTTCATCCAATTAAAAATTGTCCGGCCGACAATTGCCATAATTGTGATAAGTAGCCCTAACTGTCTGTCAGCAAATGTAGATTTGTGCAACTGCGCAACCGTTTATGCAGATTCACCGTTTGCGTGTGCACGTCTGCAGTGTTCATGATGTGTACAAAAGACAGTTACAGCGGTAAAAACGAATGCTGACTCAAAACCTTTTAAAATCCTGAATCAATATTAAATAAATATTAAAGTAACTTTTTCATGCTGGAGGAATGATGACACCATGGCTGAAGGATTTCTTTTAGACAGGTTATGTTCTGTTTTAAAACTCTTTTAGTCACGCAAAGCTTATGTAGAGTTGTTTTACGAATGGGTCATATGCACATAAGTGTTGTTCAGCCACTGAAATCTTTCAGCAAAAGATCGATGTGTCTATTTTCAGTTTCATAAGGGAACTTTTACAGCATCGATAATGTAGATTTAATTTAGTTTAACAACAAAACATAAGTAAATAGCGCTATTCCGCCTAGCCTGCTTTACTGAGGTGAAGTTAGTTTTATATTCACATTACACATTGACAACCTGTGACATGCTCCTTATATTGTTTACCATGCTACTCTAAATATTCGGTCTGAAATAGCATGTAAGTATGACTTAGTAATAAGTGTAATTCCTAAACGCTGCCGGCCAAACACTAAGCATACAGTAGCCGCTTTAGAACAAAGCGTGTGAGAGAGTGAGAGCAGTGATTCTTGCATGCATGAAATATTGACCAGTATGACAAGTTTTGTTTGCCAACTACACAACTGAAAACATGCTAGATATAATGCAGTTTTTTGTTCAGAATTGCAGTATTATAAAGAACTATAAAGTTCTCTAACTGGTGAATGACATGATCTAGTGGGTCTCTCTTTAATGTGCATGTTCGTCATTTCAGGAGGCGCGGCTTTGAACAGTAGGACTGTTTTAAAGATATTATGCTAACTGGTTAGCATTTTGGCAGATCACCTACTGCACCTTTAAGCAGTAAATAAAATGCTAGCTGAATACAATGCAAGTCGCATTGGATAAAAGTGTATGCTAAATGTAAATGTGATCATTTTATGGTGCTTGCACAACCTTTCTGAAGCCTGACGCCCAAGTTCCCATTAACTGTATAAGTATGCTACCCTTAAAATGTTACAGGAAAATTATGGTAAATATTCTGAAATATTATCATTAAATTCTTTTCATTTTAAATAGAATTTTTAGCAGCCAATACTTTAGTCTTCAGTGATCACGCAATTCTTCAGACATTATTCTAACATACTGATTTAGTCTTGTCATCACTGTTGCAAACAGAGCTACCTTTTTCCATGTTTAAATATTTTTTAACAAATTGACAAATAAAAAAATAACATTTATCGGATAAATGTTGGATTTATTGGATTTTTTACATACAGTATATCTGTCTTTATTGTTTTAATGCATCATTGCTGCATAAAAATTATATTATTTGAAAAATATTATAAGAATATCATTTAAAAAAATATGCTGGTCTGAAACTTTGAAAGTAAGTGAGCCAAACTTATTCAGATTTAGCCTGTTTTATGTTCAGTGCATAAAAAGGGAGATTTATGGTTTTGTGAATTTAAAATATCAATAAATTAATCAAGACATTTTTCATTTATAAGTGAACGATTGCTTTAAGGAATATTTGATGTTGCTTTTAAAAACCTCAAAAATTCAATTGGGGCAACAAATAAATCACAAAGTCTACCCAGAATTATGTGTCTATAAAATGTGAAATGACTTCCTCAGTATAAAGTTAAAGCCTTCTGGAAGACCCTCCTAAAAAGGATTCACGACCTAAACATTAAATATGTACCATTCTCCCTCCCCTCCATTTATATTTTTTTATCTCTGCATTTCTCACCAACCCCCCAAAAAAACACTTTTAAGAGTGCGGTCAACCTCCACATATCCCAGGATGCTCTCCTGCAGGCCTACCTGATGGCAGCCTGACGGCAGTTTCCGGATGCAGCTCCTGCTCTCCCTTCAGTACTGCTACTGCCTCAGCCGTAACCTCCTGCACGATCCGCGCTGACACTTGCTCTGTGCGACACATATACACACACACACCCCCACATGAGCACGGATATAGCAAAATGTTCACACATACTTTCTCAATAAGTCCGAAGAGAATTTCTTTACACACACTCTAACCACTCAATAAATCCTCACAATCCTCACAAAGAGATACGATGAGCTCGGCAAGAGAATGAGACTGAATAACACTGTGAGCAGCTGCGGCAACCCACACAATGTCACACACACACACACACACACACACAATCAAAGCTTTTAATGGTGTTAATAACAAATATTAAACCATTTAAAACTATTTTTATAAGGTCATTCTCAGCGGTTTCCATTAAACAAACACAGAGCATTACAAGCAACAGAAGTGTTTCATGTCAACGCTTACACTGTTATTGAAAAGTGATTGAAATAAGAATGAAATGATCATCAAGGATGAGGTACATACACCATTTAAATGAATCTTCTTCTATTTTAATATATTTTATTAATAATTGTAATTTATTCAAGTGATTGTTGAGCCATTATTCTACAGGGAGTGCAGAATTATTAGGCAAGTTGTATTTTTGAGGATTAATTTTATTATTGAACAACAATTCTCAATGAACCCAAAAACAGGCCCATCCATCTGGCCCATCAAGACTCACTCTCATTTCATCAGTCCATAAAACTGAGATATTTCTTGGCCCAGTCTTGATGTTTCAGCTTGTGTGTCTTGTTCAGTGGTGGTCGTTTTTCAGCCTTTCTTACCTTGGCCATGTCTCTGAGTATTGCACACCTTGTGCTTTTGGCCACTCCAGTGATGTTCCAGCTCTGAAAAATGGCAAAACTGGTGGCAAGTGGCATCTTGGCAGATGCACGCTTGACTTTTCTCAGTTCATGGGCAGTTATTTTGCGCCTTGGTTTTTCCACATGCTTCAGAAGCTTGGCAATTTTAAGAGTGCTGCATCCCTCTGCAAGATATCTCACTATTTTTGACTTTTCAGAGCCTGTCAAGTCCTTCTTTTGACCCATTTTGCCAAAGGAAAGGAAGTTGCCTAATAATTATGCACACCTGATATAGGGTGTTGATGTAATTTCTTTCTCATTACAGAGATGCACATCACCTTATATGCTTAATTGGTAGTAGGCTTTCGAGCCTATACAGCTTGGAGTAAGACAACATGCATAAAGAGGATGATGTGGTCAAAATACTCATTTACCTAATAATTCTGCACTCCCTGTAGTCTTTAGTGTCATATGACCCATCATCAGAAATCATTTCAATGTATTGACTTGGACTCGGTACAAACATACAGTAATAGAGTGCAATGGGTTCGATTCTGCAGATGGAATAAAGTGGAGGAACTATGACGTCAATTTGTATGCAAAAACCCGGAAGCGAGTTAGCATTTTAGCAGTTCCGGTTCCCTCGTCTCAGAGTCAATGGGTTTTATTTTTTTCAATGGGATTTTTGTTAAATCGCTTAAATAAGGTTTGTGGCTAACACAAACTTAAGATACTTTCACGTTTTATTCTACGACATAAAACACATCAGTTACATCACACTCTTGATTTTTTTTTTTATTGGTTTCGCTTCTTTAAAAAGACGGTTGCTAACAAGTTGCTAAACGGGACTACAGGCGATGTCAGAGACATTATATGTCATCCAGCTGAACTGGTCTGGAACGCAGCTCACTCGCGTTGGGCACATGGATTTGTGTGTATTATTAACTATTTTTATGAATAGTATTTAATTGTTTGTAGTATTTTTCTAATTGTGAATTCATATTGTGTAGATAATGCCTTCACTTTTAAAAACAGATTAATTTATTGATCCTTTATTTTAAACGCTATTATAAAGATACTGCTTACCAGTGCAGCCTGTCTTTTTCCTGCTCGTAGTAATGCAAACGTGTGAATAAATGTGTAAGGCATACACACGTATTAACTGTCATTTTATTTGTCCTTTCATCAAAGGATTTTTCGTCGTTTTTCTTCTTCATCTGAACACATCTAACTCTGTCATAACTGCAATATTTACACTCCTCCTTAAAATGTATAGCATATGTGACTGTATGGGCTGCTTTTCGCTGTACTCAGTGACAAAAAAGAATATTGAATGTTGTTCTGTGTCCATGATGGAACTTGCAGGCATTTGATAGACTTGTCCCTCACGGCTCATCTCTGTCATCTGTTACTAAGGAAAGCGGGCTGTAAGCACAAAACAAAATGTATTTCCCACGTAAAAAAACTATCCAAAAGGCAAGTAGGTCTATGTGTTTTTGTGTATTTATGTGTTTATAATATGTAGCGTAGATTATAATAAAATAAACAGAGAGATTAAACCTTTGTCATGGACCACATTTCTAAAAAATAAGCTTAAAAAGTTGTCAATAGCAGGGTGGTGCTGACATCACAGGCGAGCACCCCGAAGGCGATGTAGTCCGTTTATAGCCTAATGTTAGCTTTTTAGTTCTTGCGTTTGCATTTAAGATCCAAAAGTGCTAAAAGTTGTATTTTCGTGTGAGGATTATCCGGCTGGACAAAACGTGTAAATGTAATGAACTGTGTTTAAACACAGAGCTTATTATTTGCAATCTTCGAAAAGCCTATGGGAAAATACTATGGGGATTTTATCAAGGGAACCAGTTTCATGCTAGCAGCCGATTGGCCTACAAGGTGACATCATAGTTCCTCCACTCTATTGCACATCAGATTGAGTTTCAGCATACAGTGTCTCTACGTTTGACAGAATTTGACCTGAAAGCCCAATCCGCAGTAACCAATCCTCTCATCAGCAGAAAGAATTAAAAGTCTAGACCAGGGATTGTCAAAGTCTCAATTCAAAGGTCAAAATCTGAATTTTCATCATGTCAAAGGTCTGGAAAAATTGGCAATGACAAAACTTGTTTTTTATTAAACATGCCATGAACAAACATAGATCAACAACTAACAAAAAGATTGCCTTTTGCATTCAAAAGTACAAATGTGTCAAAATGACAAGTGACAATAATTTAAAGCAGGGGTGCCCAAATGTTTTCCTATAAAGGACCAAAAAGCTAACTTGACTAATGGCTGTGGGCTGTATATATAACTGTACTGTATACATAAACTGTATATATCAATTTTGCCATGGGTAATTTCCTCATTTATTCTGTAATATTTAACAATACCTAGAAAAAATTACTTTAAATCAGATTAACTAATGCAGTACCGTTTTTAAGATTTTATAATGAACAGTCAAAACATAAACAGTCCCATTTACAACACAATGGAGTTCATAGCTGAATACACTAGTCAAGCTGCTCCTGCTTTTACCTTGATTTGCTTGCAGATGTCTTGTGCATTGTCCTCTATCTGTCAAGTGACAGTATTTACATTTTATAAGTCTGATTTATTTACAACATTTAATTAAATCCGTTAATTAATATCAGTTGGCTTTTTTTGTTGCTCAGCAATAAAACAAAGAAACAAAAGGTCACGTTAAAGTTAAAATGACAATCTCTGTCAAAGGCATTCGCCCCAACCATCTTCCCATCGTTCTTCCTCTCTTTTCAGAAATGATAGTGGGCCCAATTAACGGTTACCATGGGCATCTACAGTATTACTAAAACGAAAATTTATAAGGCTAATTTTACAAGTCCCCTAGAGTTACACACATCAGTTTTACCATTTTTGAATCCATTCAGCCAATCTCCCAGCTTAGCGTAAATTATTAAATCAGATTAGACCAGTAGCATACTTTTTTTTTTCTATTTAAAATTGACTGTTCTGTATAGTTCCATAATGTACTAAGAAAATGAAAAGCTGCTATTTTCTAGGCCTATAAATCTAGGAACTATACTCTTATTACTTTGATATTACACAGCACCTGAAAATAGTCTCAAGCTAGGTGATTTCACACTTGACCACCTGCTTGCACGGGAAGCGTGTGCTTTTTTTCTGTTCTGGTAACTGTGGTGAAGAGTGCTGCTCTACAGTCCAGATATTAAGAAGCCATGGTCTACACTATCTATTCCTCAGGAGCATTTTGTGTAGACAGAGTACTGATCCTAAGTACACTTTAGTGATTGTGAAATTAACTTATTTGGATGTAATAAAAGACATGTTTGACGTCAAAACTGAGGAAAACCTAAACCCAAAGTCCCTTTATTGATATTGTTTATTATTATTATTGATCCTTTTTCACTTTGGTAAAGAAACACTGTTACAAAATACATATGAAATATCAGCAGCTACACAACCCTGTGTTACTGTAAATACATTATTAAAGTCAGCCAGCAGATTTTCATAACTGCGCAAAATACAATTTCTCACAAAATAAAGTTCTTCTAGAGTGTAAGTCAGTCTTATCTCTGCCCTTTAAGAGGATATTAATTTAAACCTCTAACTCAGGGCACATAAAACTAAGCAAAACACTCTCAACAGTGAAAACGGCAAGAAAATTGGCAGCACTTCGAGTGAGTAAATTGTCATGGAAACAGCAGATTGGGAAGGTATAAGAGGAGACTGAAACCGATTAAGCAGCGGGCGGAAAACAGCCCACGGATTGGCTGGCAACACGCGTCCAGGGATAGATTTCGCTTTAAAATGGCGCTATTAAAAGTAACTCACAGCTCTTTAAGATGCTAACACACTTGCTGCTTTCTTTCAACACATCTGATATGGAGAGATGAATTTCAATGGCATCAATAGTCTGATTTTAACTTCAAGAATGGCCATCTATAGTTGATCCTTGCCAAAGGCAGCACTTAAAAACAAATGTGTAGTCACTGTGTAGGAGTATGGTTTATATGTGTCCCAAAACCACATGACAAGCTTATAGCATAATGCTCAATCTTTTTGTATTTGCAATATTAATCACATAACATGCAGACAGAAGGCAAGGCTTTTCCATTTAATCGAAGCTGATCAGCTAACATGTGCTCAGACACGGGGCCGACACATTAGCACCGTCGGAGAGAAACATTGCAGCAAGGCTTACGTCAAAGCTTTCTGAAGAGATGCAAAGTGATTAAGGGCCATTTGCTACTCCCACTCTCTCTCCAGCGCAAACAGACTGCATGATGGGAGTCAGCAATGCATCGCTTTTGTTTCTTGTGCACTTTTCAGGCACAATTTCCACCCACCTTACAGCCCCAGCTTCCGCCCACCCACTTGCACACACACAGACATACACCAACACACTGAAAGGAAAAAGAGTTTTGTTCAGATCCCAATAGAATAACGTTCACCCACGCAGACTCAAGTTCATGGTGCACCATCAACTCGCGGTCAGACTGAGACCAGAGAAGAGCCACATTAAATAATTCACTCACAAATTACAATTCAGTCTCTCTCACTTATTCTGTTCCAAGCCGATTTGATGTTTTTTAGAATAATAACTTGGTTGCTGTGACTTAAAAGTAGCATTAAAGTATCATAAAACTAGCAGACAAGTCATTTGGACAAGTTTTCTGAGGTTATACAACAGCCTTATGTCATGAAAAGAACAAAATATAAGCCATTATTCACTAAACATCTTCTGTTTTGTTGAGAAGATATGTTTAACTGGTTTTGTGCACTGAATAAACCCGCTCATTAAAAAAAAAGATTCAAGACAGTCCCAGAATCACTTTGTCTATCTTTATAAACATTTACTATAGGCAAATATCCACAAATATTACTAATATTGATAAGATATACATGTTTTATACCAAGAGTCTATAGAGTAAGTCTAAGCATAACCTAAGAGTAAGCAGTGTGTGAATTATACATTGCTGATCAAGGGTCAACTGTTTTGGTTAGTTTATACAATACATGCTTTAATCACTTGTGTATTTATTTTTATTATATCTAGTTTATTAATTAAACATATTTAAGTTTTCAGTGTTTTGAGGGAGTATTATGACCTACACTCTCAGAAATAAAGGTACGCCAGCTGTCACTGGGGTAGTACCTTTTCAAAAGGTACACATTTGTACTTAAAGGGTCCATATTGGCACCTCAAAAGTATATATTAGTACCTAATAATTTTGAAAGGAACACTTTTGTACTTTTAAGGTATATACCCTTGAGGTATTAATATGGACCTTTTTTGAAAAGGTACCACCCCAGTGACAGCTGGCGTACCTTTATTTCTGAGAGTGTAGAGTATCCTCTGATTAGCTATTTCAGATGTTACTGTAGGTCAAACTACAAAAACTGCATCTAGTTTGACTTTACTTTCAGGTTATATGTAGATACAAACATCTATTTTATGAGAAAACTGTCTTGTGAACACTTATAATATATATATGTGCTTTAGATCTGCCAGTTTCAGTTTCATTGGCACGATTATGCATTCACAACAGTATGAACTGCAGAGTCGTCAAATGTATATTTACATTATCTATTATTTTAATTATTGGCGGTTCATTCCGCTGTGGCGACCCCTGATTAATAAAGGGACTAAGCCAAAAAGAAAATGAATAAATGAATTTTAATTGTTACCATTATCATTTTGCAATATATATTTGACTGAACTATTTCTCAAAGCTGAAAAAGTCTGCTGCTCTGAAAGTTCCATTGAGCACAGTGACCTCCATCATCTGCAAGTGGAAGAATGTTTGAAACCACCAGGACTCTTCCTAGAGCTGGCCGGCCATCTAAGCTGAGTGATCGGGGGAGAAGGGTTAGTCAGGGAGGTGATCAGTAACCTGATGGTCACTCTGTCAGATCTCCAGCGTTCTTCTGTGGAGAGAGGAGAAACTTACAGAAGGACAACCATCTGTGCAGCAATCCACCAATCAGGCCTGTATGGTAGAGGACTTTCAGACCATAAGAAACAAAATTCTCTGGACTGATGAGACTAAAATTTAACTCTTTGGAGTAAATGCCAGGCATTACGTTTGGAGAAAACCAGGCACCGCTCATCACCAGGCTAATACCATCCCTACAGTGAAGCATGATGGTGGCAGAATCATGCTGTGGGGATTTTTTTAAGCAGCAGAATCCTGAATGAAAATCTGCTTCAGAGTGCTCTTGACCTCAGACTGGGGCGATGGTTCATCTTTCAGCAGGACAATGAGCCAAAGCACACCGCCAAAATATCAATGGAGTTGCTCACAACAACTCTGTGAATGTTTTTGAGTGGCCCAGCTAGAGCCAAGGCCTAAATCCTATTGAACATCTCTGGAGAGATCTGAAAATGGCTGTACATCATCGCTTCCCATCGAACCTGATAGAGCATGAGAGGTACTGCAAAGAGAAATGGGCAAAAAATCCCAAAGACAGGTGTGCCAAGCTTGTGGCATCATATTCAAAAAGACTTGAGGCTGTAATTGCTGCCAAAGGTGCATCAACAAAGTATTGAGCAAAGGCTGTGAATACTTATGTACATGTGATTTCTCAGGCTTTTTTTATTTTTAATAAATTTGCAACAATTTCAAAAAATCTTTTTTTCACATTGTCATTATGGGGTATTGTGTGGAGAATGTTGAGGAAATAAATGAATTTAATCCATTTTGGACTAAGACTGTAACATAAAAAAATGTTAAACAAGTGAAGCGCTATGAATACTTTCCGGATGCACTGTAATTAACCTATTGTACCTTGCCTAGTTTATCTATTTTACCTAGTTAAGCCTTTAAATTGCACTAAGTTGAACACTAATATCTAGTAACTAGTAGCTAAAAAAACTAGTAAAATATTAAGTACTGACATTATGCCAAAGACAGAAATTTGTTATTAAAACTACTAGGTTTAATATGTGTTGAAGTAAATCTCAATTAAACACCAATTGGATTTTTCTTAAAAAGAATTAATTACATTTTTTTTTTTTTTGCTGAAGAATATCAGCATGATTAAATATTATTAACAATTACTAAATTGTGCTTTGTCTGTCAAGTGCTTTCATCTATAAATATAGCTGCTGATAAATCTAACTAACTGCATAATTTCTTGAAAAAAAAGGTTACTATGAAATATGAATTTGAAATAACAAATTACATAAACTGATCTTGACAGCCAATTACTGCATGACTCAGCAGGAGGGCCGAGAATATGAAATGACCAGAGACCGAGCAAATCGATTCACTCATACATATTTAGCTCTCTCTTACTCTCGTGGTCGTTCCTAGACAAAACAAATAAATTTATGTAAATACATGACCAGTCATTTCTCTATGCTTCTGTACACATCTCTTTCTCTCCTCAACCACCTACTTTAATCTTACACCATATATACAGTTAAAGTCAGAATTATTAGCTCCCCTGAATTATTAGCCCCCTGTACATTTCCCCCCAATTTCTTTTTCAACACATTTCTAAACATAATAGTTTTAATAACTCATTTCTAACAACTGATTTATTTTATCTTTGCTATGATGACAGTAAACAATAGTTTATTAGAAATTTTTCAAGATACTAGTATTCAGCTTAAAGTGCAATTTTAGGGCACGTTAAGGGTAATTAGACTAATAGGCAAGTTAGGGTATTTAATCAAGTCATTGTATAACGATTTTCTCGGAAAATAAAATTGCTTAAAAGGGTTATAAATAATAACCTTGAAATGTTTTTTTTGTTATTAAACACTGTTTTTATTTCAGCTAAAATAAAACAAATATGACTTTTTCCAGAAGATAAAATATGATCAGACATACTGTTAAAAATTCCTTCCTCTGTTAAACATCATTTGAACATATTTGAAAAAGAAAAAACTATTCAGATCATTTTGACTTCAACTGTATACTGTATTTAAAGCAGCGTCACTACAGGTTGACTTTCAGTGCAAACCTGGCCAGTCTTTTGTGTCTGACAGATGTGCTGGTGTGTCTGGGCAGTGTCCCCCCTTCTCCCCCCCCCTCTGTGTGTCTGTCCACACCCGTCTGCAAGAGATGTGATCAGATTGCTGATCAGCACACAATAGCTCACATCCCAGAGACATCAGGCAAAATACCCACAAAAGTAAAACAAACACAACCAGGCACATCCTAAGATAAACATACTGCGCTGTACACATCTGTTGTTCAGTCCTTTTCCCCTTCAGACACGGTTGGAATGAAAGTCAATATATTTCCTAGCATTTTCAGCAAACATGCAATACAGTCAGCTCAGTGTTGTACTGTACTGCTCCACAAGTGCAAACACACCAACAGCCTGTTATTTAGAGCAGGGATCCCACTTTAGCCAAAGAGAAACCGTCTGACCAACCTATTAGAAAAATCAAAGCCCTTACCTAAAAGTGCAGAGCCGGTTATGTGGTTGTCTGAAGGCAAACGCTTCCCTGTGCACTCTTTAGTCGTGTCTGCCTGCCAAAAGCGAGCCGGTGCGGGAGGAGAGGGGGGACGGCTGGCACTCCATGCCAGGACTCCCCCGCCAAAGAGCAGAGCTGTTGCCACAGCAACAAACAGCCTGGGCCCGATGTGAACAGTCTCCCAGCATGCCTCGGCTGAGGGCTCTGCCGCCCTCGGAGTGTGACTGACACACAGCCGTTTCACACACTCTCTGCATCTGTGCTGCTAGCTCAGGGTTTCTCTATTATCAGTGGATCAGATAGATGGGGCTTCATCGAAGATTCTAGGTTAATGCTTTAAGGTTTGGCTTGAATTAGGTACCATGAACGAACTGAAAACATTTGTTATGGAATTTATTAATGCAGGCTTATCAGTATTTGTAAATTAAGAGTTGTATAAGTGAATCACTTTGCTCTGTTTCTGGCTATTTCATATTCTCTTCCCTCCTGGATTGATAATGTTTTAATTGGCTGTGAAGACCGAGTTTTGTAATTTGTTATTTCGAGTTTGTATTACACCAACTAAAATAAAAACAAAATGCTATAAAAAAAGAAAAGTAAAAACATACAGTAAAAACTATAGTAGTTACTCTGTTATATCACATAGAGATGAGATAATGACTGATTAAAAATTCAATAAAAAACTAAATTAAATAATAAAATTAAATAAAATAATAAACAATAACCTGTAAACTATTAATTTTAAAATAATGTATTAATTCATGCAAAACTTTATTTAATAAGTTATAAAAAAAGTAATCTGTAATAAAATAAAGGCATGGGTTTAATCAAAATACTAATCTTTATTTTATTCTCTAAAGGTCTGATAAGATTTCATTTACCATTTAAAATTAAAAAATATTATAATTTAGAGTTCTTCTTCGGTACCGTATTGTCTAAAAATAAATATATACTACAGTTATGTATCTAAAAAAATATGACACCTTTATAT
>CAIGQZ010032409.1:17236984-17249020 GCA_903798205.1 Danio tinwini
AATGAAAATAATAAATGCAATCTGAAAGAAATGCACTAATGCAATAATAATTATTTTGCATTAGCTGCAGTATTTTTGTGAAAGGGAAATATCACAATGTTAATCTTCAAAATAATAAGAATGGTATGCAATCAGAAAGATAAAAATAAAATAAATAAGTCTCTATTGCTCAAAACGGTTGCATTTACATCATAAAAGGTTAGTAATATTTTGTCTGTTTAATATTTAATTTAAAATGTAATTTAATCATGAATAAAATATATAGAATGTATGACCTGTATCTGATCTGTTGGGAATGTTGCTTTCCTTCAATGTTTTTATAATCTACTAACACACATAAATATAATATAAAAATATAAAAATAACTATTGTAGTTTTGATTCATACTTTTGTTTTGTACTATACAGTTGAAGATAAATATTATTAGCTTTCCTGTGATATTTGAAATCTTTTTCAAATATTTCCCAAATGTCATCAACTATATTTTACATTGTTCTTTTTTGGTCCATTGAGGCTTTGAGTTTGAAAAAGACATTACAAATAAAATGTATTAATATTACACAATGTTTTTTTTTTAAACCTAACTATTCCCCTTTTACATTTTTTACATTTTTGTCAATTAGTTGTAATAGTACATGTCTATTTGTGCTTGTGTGTGTATGTCTGGTGTTGCACATGTACAGGTGTGGCGCTATTGTTTGTGTGTGTGTAATAAGCAGTTATGATCCATCATTACAGAGGTAATTAACAGCAGCGTGAACAGCTTCACAGCAGCAGCTTTCACTATCACAGGGCTGCCACTGCAGCTGCTCCCCTGCAATTTACTCTGCCAGACCTTTGTTCAGCATCCCTGCAATCTTTCCTTTTACATTTTTGTGCTGACATGAGAGAAGCGCCACCTCATTTTCTCCCTCTTACACCCCTGAGGCCCCATAAATATCCAGACGGAAAAGCTCTGTTCTAACTTCTTCACGCCAGAGGTGTCTACTGTACACTCTCTGCTAGGCATGGGCCAGTATAAGATTCTGACGGTATGATAACCTTGGATAAAAATATCATGGTTTCACGGTTTGACGATATTGTGATTACTGCTCTAATATATGCTCTTTTTAAATGTCTGGGTCAAAAACAAAAACAAAAAAATCGTCTTAAAGATCAGTAGAAAAATATTTTAAAAGAATTAATTTCACAGAAGGGTTAATCATTTTAAATATATGTATTCATTTTCTTTTTGGCTCAGTATATAGTTTTACTAAAAAATAGTACTTTAGCTTCTTATATATAATAAAAACGTTAAGTTTCTTATATATATAATGTTCATGTAAATGTAGGCAATATTAATATTAGTGCTTGCTAATGTTAATAAAGATGATCTCAGATACCAATAGCAAAATGTCTTCTGTCAAAGTGAGGAAAAAAATAAAACCAATATATTTGTATAATGCTGTAACAGTCCCTATACTTATACAAGACTCGTGATTCTAAGAAAACATAACATAAATAAACAACATTCAAAGTGTTACAACTAAATTATTTATTAACATATAGTCATCGGCATATAATCATTGTAAAAACAAAGTTGACTCACTTAAAATTAAGGCAACAAACCTTTCAACCCACTTTCAACCTTTCACAAAACTTTTAACCCAATTACTGCTTGATTTAAGTTGAGTAAACTTAAATATGTCCTGAAGTTTCTTGTAATAAAATTGAGTCTTTTTTACAGTGAACATACAAATAAATAACCAAACAAACCTAAAGCAGGTTGGGACTCCCCACTCTAAACTAAAGTCAAAAAGAAATTACAAAGGAGAACACAACAACAAAGCCGTCAGAAACTGTGGTGGCGTGGAGGAATAAGCAAGAACGAGAGATCCGCTTACTTTTGTTTTAAAAGCCTGAAATCACCAAATCAACCAACAGAAAACTGAAAAGGTACAAAGACAAAGCAACATCAATTGAAAGTATTAATTATAGGCAGGAAGGAACATCACACGTAACACCTCCACCATCAAAATGCTGACAAAAATAAATCACCACTCATCATCATATAGTAATATGTGACATTGCATCGGTCAGCACGTTATCTTTACTAGCAACATGTTTTATTTCCAAGTTAAAAGCTTAGACAAACAAAGCCCATCTCATCAGATGTTGCTTGGCATTTTCTGAAAGGATGAGAGAATGAGTAGGCATGAAAATGTTCACATTTCACTCACAGTAAAGGAAAGTTACAGTATTATTTTTCTGGCCCTAATCATTATTTTGTTTACTAACCATTAATATCCTTTATTTTCTTTATAGACTGATTGGCTTATTCGAATGAAAGCCTAAAAAACTATAAACCAAAACAATAATGACACTAAAATATAAGTAATCAAAATGTATGTAGTTTTGGATGAGTTGTCAAAGATTTCTTTTTTTTTTTTTTTTGAGCTTTTCTCTCCATATACTGTACGAGAAGAAGAAATGCTAATCATCACTCACCGTAAAGGAAAACCATTTTTTTCTTTCCCTAATCATTATTTTGGTTTGTTTACTAACCATTCATATCCTTTGTTGATACAAACTTGTACATAGTTTATGCTGAATTCAGTGTCATTGAACTTCATTAATACTGTATATTTATAAAAAGCACAAATGTCAGGACATGCCAAAACTTCTATACAGCCCCAAAACCATCTCATAGAGACCCCATAGGGTTTAACAGCTTCAGAGATTTAAGTGAAAATGATTGACACACCATGACTTTATAATGGCCTCACAAACTGTTATTAACCCAAGTCTGTCATTGCAATGGGAAAAACCAGACATACAGTAATTGTTCCTTTTTTTGGTCAAGTGTGTCATTCCTTTCACTTGCATTATGAACTGTCACGCAGGATGGAAAGTAGAGGCATTGTTGTATCCTTTATGAAGTATTGCGATTAACAGTGTGTGGATAATTTGCAGTTTGGCTGCTCAACTAAACCATCCATTATAGCTTTTCAGTTGTCCTGCAATGGCCTACAGCAATAGGACTTTTATATGTCTGCAACTATTTACTCCCATGATGGTTTTGCCTCTTGTCATATTGACTCTTAGATTTAAAATTAGATGGCACACCTACAGTAGGTGCACTTTCAAGGTAATAAAATTTCACTTTTTTTTTGGGCTATCGCATTAAAAAAAACATCAAAAACAACATGCACATAAAACATTAACAGAGATATAAAACACTTATACGCTTAATTGAGGTAGATACAATTTTTATACAATAAGACATCATGTGTAAAAACTTTTCTGGAAGTAAACTTATGGCAAAAATCCTTGATGCTCAACAAAAATCTCATGTGACATCATCTCAGCAGGCCATATGATTGGACAACTAGACTAACCTGAGGACAAATCTCAATCAAAACACACTGAAATATAATTTTAAAACATTTCACATCTTTGTTTTTTAAAACAAAAATAAGATTTTGCAGTTTCATCTAATTTTGGTTTGCCTTCAGAAGGAAACATTTCCAAACAGACCAAAATTAGCTTATGTTCAAATAATCCAAGGAGGATTATTGTGAGGAATGGACAGAAAACAGCTCCACATGTTTATTGTGGCTTTCTTGGTTATATTACTCTATTATTTTGAGTAAAAAAAAAAGGCTTTTAATGTGTTTTCTATCTTTGTTCTGAAATACAGTTTAAGTCATAATAATAGTCTCTCTGAATTATTAGCCCCCCTGCTTATTTTTCCCCCGTTTTCTGTTTAACTGAAAGCTGATTTTTTTCAACACATTTCTAAACATAACAGTTTTAATAACTCATTTCTAATAACTGATTTCTTTTATCTTTGCCATGATGACAGTAAATAATATTTTACTAGATATTTTTAAGACACTTCTATACAGCTCAAAGTGACATTTAACGGCTTAACTAGGTTAATTAGGTTAACTAGGCAAGTTAGGGTAATTAGGCACGTTATTGTATAATGATGGTTTGTTCTGTAGACTATCGGGAAAAAAATTGCTTAAAGGGTCTAATCATTTTGACCATAAAATGGATTTAAAAAAAATTTAAACTGCTTTTATTCTAGCCGAAATAAAACAAATAAGACTTTCTCTAGAAGAAAAAATATCATCAGACATACTGGGAAAATGTCCTTGCTTTGTTAAACATGAATTGGGAAATTTTTAAAAAGGAAAAAAATAAATAAATAAATCTAAGGAGGGCTAATAATTCTGACTTTAACTGTATGTTTGTCCTTTGATTCATTTTGTGAGGCTTTAGAAAAGCAATCACTGCTGCTTTTCACACATTCATAATAACTCATCATGCATTGTCACACATGTAAATATTAGTTTGTGGGTACTGTACATTGGGTTAGATTGTTGTTGTTGTTTTTTTGTCAAAATAAGCAAAAACATTGACAAATTTGGGAAATCCATTCATAAAAACAAAACTTACTGCATAACAAGAAATCTCACAGACTAATATGAAAGTCGCTTCTCCAATGTTTTACCATTTTATGTCAGAAAAGTTATTTAGAGAAACTCAAGGCATCTTTCCAACAACCAGTTCAAATAAAAGACTGGTTTAACTTTAGATTTCAGTTTAAGTTGAGAAAAACATAAAATATTTCATAGGGTTCCTAAAGTAATCATTGTGGTTAAACTCTTCATATGTTGCTGTTAAACTAAATAAGTATTGTGGTTTTAATTAATTTTTTTAAATCATTAAAAGTAAATGTAAACTTTATTTGTGATTATCACATTTTATTTTACAATAAGCATTAAAATAGTCCATAGAAATGAAAGTCCATCCGCTTGTTAAGTCGTGATGTATGGAAAACTGGTTCCAGGTCCAAGCCGCTATTGATTTGAACTGAGAAAATATTCGTTTATCACCACTGTTTAGTCATATCACAAATTAAAGTGAATATTATATCAAATCAAAAGTGTACAAAACTGCATCACAGAGACCAATATTTTAACAATTTTTTAAAAAATGAATCACTTTCTGGCCATCGGATATTAGGCATGGATATGTAGTACATATTGCGATCGTTATTTTCGAAAGTATTACATCGCTTTGTAAACGTTTTTTATTACCATTTAATGAGTCTCCCTATACAGTTTGATAGATTGATTGGACCCAGAAGCCACTTCGCGTGATATCACACTTAACAAGCGGATAGAAATAACTTTTAATTTATTATTAAAATTAATAGGACCCTACATGGGCCTAATAAACCACATTGAGAGAGAAAATGTGCCAGGGTCCAGAACATGCAACACATGGGCCAAGTATTTTAATTCTAGAAGGACAAAAAACAACATTGGTTTCCACGAATTGCAACAACATCAGAGTGAAAGTCACACGCCTATTTAGCATGTCATTGGACTGTAGGGGAAACTGGAGCACCCAGAAGAAACCCAACATCGGGAAAACATGCAAACTCCACACAGAAATGACAACTGGCCCAGCCGGGACTTAAACCAGCAACCTTCTTGCTGTGAGGCAACAGTGCTAACCACTGAGGCACCGTGCCACCCCCTCTATTTGCAAATAATTTATGTAATAACGATTGACAATGTAGGCTAATACAACCAGTTTCAAACAGATCTCTCTTCTCAAAGAAAATAGTATTTTTCCCAAAGCAATTTACTATTATTTCTATTGCAGTGTTTTTACATGTTTAATGAATATACAACACAAAGAGTCTTACAAGCTCCTACTTTAAGTGGGCAGTTCTTGGCCACAACAAACTGCCTTCAGAACCAGACACTAAGCTGTAAATCACACTGTGACTAGACAAGACTGCTTCACCTCTACCATATGACAACTTGGAAAGGAAATCCTGAACAACAGTATACAGTATAAAGAATATAAAATCTAAAGCTTGCCACCGATTGAGTGCCAGACATTCTTGCAGACAGTAGCTAATTTGAAAGGACATCCATGATTACTGCATTAACAGGCTCTCACCAGCAGTCACAGCGTGTCCAGAGGTGAGGTCTCCATTGAAGCCATTCTCTTTGGCATAGGTGGCAGAACCAGCGCCTGGCTGACAAGTCCTGTAGGAAGAAGAGAAGCCGTTCTCTCCATGCCCACCTGGGGAGGATGAGCCCTGGGCTCCCGGAGATGACCACTGGGGGCCGCTGTCCTCGGGCTGCCGACCATCTGCCATCTGAACCAGAGGAGAGGGGTCACTCCTTACTCCTAAAACATCAGGAAAACAAACACTTGGCTTAATGTTGATACCATTACTGCATAGTTTTTAGGTAGAATGCAAATTAGCCCATTTATTTCAAGTCAAAATCTTGAGTGGACTTTTCTTAAAGGGCACCTATGGTAAAAATCTACTTTTCAAGCTGTTTGGACAGACATATGTGTAGGTATAGTGTTTATACCGTCATATTGGGGTGATATAAACACATTCAGTCCTTTTTGTTAGCTTAACAACATAAAAACGGTGGACCAATTGGAGCGGTTTTGAGACCGACCGCAACTTGACGTAGGAGTTCGGTCCCCCGGCCCACCGAATTGATTGACAGCCGCGTATTAACATGTCTCCGTAGTAAAATGTATAATAAAACCCTAAATAAAAGGTCTTTTCAGTTTGCTAGGATCATCAATCATCATCAAATGTGATCAAGAGTGAGTTTTACAAGTTTAAAATGTTTTAAAACAGTGCATGTTTGTAATAAATTACAGCAATTTACATCAGCTTTACTTCAACACAGCCGCATGTCAGTACAATTATAAAAGAAGACGCTTCAATCTCGGTTTGTGGACGTTAAATCAGGTTTATTTTGTACATTAACATAACAGATATCCAAACAGCAGTGGATATTAAACTGTATCCTGTCACATTTGTGTGCAAAGACAGTGCAAATCTAAACGCGCGCTATATGTATGTGCGTGTGTGTGTGTGTGTGTGTGTGTCTGTGTGAGTGCGTGAACTTTGTAATGACATTGTGTGTGACTCATCGTTGCAGCTTCACAACAAATGTATCAATTGGTAAAGGTCTTACTGTAGTTTTTCTCACAAACGTTACGTGAGATCTGCTTCCTTTATGTCCGTCAGTTGTCTGAAGCTGGAGTTATACTTTTGCCTGGCGCCGCATCGCACGTCTCCGCTGACTGCGCGCGCACCTCTCGACACGAATGAGGCTTTTATACTTGCAGCGTTTGCCGTTGTGATATTCTTTAAAATGACAGGGGGCGGTCAAAAGCAACTGGTTTCTCTGGAAGTTTCCGGAACTACGTCATGTCATTAATATCTTTCACGATTTTTAAACTAATTATTAGTATTGTTTTTATAAATTATTTTCATGATTATAAGGACCTTTATAACAATTCAAGATTTTTTTCAATCAAATTTGATGCATTACTTGCTTTTGTTCATATCTCGGATAGTTTATTAAAGTTTATTAAATTATTAATGACAGCTAAACATGGGTTGCTCTACAAATATATTCTTTAGTATGGCAAGAATAAAAGCAAAAAAAAAGCACTTACTAAAAAATAGATTTAGATTTTTATATTTAGCCCGCTCCACAATTCACACATTACTGTCTGGCTAGTTTCTGTTCTATACTTATCCTAAAAGGGTAATAATGGTCCAACATTACTGACCATTATCACCAATAAAGCATAGAAAAACAGGGCATCAGTGTAAACCGAAAGGTTCAAATATTCCTTCCCAGTTTTCAAAGCAATAATTTGTTCATTTGAGTTTTGTAGCTATTAAATTGTTTTAAATTCAAAATTGTAACATATACATCAGTGTAAAACCTATGACTGGTGGACAAACATATTTCTTTAATTGTGTACATGGGTCTCCACTTTGCCTCTTTTGGCTTTAACAATCCCCCAGGTTTTTCCAAACCTTTTAACATAAACTTTCCTCCTTTCCCACGGCTGTTGCTATTTCTAGCCAAGAATTATTGTTCATCCGGTTATCTGTATGATCCTGGATCATAAAGAAATGTGTACAGTCGTACTGTTTCAGACAAAATCTCTTCAAAGTGGTTCATATTCAACTCAAATCAAACGCGGCGCCGCACGTACTGTTCGCTCGGGTCTCAAAAAATGCCATGCGCACCGCCAGCTAAAATCATGTCGCTCGCACTCAAAGCGAACTTCCGCTTACACCGCGATGATGTCACATTTGCAGCGCGCACTCAAGCAAACTAGCGGACGCAACGAGTATAAAACAGGCTTGAGGCAGCCAAGGGCGGAGACTGAAGCACGCTAACAGGCACGTGGGAATGGTGGGTGGGGAAGACGAGCCTTAAAGGCCAGTACACAAAAACAGCAAAAATCAGTTAAGAGCTATAAAACACAAACTAGTGAAAGCTATAATAATCAATCTGATGGGTGTTTTGAGCTGAAACTTTACAGACACATTCTGGGGACACAAAAGCCTTATATTAAATCTGGAAAAAGGGGTAACCTAGGGGTAACTGCATTACATATTTTTATTATTTTACATTCTTTGGAAAACACAAAAAAGTAAGAAATTGTGTGTATGTGTGTTTATTTTTTTGAAGAATATGAAAAAATAAAAAAACTATATATATATATATATATATAAAATGCAATTACTCAACAAGTGTGAATCATGACCTTTTGAGTTATTCTGTTTATAAGATTTAAGCACTAATTTAAATACTGTGCATGACATGATAGTTTTACTGCATTGTGACCATAGAAATGTATGATAAGCATACAATCTTATCAAACCCAAATTCTTTGAAAATTAATTAAATTGTACCTGTTTGTAAGTGTACATTGTAAACTATATATATATATATACTTCAATAATTAATTTTTCCATTTAATTATATTATCATTGCTTCCGCTAAACCTGTCCCTGAATAACACGTAAAAACCAAAACAGGTTGTTAACTTTCCAGGTCACGCTCTTCCTTTCAATTGTTAAGCTGCAAACAAGACTAGACAACATGGGTTGCTGCCAGATATAATTTGGGCTACATTGAAAAATCACACTCTGACAGCAAATTTTTTAGAAAAAGGACAGCAGCACGTCATCGTGAAGAGCACTTTCGTCAAATCCTCCTCACCTGTCACAACAAATACAGAAAATGGGGGAAAAGGACGAAAGAGCAGCCTGTGTTTTGATGATACACTTGACAGAACATGTGTTTCCACTGAACTGGGTGGGTTACAGCAAATGTCACTGTCTCCTGTCGGCTACAAAAGTTAGATGGGCAATGAAGATACATTGAACGTCACTACAAGACATAACCTATCCTCCAAATCCTCTTGTTGAATTGTGATGTAAGGAAAAAAGTTTCCATGTCCAAATATTTACTCGGATGAACTGAGAAAACCCTCTCAGACTTAAGAGTCATTTATTATCACAATAGTCATATCTGGATGAAAATGTTGGTTTCTCTTTAATCTACCAACTTGCTGCCTCCCAGAAACCAATATCTTATAATTATTTATTAAAGACAAATGACTTTCCGACCAAATAAGATTATAAGCATTGGTATAATATATTGCTAATATATTAATACTATTTGCTGTAAGTGTGACATTAAACTTAAGCAGGCAGGGTTGCCAGGTTTTTCACAAATCTAGATCAATGTCCAGTCAAATATAGCCCAAGAATAGCCCAATGATATTAAAACTTAAAATAAGCCACCACTCATTCGCAAATCCCATACTTTACATCACTGTATGTGTTAGAAATGGTTTCTTAACCATTTTGAACATTTTTCTTAATTTTGAACATTGTTATCATACTGGGTTGCAGCTGAAAGGGCATCCGCTGTGTAAAACATATGCTGGCAAAGTTGGCAGTTCACTCCACTGTGGCGATCCCTGATGAATAAAGGGACTAAGCTGAGGAAAATGAATAAATGAATGAATAAAAATTGTTATCATAAAAGTCTGACTTAAATCAACAGCACAGATTTTAATTGTATTGTAAATTTTCCACTGTAAAATACATATGCTTTGCAGTTATTATTTAGCTACAAGTCATGCCAGTCTGTTACCATAGAAACAAAAACAGAGGCTCCCAGTCTCTCCTGTATTGCACCTCACAGAAATGTGCTTACTCTGTTTCATCATCCTACACAGCTTTTTTATCAGTGGTGGAATTTGGTAAAGTAAAAAAGCATATACTGTAAATGTAATTGACTCAAAATGTCAAAACCAAAACCTGTGGAATAATAAACAAAAAAACACAGCAAATGGTAAAAGTTGCAGGAAAACTGCAGACCTTGGCAACCCAGACAGCATGCAAGCTGTATAGCCTTTCAAACCACCAGTTATTGCCTATGAAAATGCTCTGAATGAACAGACAATAATTCAATGAGATGTAATGACATTCAGGATATCTGTTTTAATGAATACTATGCAATTATTTTCCCAGGTAAAACTATGTAAAATCCATACAGGGATGTAAATTATGTATTTTACAAATAAACATGGGCATATTTTAAGTTTTGATATTATTGGGCTATTTTTGACTGGCTATTGGGCTAGAAATGGGTCAAAAACCTGGCAACCCTGCTACTGTGTATATCTGTATGCTGTTTATGAAAGCAAACGACAAATGGTACTAATATATTAGCAATATCATAAAACATAATAATATAGTTAAGTATTACAATGTGCTGTAATGAAAATCATAATCGTAATGTTCACTGTTAAAAAATGTTTGTAAATTACACAGTATTTAACTGTAATACGAAGTGAATTTACTGTAGGACAGTTATGCAGTATGTTACTATATTTTAAAGTTGCATTGTGAAAATCACTGTATATTTTACAGTAAAGATATACAATATTGTAAATAAATACAGCAAGATAAATGGTGCTGTAAATGTGAATACGGTATTTTTGCTGTAATTGATTTACAGCAAGTTACTGGTGAACTGTTGCCAGTAAGTTATTGTAGATTCTACATTGTAAAACAGAGAAATAACAGACTTATTTCTCTATATACTATTTATTATACGTTATATTAGTTCAAACTACTAAAATGTCAATAAAAGTCACTTTGTTAAACTGTAGAGTTGAATTTTTGACTTAAAAGATCGACAGAGCAGAGATCAAGATCCCATAAAGCAATTCACCGCCGTAAATAAACAGAAAATACAGACTGTTAATTAACAGTTTATATCCATACCTAATCTCAGATAGCCACAATATTTGGCATCATTTGTGTGTAATCAATACACTGAAGCCATGCAAAAGCTCCCTGTTTGGCTCAAAGCCCCTAAAAATCTAGGACCGGCTCTGCAAAAAGGGCATTTACCCTCCATAAATAAGAAAGAATAAATGAAAAAGAGCTTCTTCAGTGTGCCAGCAATTAAAGCTGTAGTTTTAGAGTGCAGCATGAGCTTGTAAATCTTAATTTGCAGTGTCTGCTCGTGTCCGAACTCTGCCCTCTGTCTCTCGCCCACTCTCTCTCCATGTCTTCTGCCCTGAAGTGGATGTTTGAGATGACTTTGGGCCACCAGAGATGTTGATGATATCTTAATTGCTCTGTGGGGCTTGTTGAGAGTCTGTCTGCTGTGCTAATGGTAGCTTTGATCATCCGCGACTCCTTCCTCCTCTCTGACTGACAGCAGCAGCGCCTTTTCTTCCTCTCAATCCCTCTCTCAGCCTCTTTCTCCAGGCTTTTAGGATTACTGCAACTGGTTGATTATGGGAAAAGTTTCAACCTGATTGCTCTGAGTAACTCCTCAGCAAACCCCTGTGATTACTGGTGGAGGGAAATGGATGTGTGATGCAGAATTAGGCATCATGTTACTTTAATATAGCGATGTTGGTAAGGCGAGCAGCAGTTTCTGCATATAGAGGGTTATACCCAGGGATTTGGACAAATCTTCAAATCTTAAGTATTGCATTTCACAGTGTGCAATGGAAAGGTATTATAGCTTAAGTCACGTGGTTGGGTATGCTGTAGGGATCATTCTGCCATCATTTACTCACCCTTTACTACTTCAAAACTTATTTAAGTTTCCTTTTTTCAGTTTAACAAAAACGAAGATCATTTGAAGAATGCTGGTT
>CAIGQZ010032409.1:17249420-17263084 GCA_903798205.1 Danio tinwini
TATATAAATTTATTTATTTATTTATTTAGCTACTGCCTTACCCATTTTAGGTCTGCCATGGACAAATAGTTGTGCTTAAATGTGCTTAAATGTTTTTCTCTGGCTTTAATTGTCACTATTTTCATTGGTGGAACAGAAAACAAAAAAGATACTATTAGGTCTAAATTGTAAATGACAAAAATATCAGCATCTTAATTGTTAAACTTGTACAAAACTAAACGAAGATTTTAACAGCATTCTTTATTTGTTTGCAAAGATATAAGTGACGCTTAATAATGTCAGCTCAGACATCATTAAAACAGCAATTATATGATATCAGTGTAGACTTTAAATGTCACACACTCCTTAGTGATCATTTATAGGTCTAGGGCTGTCACAACTGTTATATCACAACCAAGCAGCAACATCCTGCTTTCCCTCGTGAAGCTAATATGAAAGTAACTGAAACTGCAATTCATCGAAATTCCACTAGGCCTGGCTCCAAAATAGAGCACATTTCTATTGACCCCAATGTTAAAACGGTCAACTTTACAGCTGAAAAAAAAAGATGTTTACAGCCTGGTGCAAAAAAAACTAATTTGGTTCATATAGCTAATATTATACACTCCATGACAACTGTGAGGGGGGGTGGACTTTCTTGTGACTCATCCAATTTATCTATATTAAGTCTGCATAGTTAAGGGCGTGGGCACTTGAGTGACAGCTAGGTCTCGCTGGTCGCAGTCATTTCACCTCAGCTGATTCCAGTTTATTAGCCACTGAACTTGGCATGTACATCATATTTTTGTTTTTGTTTTATGTGGCTTTACACAGTCAATTACCTTTTGTAATTATTTCTTACAATTATCAGATAATACGGCATGCTGTGCAATTAATTGTGCTCACAAACCATTCAAGTGGCCTCCATTACCCAGGTAAGTGAAATTCTTATATACTTATACCATAAACATATTTGTTTTATTTAAGATCATTTATCATTTATAATTTAGACCTGTAATGCACTTCTGAATCTGACAGATTGATTAGCTGTAGGCTATAGAACAGTCATCTCAAATGTTGTCACACATCAACAATATCAGGTTAGAATGAGCCATCTGATGTTTCATATTTAATACAAGAAAAACACTTTGAGCATGTTTAAACACTGATATCCTGATTGTACAACAGTGTTACAGGCTAGTTACATAACATCTCATATGCAAGACTTTTAGCTTAATTTAAATTGTAAAACCAACTGCAACGGCCAAGGACGAGAGTGACTCAGCCGTATCATCACTGTCATATATGCTAAATCTCTCAACAACTAACAGAAAACATCGTCTGCTGAAGGCTAGATACCCACGGTCTGATAGCAGTCTTGATAAACCCCGCTAAGATCTTGATTAACTGGAGAATCATGGGAGAGCATTAAACCTAGTAGTGAAAATTCAATCTAATGCAGCACTCCCGCTGGTGCTCTGCTCCGAAAGAGTTTCACTATATATGAAGTGTGTAAACGGTTTCACAAACTTAAAAAAAAAAAAGTTACTGCTGCTCTTGTAGTTCAAACTGTATAGCATAGACGGGTGGACTGTCTTGCTAGCAACAACAGTATTTTATTTTTTAACATAATAGAAAACTACTTTTGCACAGAAAAATAAAATAAAATAAATAATAAAATAAAATAAGGCAGCACGGTGGCGCAGTGGGTAGCACAATCACCTCACAGCAAGAAGGTCACTGGTTTGAGCCTCAGCTAGGTCAGTTGGCATTACTGTGGAGTTTGCATGTTCTCTCCGCGTTTGTGTGGGATTCCTTCAGATGCTCCGGTTTCCCCCACAGTACAAAGACATGTGGTATACGAGAATTGGGTAGGCTAAATTGACAGTAGTGTCTCTGTGTGAATGTGTGTGTTTCTCAGTGTTGGGTTGCAGCTGGAAGGGCATCCGCCGCGTAAAACATGTGCTGGATAAGTTGGCGGTTCATTCCGCTGTGGCAACCCTAGATTAATAAACGGACTAAGTCGAAAAGAAAATAAATAAACGAATTAATAAAAATTTAACTAAATTAAATGGATGTGTTTGACTTATTAGGGATATCAACTTCACATTTTAAACTTTATGGTAATTATATTTTCATGAATTTTGTTTCATACTAAATTCCAACGTCTTTTTCATCTGCCAAGTGTTTTTAAAAAGAGACCAAACTTAGGTGTTTGTTACAAGACATTCGCTGCTCCTGGAGGTCACTGCAGGATACTGTATAGCATAGATGGGTGGACTGCTTTGCTAGCAACAGCAATATTTTACTTTTTAGCATGATAGGAAACTACTTTTGCACAGAAAAATTACATAAAATGTATGCATTTTATTATGGATATCAACTTCAAATTTTAAATGATATGGCTTTGGTAAATATATATTTGGTGAATTTTGTTTAATAGTAAATTCAAACTTATTTTTCATGTGCCAAGTGTTTTTAAAAAGAGACCAAACTTAAATGTGCTACAAAGCAATCAAGATTTGCGACAGCTTAAATTGGAAATGCATTTTTTACATGTATGGTCAGAAAAATCTCAATATATGGATTATAACTCCTCCATAAGTTGAATTTTAGCACCATAAAATCCACTAAAATCCACTAAAATGCAATATTTTTAGAATATTTTTATCACAATATGCTCTTTTAGAATTACTTCATCAAATAATGATGAACATTTTTTTATTACCATAAATGTTATCTCACTGCTAAACATAGTATTGTTCATGCCTGTGAATAAAATATTAAATGTTAATTTATAACACTTGAAATGTTAAAAAATATACACAGTATATTAAAAATCACATTAAGATTAATAAATGTTGTAAAAGTAACATTGTTTATAGTTAAAAAAAAAACATCTGTTTGTTATTTTAGAGCACTACCAAAATCTTAATACATTTTTGCTAGACATCTCCATGTCAGTCATCTCTCCCGTTAGTAATATCCACATCACATCATGGGTCACTTGTCACTTACACAAAGATAAACTTTTCTCAACTTTGTTCTAGAAAAACCACACTGCATCGCCAACAGCTGCATGCCTACTTAAATTATCTCAGATTAACAACTCTCACTGAAAACAAATTACTTTTGGCCACTTTGTCACTGCAAATCACTGTATCAGTGAACATCCCTTCAGAGTGACAAGGAAAAAAAAAAACAAGGACGTTTACAACAGCTGAAGACCTCTGGCTCAGAGTTATTTATTAGGGACTGGCAAAGACACCCTTTTATGTGTTCACATATAAAAAAAGCATTGAAAATCAGTAAACAAGCCACGACTCAATGACACTCAATGTCTTCACAGTTTGTAGATAATGAAGGTCACTTTTAGACCAGCATCAAGCCTTTTGGAGATCTGGAGAGTGAAAAACAGCACCCTCTGGTGGACAGTAATTGAGCTTGAGGGGGTTGTGCATACAGACTCTGTGGAGACAGCAGGTGTGGTACAGTGGGCATGGCACCAGCTCTATGCGCCAGGCTTCTGATGATCTTGATCTAGTGAACGTATGCTGGGCACTGTGGAAGTACCAGGCTTGAGGCCAGCCAACAAACCTGACCTACCAGCAATGATGCAGGAGGCAAGTCCAGGGAACTGCTGTTCGCCAAATGACTGTGAGAACTTGTTGAGGAAAAAATAAATGGGAGGAATTGTTCTACAAAGCCAAATATTTATATTTATGCATTAATAAGGTACTTCCATTCAAATCGACGTCCAGTAGAGAAGCTTAAAGGATTTTGCTAGGGATTTTGTTCATGCCTTTTTTTAATACTGTAGGCTCATTTTAAAAGTCCCCTAGAGTCAAACTGTTAAATTTTATCATTTTTGAATCCATTTAGCTGATCTCTGGGTCTGGCAGGAGTACTTTTAGCTTAACTTAGCATAAACTTTTGAATCAGATTAAACCATTAGCATTTTGCAAAAAAAAAAAAAATATATATATATATATCAAAAAGAGAGTTTTAATAATTTAGCTATTTAAAGCTTGACGTTTTTTGTATTAACAAAGAGTAATAAGGGCTTTGACACAAGACGACGCCAAACAAATAGCACCAATGAAACCCAACTGTGTTGTCGTCTTGTGTTGGATCGAGTCAGGACCAAAAAGCTGCACATGAACACACTAAACGGACAAAAGCTGACTGAAACAAGACCCATGTTCTGCGCCTCTGCAAGAAGATGTGTTATTCGGCAGCAGGGGGCAGAGATCTGCTTTCTCATTCCACAAAGGGAAACCAAATTTCTGACACTCACAGACAAAGCATAAGCAAAGCTTAGAACCCTTATCACACTAATTTGAACTCACCACGTGTGATTCGCTGCTGCAAATTTGTCTGATAATCTAATAATCATGTTGTTTGTAAATATTTGAGAATTGTAGTGAAATGCAAGAAAGGCAGCCTTTTTGTGATCCTTCTAGACTTGAATTGTACTGTAGATCAATTCACTATCATACTTGCACTCTAATTCTTTGCTAAATAACCAGTCAGCCAATGGTCCGACGCCTATTCTACAAGCTAAATTGGGCCAATGCGATCCAACGTTAGATCAATGAGAGCTAAACTGGAGCTGGAACATACCAAACCAATTAGCCTAAGCAATGGACTAAAGAAGCCGAATAGCCGACCATTGGCTTGGTGTGTCCTGGCCTTAAGAGCATCAAAAAAGAAAAAGTTGCTATTTTCTAGGTTAAATGGCTAGGAAATATACTCTTATTCTGGTGTAATAATCAGGGGAAAATATGTTGCTAAATTAAGTGTTGAATAAAAAAGTGGGAAAAAACTGAAAGAGCTGTATAGGAAGCTTAATGGACGTTGAAGTCATGCCACCATGGTGTAGTTTGCTTCTAGCCCTCATTCAGCTTTTTACTCCTGGCAACTCTATTTGGGCTTCCAAAGTCATAAAAAGAGTTTATTTTGAAAATTATAACAAATCATATCAACAAAACATGTTAGTAATGCATAGTAATGCAACGATTTATAAACCAGTGGAAAAAAAAAATCTTTTAATATTTTTTTGGAAAGGAAACATGTAATCAACTCAACTGGCAGGTCCAAAATTCATAAAAATATATATATAAATATTCTGATTTAAAATTTGTTTTAAAAACAAACTGTATACTATTATCAATATATAGAATAGAATTGTAGAATTATACAATTACTGTACACATTTACAACCTACACACCCTAATCAATAAACGTGTAAAACTGACCAAACATTTATTTTATTCAGCAATCTGAAATGTTATTTTTTAATTCATTTATTTTTTAAAAGGTGGCATGGTGGCTCAGTGGTTAGCACTGTCGCCTCACAACAAGAAGGTCACTGGTTCGAGTCCCAGCTGGGTCAGTTGGCATTTCTGTGTGGAGTTTGCATGTTCTCCCAGTGTTGTTACTATTGTTACTTAGTACAGTATTTGTAAATTGTATTAAGAAATATAAATAAATAAATAAATAAAATCCCCTTACACCCCTCCCCCAAAAAAAAGCTTTGTCAAAGCAAAGACCAAACTAACATGCATCAACATAACCAATACATTTCATTTGCATCTAAATTCCGTGCAAACATAAGCCATATGCATTTGTTTATTCCATACAAATCTGCAATAAATCCATAAAAACTGAGCAGGACTTAGGAAAACAGCATCGCAGGCATCTGTTTATGACTTTCTGCTTATTTAAATTAACTCTCAGCTGTCTGGGCTCTACGGGGGCTCTTCCTGCACATGGCTGGATGGCTGATGAAGTGGACATAGTGCATAAAAAGGCCACAGAACACCCTCTATTCTCAGCCCGTCAGGCTAATGTGTGGACCAAAACTCCTGCAGTAACTGGGTTGATCATCACGCATCCCCCAGTGCGAGCCATGTGGTGCTTTCTGGGAAATCAGCGCCACAGGAGGCCAACCTGCCTCCTGGTCACCAGCACAGAAATTAAGTCAAAAACAGCACAAGCAGTTACACTGTCCTCAGACGACCTCCAAACCAAGTCCGTGTTTATGTCTGGTGGGCTATTAAGATACAATTTATTGTCAATCTGATTACAAATGTAAGATGCAAAATGAAGGTGTAAACAGTCTAGAAGGCTTTAAGCTTGTATACTTTCAACCACATCTAGAGGTTGTTGAAAACATGTTTGATTGGATTGCTAAATCAAATTAACCTTCATTATTTTAAATTAAAATACTGTTACGTCTATGATGTTATACAGTTTGGGAACTGTCGCTTTTGCTGGTTTCGTTTATGCATTTTAGGATACACGGGTTGGTTGTGTTGGATGTGTTAAATTCCATGGTGTTTGATTTGTATTATTGTGTTTGCTTTCTGTTCTCTCTCTCTCTCTGTTTCTGTGACCTGTTTCTCAGCTAGTTGTGGAGGAGAGGAGGTTGATTGATTACACCTGCTACTTGTTTCCCGGCAAGCTTAAAAGCCTGCCAGTTGCAAACCACGTTAAAACTTGCTTCCAAAGTGTGGTCTCTCTTCTGGTTGGTTGTCTTGTTGAAAGATTATTGATGTTGTTGTGCTTAACCTGTTGAAGTTAAAATCTGTTGTAAAAGCTATTGAAACCACTTGAATTCTGCTTTTGAAAAATAACTGTGTTTGGAAGCCATAGAGAGGTGGGTGCCATTTTACTTATAAAACCCTTTTTCTCTTGTTTATGTTTAGTTAGGGAGTTGGTGTCCATTTGTTGTTGGGTTTTTTTTTTTTTTTTTTTTTTTTTTTTTTCCGGTTTTTGTACATTTGTTAATAAATGCTTTAACTTAAATTTGGTGTTGTCATGAAAGCAGGGGACTGATCCACACTCACCCCAACCAACATATATAACCGTTTATTGTTGCTCCTTTTCCTAGAAATTAACATCAGGGATGTAGCAGTTGTCAATCCATTTTTTTTTTTTTTTTTTTTTTTTTTTTTTTTTTTTTTTTTTTTTTTCTCTCCAATCATTCGGGACACAGACTGATGTGTGATTAAACTCAATTGAGAAGAGCCCCAATCATTGCACTGCAGGATGGTGGGAGTCGTTAGAAGCCACTGTGAACTTTCTTAAACTTGCTGGGAAATTTTAATCTAACAAACTGAGGTTCCAAAAAAAAAATCCAATCTTTATAGAAATAGAACATTTTAAATTAAATCACTTAGATTAATAAGAAATGTGCTTTCTTGAGCAAATATGAGATCGTTCATGCTACTTGAATATTTATAGTTTTTCATTACATTAATTTTTTTTCTTTTAATGTATTTTATTTTGGTTTTGCTCTATCTTGTGCATCTAATGAACTTTGTGCACAAACAACTCATTTTCTGTGTTCTAAGTTGTATTGTACAGTTTCTTGAAATTATAAAAAAAAAATACCATAAAAAATAGCTGCAGGATGGTGGGACACCATATAAGGAAAATGCTGTATCAATTTGTGATAGCCGCATTCTGTGTGAACTTGAGCCCTGTTTGACATTTTGTTTTCTGTGTACTGAAATGCTTTTGTTTCAAACCTTTTGAGAACTGGAGTGTGAACATCATATCTGTGTATTCTAGACGGAGGAGAGGGAATAGGTAAGCTCTGTTATGTGATGTGCATGGCGCACATGCAGCATATCTTTAGTTATACACTAGGTTATGAATTTGTGCCACTTTTTGTTTTGGAAGTATAGAGTAGGTAAGATATGACTTTTCGGATGTTGAAGGTTTATTTTTGTAGTACTAGAGGAAGAGTTTAATGGGTTACTTACTGTTGTAGATTTTTGTTTTATTCTTTTGATTGGCACAGTCCATTCCGCTTGACCTCCTCATGTTTGTTAAACTTGGTCAATTGTTTTTTTGTGAAATCGTTGTCGAAGTACTTTTGTGTGAAACTTATTTTTCCATAAACCTTTAAATACACAACTGGTTTTATAATAACCAAGTTCACTTAAATAGCAATTTTGTGTCTTGTTCCTCATCTATTGTAAATGGCAGCCATTATTACAGCTGGCTTTGTTTTCCTTTTCAGAAGGGATATAACAAATACATTAAACTGGTTTAAGACAATTTTGTTGTCATGAATTCTCTCTTCTGGCTCATAAAATCTTTCCCTTTTTCGGAAAGTCTTGATAACACCATCATGGAGATTGTCTTTATTTCAGCAAATAGGATTGTAATAAAATATTTGTTGTACTCTTCCAACCACTGCACTTTAAGTTTACTCAACTATTAGAAACCCAAAAATGTGAAAAGGGTCCATAGTGCTCATGTATTATACTCAGTGCATCTAAAAGTAATGCAGAGCATGATAAAGCAGGTATCTTAAAAATATCTAAACACAAGTGGTGCACAAGAGATGCATTTAACAATACATGTCATTCATCTCAGATGACCACTTGTGGTTGTTTCACTGGAAATGCACGTACATATGGGAATCACTATGTTGTTTCTAAAAAATATTAAAATCATGACAGGCTATCAAAAAATGTGCTTTTTCACATCCTCTTCCTTCATAAGCTCCTTTAGCTTTTCACTTTGAACTCAGATCATCATTTTGACAGTTTTTGCCAGGTACGTTCTGCATTTGTCATTTGACTCCAAGGCAAATTTGACAATGTGAGACAAAAGATGCATAAGCAGTTAATAAATGTAACGCACACTAACATAGATGCTTCATATGAATTAAGAACTTTGTAATTGTGTTTTAAATAAGTAGTTTGAATTTTGTGAGTGTGATATCTGACAATCTGCTTGTAGCTGGTGCAATGCCAAAACTAAACCCAATGCCGCTATGCAGGTTGTCAAAAACAGATTGCTTTTGTAGTGAAACATTTTAATGTAGTCGAATGTGTTCAAAACAGCCACCTACTCAACGACTTCTAACCTAATGTTCGCTCATTCAATAATACTCATATACAGTAATGCAAAGTACTCCCAAAGGTTGTGTAAAGTGTGATTAAAAAAAAGAGGCAAGGGTCTTGTCAAATCTGAACACGAGTAGACAATTTAATTCATGGTAAAATCATGTGAAACTGGTGATGTATCTTAAATGAGCACTTGTGATCACTGAAAATGCATGTAAATACCAGGTGGAAACACTAAACAACAAGAAAAATCTTGACAGGATTCCAAAAACATGCATTCCCTTTTCAAATCCGCTTACTTTAAAAGCACTTTTTGCTTATCACATATAAAGTTCAACCACTTAGGTTCTGCTTTCTAACATATTTTAAATCAAAATAAATAAACTACAATTTTCTTGGATCAGTAGTTCAGGAGTTTACACTACCTGACAAAAGTCTTGTCATCTATCCAAGTTTTAGGAACAATAACTAATAACTTGACTTCTTGTTGATCATTTGATATCAGAAGTGGCTTAAATGAAAGGACTCTAGATTATGCTTAATTTACCTTAATAAAATATGATCGTGCTTTGTTTTTTTATTATTTAATTAGGACAGTAAGGTCTGACTTTGCTTAGACAAATCGTCTCCTTAGAATTATAAAGTTCTGACATTTTTGTCAAAAATGAGTTATTGACATTCTTATTAAATGACAACTTATTAACATTATGGTATGCTTATTTATAAGTTGTTTACATTTAAAGACGTTTTAATAAAAAAAACAAATGTTACACACATACTGTATGCTATGGAATGCAAAAACTTTGAAGCTCAATATCTCAAAATCATTCAGAACGCAGATAAAACCTTATAATTCCAAGGTGGCGAAATGTCTTGTCACTTAAGAGAAATTATGTACAGTATATAATATAAAGTCATGGTGCAGTGGGAAAAGAATTAATATTGTGTATGACTCCTAAGAGTTTGGAGGACTGCATCCATACATAAAGCGTTCTTGCAGGACTCCAGGAGTTCATCAAGATTCTTTGTATTCATCTTCAATGCCGCCTCCTATATCTTATACCTCAGACAATAATGTTCATTTTTGGTGACTGGGCTGGCTAATCCTGGGGCATCATCTTTGCTTTCAGGAACTTTGATGTGTAGGCTGAAGTATGAGGAGTGCTATTCGGCTGACGAATTTGCCCTGTCCTTTGGTTTGTAATGTAATGGGCAGTACAAATGTCTTGTTACCTCAGGCTGTTGATGTTGCCATCCACCAACTGAATGTAACCCCAAACTGAATGTAACCCCAAACATTGGTTTTTCCTTAACCAAACTTGACTGATTTCTGTGAGAATCTTGGGTCCATGTGGGTTCCAATAAGTCTTCTGCAGTGTGTGTGTGTGATGATTGGGATGCAGTTCAACAGATGATTCATCAGAAAAATCTACCTTCTGCCACTTTTCCAAATGATCAACTAGAAGTCAAGTTATTATTTAAGACTTTTGACAAATAGTGTATATTAAAATAAATAAATAAATAAATAAACAGTTTTTTGAGGGGGGGGGTTGTAATTGAACCTGGTTTTGGTTGAGGTTTTTTCTTGCAAAAATACTTTTTTTTTTAAGTGTAAATGTATAAGTTCAAAGGCATTTTTAGAAATAATTATGGATGAATCTATGCAGTATGTCCATCGCAAGTACATAGAGGATCAAATTTGTCATTTGAGTCCAGGGCAAATTTAGAAAACTGAGCCAAAAGGCACATAAAACAGCTAATAATTGTGATGCATTTGATCCACTTTGATTCATATCATCCGCTGATCCAGTTGTCAGAGTAAATAAAGTGAAGTTGTACTTGTAGCTGATAATCCGCCTGTAGCTGGTGCCTTGCCAAAACTAAACCCAATGCCCCCTACGCAGCCCCAGCTGTGATTGGCTGATGAAGTGTGGCGCTTAGGAGCACGCTCTAATTGGCTGAGAGAGGATGGCAGACATTTATTTCAACCCAGATAGAAGTGACAGCTCTGACCTTCTTTTTTTTTTTTACCAGAAAGGGAAGCAGGGGGAAAAAAAAATCTTAGACTCTCCCTGGGTGAAGCAGAGCCAGTTGGCAGACATGGACGCCCCTGGCACTCGTACGTCTCTGAGCAGACAGTGTGATATGTGCACCCTATCCGAACCCTGCAACCTTTAGGGGTGTCTGTGAAGCTGTGAAGTCAAAGCCCCAAACTGTTTTGCTAGGGATTTTGTTCATGCTGTCAGAACTCCCTAGTGGGTACGGCATTAAATTGCCTGCAGATGAAGACGAACATTTGCGTTGACATTCAAAGACTTTCACTATTCCGTTCAGAAAGTTTCTAAGCAACTCGTGATAGATCCCAAATTTAAATAGGCACACGGTGGCGGCTGGGATTAATCCTTTGAATGTGGCACGTACTGACAGTAAACAGCATTTGAATGAACAAAAAAAGCAATTGCGTGTGGATGAACATTAAATCCAAACCCACATGACAGTGGAAATCCTCACTTAAACCCTTGTTTAAACTCCTTTGTACACCCTTTCAAAGCACTTCAAGAGCATGGCAATTATGTAAGCAAATAGATGCAGTAGAATTCATATGGAAATGCATAAAATCCACACAGAAATGCATATATAATATATTTGGCAACTATTAGGCTCCTAAATATAACACTTTTTTTATTAAACATGCATGTGGAAGCTTTCTTTTCCAAGAACTGTTTTTTATAACAGATGAAATGTGTATAATCTTCAGATTATTAAAACATATTTTTCAGAACTGTTCACTGTTCTATGACTTAAATCCTTCTGGGAATTGGTAAAATTAATAAGACAAGATAAATAAAACTGATGGAAAATAATGCTTTGATATAGGCAAACTTTTAATGTGTACCCTTAAATAGATACATTGCAAAACATATCTGTTGATCAACAGTTTCCGTATTTTGTGTTTTCCGTTTATTTACGGTTGTGAACTGCATTATGGGATGTTGACCTCAGCTCTGTCGACTTTAGATGTTGAAAATTCAACTCTGCAGTTTAACAAAGTGACTTTTATTGACCGTCTGTAAAATAACAGAAAATATACTGCCAATTTATTACAAGGTTTTGTTCTGTAATATACAACACCAACCAATACAATAGATCACGTTAAAGTATTAAAAATGTTAATAAAAGTCACTTTTTATAACTTTTGAAGGTTAAAAGTTGTTGGAAGAAAGATCAAGGTATCATAATGCAATTCAAAAGCATAAAAAACGAGAGAAAATAAATTAATAAAAGTCATGAATCACAAAATATGGAAAACTGCCAATTTATGGATTTTTTTACAGTGTAGCTTATAAATACGCATTCTTGCATTAATTATTCACCGTCATGTTGTTCTAAACCTTCATGTTTTTGTCTGTCTTTTGCAGCAGGGGTGTCTAATATACTGGTATCGGTCATAATCTTAATATTTAACAATGTAAAATATTTGCATTGTGTTAATCAGGGGTGTCATAAAATAAAAATGGATTTGACAGATTTTCATAGCACCACTTACTGTAACAACATTTTTTTTTTTTTACATGCTCATTGTATTAAAGGGATGGTTCAGTCAAAAATGAAAATTCTGCCATCATTTATACCCTCTCAGATTATTCCAGTCCTGTTTAAATTAGTTTGTTCTGCTGAACACCAAGGAAGATTTTTGAAAGAATGTCAGTAGCAAACACATATCGCTATCCATTTACTGCAATAGTTGATAAAACAAATACTGTGGGAGTAAATGTGTGGTGAGATTTGTAAATGCAGGCTTTTATTTTGTGGATGAACTGTACCTTTAAGAACATAAGTTAAACTTTCCTTTTACATAGAAAAAATCATATAGGTTTCAAATGACATTGTGTATTTTTAATGAAACATCCCTGTGTTAATTTATGCACTGGGGCAGCACGGTCCCGGCTGGTTCAGTTGGCAATTCTGTAAGGAGTTTGCATGTTCTCCCTGTGTTTGCAAGGTCCACGGTCCAAAGACATGCGGTATAAGTGAATTAAAGTGAATGCAAGAATGTGTGTGGGTGTTTCCTGGTCCTTGGTTGTGGCTAGAAGGGCATATACTGTGTAAAACAAATGCTGGATAAGTTGGTGGTTCATTCCGCTGTGGCAACCCCTGATAAATAAAGGGACTAAGTTGAAGGTAAATGAATAAATGAATAATATATGTACCAGACTTCAAGGGATAGTTCACCCAAAAATGAGTTTCCTTCATAGTTGAACAGAAAAGATCTTCTTTTCTGTTCAACAGAAGAAAGAAACAGGTTTTGAACTGTGAAGTGTGAGTGAATGATTTTTGGGTGAACTACATCTTTAAAAGTCAGAATTTGTTCTTAGAGTAAACATCAAAAAGTTAAAGTAAGTAATAAGTAGTAAGATTACCTGCATCAGTAATAACGCATGGGTTTGTGCCAAATTCCAGCTCAAATGGGTAGGTCAGCTTGCCAAGACAAGCAATGGACTACTTCTAAACACCGAAAGTAATCTATAAAGAGCATGCCGGAAGGTGTTGCTAACTGTACAATAACAGTCCTTCATTCCTTTCCCCATTTATACACGTACAGATACCTGGCTCATTCTACAGCAGCTGCATTGCAGAGCTCTCAACTCACACACACCCATACATACACACACAAACACGCATGCACACACTTTACTGAAATCGACTTAAAACCAATACAATTACAGAGATATGATTTATCATACAAATATAGTTAAAAACATTACGTACACAAAACTTTCCTGCTTTTTTTCTGGCTAGCGCAGTAAATATATATAT
>CAIGQZ010032409.1:17264497-17281261 GCA_903798205.1 Danio tinwini
ATAATAATAATAATAATAATAATAATAATAATAATAATAATAATAATAATAAAACCAAGTAGGCTACAGTTAAAAGCAAATTAAATATTACAATGCTCAGAACTAAAGAAAGATTTTTTTTTTAAATGCACTGAAAAAATTATTCATTGGATTTTTTTTAAGTAAAACCATTGCAAACAATTTATATGAATTTTATATAATTTAAGCAAACAATTGAGTTGAACGTTACTAAATTTAGTGTTTAGAAAACATGAAGGAATTAAGTTAACATATTATATTTTTACAAATTTAAGTGAATTAAACACAAAACAATTAAGTTGTCCCAAAACATCTCAAGAATTGTGTTGTTTCAGCTTATTTTAAATACAGTAAGTAGTTCGAACAAACAGTTATTATTTTTCTTTTCGGCTTAGTCCCTTTATTAATCCGGGGTCGCCACAACGGAATGAACCGCCAACTTATCCAGCACGTGTTCTGCGCAACGGATGCCCCTCCAGCTGCAACCCATCTCTGGGAAGCATCCACACACACTCATACACTACGGTCAATTTATCCTACCCAATTCACCTGTACCGCATGTCTTTGGACTGTGGGGGAAACCAGAGCACCCGGAGGAAACCCACGCGAAGGCAGGGAGAACATGCAAACTCCACACAGAAACGCCAACTGACCCAGCCGAGGCTCGAACCAGTGACCTTCTTGCTATGAGGCGACAGCACTACCTACTGCGTCACTGCGTCGCCAGTTCGAACAAACAACAAATGTTTTTTTTTGAGTGTATTGGCTTATTACCTGTGGATTATTAAGATATTAACTGTTTATTAGCACTTATAAAGTATGATCTTACACCCTTAATACCCAATACCTAAACCCAACTACTAAATTAATAAGTATTAATAAGCAGCTAATCAGTAGTTTACTGAGCTGAAAAGCCTTAGATAATGGTTTGTTAATAGCATGAATTGTTACTTAAAATAAAATGTGGAACAAAAAAAAATTAATATTACAGAAGTTACCTGTATGACATACCATTAGCAGCCATAACTCATTGGTCATTGTTTTGCTCATTGATCTTGTAAGTAACATTAATTTCCCTCACGCTAATAATGCAATATGTTCATGTTAATACTGTATGCTGCATCAATAATAGCATATAATAAAACATTTAAAAGAGACTACTGAGACACGCTGAAATGGTATAAAAGTTCTTCTGGATTTCTTTAACATGCAACACTAAATGCTCATAGTTAACTTGCATAATACAAGTGTCTATTTGTATCTCATTATTTCGTTTTCCCCTCAGGATTTCCTCTCATTTTAAATAGAAAAATGATTGTTTTCTGAGAGATCTTGAGCAGTCAAAAAAATCCCAGCGGAACTATTCAAATCTGCTGTACGAATGAGACTGCTACCGCATCTTACACATGCAATCAAAGCCTGCAGGCTAGATTACACATCTGCTGTGAAACCTGTTAAAAACAAGCTTGCATAAGTGTGGTCGTGACACCCTGCGCTGCCTATAGGCTTGATATAAACGCTTGCGAAAATAGAGGCAGTGTTATTGAATTACGTTGTGTATAGATGCCAGATTAGTTTCAAGCCTTCATTCACAATCGCTGGAATATCCTATGACTCACGGCTGACTCACAAAAAGAAACCAGTGGCCCAATTCACAATATTAGCTGATGTATTTCTTTTTTTATTCCGAACTAACTATACACACAGTTGAAGACAAAGCTATTATCCGTCCTGTGAATTTTTCATTATTTATCAAATATTTCCAAGTACTGTTTAAAGGAGTTTTTTAACACATTTTTAAACAATCATTTTAATAACTAATGTTTAAATAACTAATTACTTTGTCTTTGCCATGATGACGGTCCATGATATTCTTCAATTTATTTTGCAAGATATTTGCTAGTATTCAACTTAAAGTGCTATTTAAAGTCTTAACTAGGTTAATTATTTTAACTAAATATGTTTGTTTAGTTTAAACTTTATTGTCCGTTCTGCTTGGAAATTTGTCTTTAACACTGGATTTAAGACAACAACTGCATAAATACAACCATACAACAATCACACAAAAGCAACACTCACCAAGACAACAACATCAATTAAAAACTCAAAAACCAAACTAGCCCATACATATTCAATTTAATTCAATTCAATTCACCTTTATTTGTATTATGCTATGTAGATTGTGTCAAAGCAGCTTTACATTCAAGATTATAGTAAATTGAAACAGTGTCAGTTCGATTTTCAGCTCAGTTCAGTGTGGGTTAATATTACTGCAGATCCTTCCTGACAACCACCCCACACACTTCAAACAGTGATCCGATTTAAGACAACAATTGCAATTGGGAAAAATTACTTTTTACTGTATAAGCATTTCTTTGGGCTTTAGGAATTTGAAACCTGTGTCCTGATGGTAACACTTCAAAAGCTGAGTTAAGGGGATGTGTACTATCTTAAAAAAAAATAATAAAAAAAAAAAAAAAATCACAATTGCTGTTTTTAGCAGGCAAATGTTGTTTGTAACCAGTTCCCTGATTGATAATTTGCGATAATTTCTTCTTATGTTTAAGTGTTGTGTTACCAAACCATGAAACAATATTATATATGAGAACACTCTCTATTAATGATCTATATGCCATGTTTAAAGTCTGTGTCCTGACATTAAAACTTCTCAACTTGCGGAGGAGACTGAGGTGCTTTTTTATTATTATTATTATTCCAGCCAACAAACAAAAAAAGACTTTCTCCAACAGAAAAATGTAAAAGAAAATACAGTTCTTTCCTTTCACTTTTGAAAATATTTGACAAAAATAATACAAATTTCACAGGAGGGCTGATAATTTTGTCTTTAACTGTATTTAAACAAACAAAAATATGCAAACACAGTAAATATACTGAGACATAGCAAAGGCAAAAAAACATATCCACAAAATACTACATACAACCAGTCCAAAATGGGATGGGGGTAAAGCAAAAAGCATTTTTTTCCCCCACTCTTTTTACAATTCCACATTGCTCCAGTAAATATTCAATCTGTTGCATCTATATCAGTAGCTATTATTAATTCATTTCCAAATAACAAATTTTCTACAAATTAAAAACTAAATTATTTTAACCGGAATAGTACGTCACCCTATAACATCACATTGCAATCTAGGCCTGCACAATATATCGCTTCAGCATCGATATCGCAATGTGGTCATTCGCAATAATCACATTGCAATGTCAAGTTCAGCTTTTTTTTATTCATCCCTCAAGAACTTTAAGTGGGATTATAGCTGACCAAGTACCATATTGTTGCGTGGTTGTGAAGTTTAACCTCAATAGAGTAAAAGAGTGCTTGTTTGCTTTGTTTTCAAGTTAAAAAAATGTATTGCATTTAACTTTTATACAATGAAGACTATGCAGTTTTATTTGCTTACATTTGATTATTTAACTTGTACTTGAATAAAGTTAGACTCACCAACAAAAAAAATATTTAAATAAAATTTATGCAGATTATCTGGCCTATGAAATCATTCCAGTCAATATAAAATTATGAGTTCTTTCCAAATTGAGCTATTCAAATCATCTGGTGAAATAATTATATTCATATCACAGAAAAACCAAATATCTCAATGTCTGATTTTTACAATATCGTTCCATGTAAAAGGTATTTCAGCCTGATCTCACAAGGAAATGTAAGTATTTTACGTTTTGTCAGTTTAGTGGCTAATTCGTACGAATTTGTACGAGTTGAGTCATACGAAAATATACGATTTTATAAAGGAGGCGTGGCACCCAACCCCGCCCCTAAACCCAACCATCATTGGGTGATGAGCAAATCGTAGTAATTTGTACGAATTAGATTGTACGAATTCATACAAATTAGCCTCTAAATCAAAAAGTTATGAATTGTCGTGAGATTATGTTAAGAATTTAACTACAAAAAGTGTAAAGTTTAAAAGTACCTCATTTTTTGTTTAATTATCTCAAATTCAAACTACTTATTTAAAATGAGCTAAATTAACAATTCATGAGGGTTTTAACTTAATTTTAATCTTTTAATAGTTTTATATTCAATCTTCTTAAATTTGCAAAAACAATTAAGTTAACTTAATTGATTTGTGTTGGGACAAAATAATTATTTTGGGAGAAATTGTGTGGAGCCCAGTATTTTTTACAGTATGCCTACAGTATTATACAGTATTTTTACATGACTTCTTTTGCAAATCTTTTTATCACTGACATTTCTGCAAAAGAGCATGCATGTTTATCAACACGTAAACACTTGGAAATGTTAGTGCAAACATGTATCATATGAACAGCTGCATGTGTTCAAGTCAAATAAGAAGGGGAAAAAAAGAGACCTCATCTCAAGCCTCAGTGTGGGCGTCCAAACATGGGAACATCGACCCGCCAAGCCGTCCTACCCATCAACAGGAACATGTAAACATTCATTAAAGTGATCGGAAGAGACTTTGCATTTCTCCTGCCCTCAGAGGGCCCGATGTGCATTCAAAAGCAGTGAGAGGAAGGCTAATGAAAAGCCTTCTGCTGCAGCTTCGCATGAAAACAGAGGCAGGGAGAAAAGCAAAGCATTGCTTTTTAGCTGGCTTTTGTTTTGGTATTTTGCAGGTGTGCGTCACTCTCATCATCAGCTTGAAGGGCTCTCTGCCTCCTGCTCAACCCACTCACAGCTTCAGTGTAGCTCTGAAAACATTCTCTTCTACTGTAACTGCAACCAGCTACTGCATTACAATTCAGAGGTACAAGCTTTTTAAACGCGGATAAGAGGCAGTTTCGAGGAACAAGACTTTTAATAATCACAGTTTGTTTTTAATGCAGCTACCTGTACCTGTTTAAAGGTGTATTTTTCAGTGTACATTTTTGCAAAAGGTAAAATATGCTGCACATTTCAGATGACAAATCCACTAGAGGGCGCTGTGCACATGTTTGCAATTATGTAATAAGTTATTTGTGGTATGTTTTGTTGTACGTTTCAGATAAACATCCATCTTGTAAAAATCCACAAGAAAATCTGGCTTGTTGTACAGATTACCTGCAAAACACTGACCCAAACCCGACCAATAGTGTATTCAAAAACAAATGTAAGAGAAAAGTGCACTGCAACCACTTAGTTTTACCTAGATTTCATCTTTTTTTTGGAACCATGCTTCACCAGACTCAAATCTGAATTCTCTGCATCTCACAAAGTGAGCAACTGAGTATACTGACCATGCCAGAAAATTTGTCGATATGGAGTTATGGAGGTGGGGTAAATGTATACGGTTACAAATTCTGGACATAATTAAGGAGTTTTGGGTATTTATTTGGTGTTGTGCAAAAAACTGCACAAAAATAATACTTTATTTGTTGACAATACAATCCTGTAAATATCATTAGTGTGAAGAGGAACAAATCTTGTCTGTGTCATACTGCCCGTAGTGTTCATCTTACCTAGAAACTGCAGTCAGATGTTAAATATGTCTTTGCTGTTTCACAAAAATGTAGTTATTTCCAACATTAAACATGTATTTTTTGGGTTAGGGTTACTATTTAATGTTGTATTTATTTTGGAGATTATGTGGTCATGCCTACATAAAAAGTGGTAAAAGTTAATAAAATGCTACAAGGAAAAAGTGAAAATGTTTAAATGCATATTTTGCTGTTACCATTTCTGACATCTAAACATCTGATGCCTATTTTAGCAATTTTTTAGGATTTTGAGCAACGATTACCAAAGCAAACATTATTTTTCCATATAGCTTCATTTACACGGATTATTTGTTCAAAAAACATTAGGAGCTAACAAGCTAATTTTGTCAAATTAAATTGAGGATTTGTATTTGTTTATCAAAGTTTTAAATTAAAAAGACCACAATTAGAGGTATTGTTCAGGCAACTGACTTAAAATAAGTGTAAGCATAAGTGTAAGCTTAACTGAAAAAATGTTTAAAAATGAAAGCTAAATATAAAAAATATATATAATAAACGTATAAAAACAAGATAACTGAAACTAAAATTAATAGAAACTGGTAATATCTAAACAAAAGCTATATCAAAACATTTACAAAGTCTGTAAAGTACAAAATCAAATAAGCCAAACATTAATCACTTCCATTGTATGTAACTTTTTAGGAAAATAAAAAATACTATCCAACCCTACACAACAATTGCTGTAGCTTGAACTCAACTTGAACTGAACACATAAGGGCAGCTAGGCTAGACTAGCTTTCCAACAAACACAAAAATGCAGATTGTTTAGTGTAATGTGAACTAGACTTCAGACAGGATGAAGCCTTTTGGCCAACATGTAAAGCGACCAATTTTTTTACATGACACTTAAGGGCAGATTAATGTGAAATCAGATATAACAGTGCATGCAGCAGCCAGAGAATTTGCAAACAGGACTCTAGTTTCCCAGTGGACTGATAAAATTCTGTGATAAAATTCTACGTTTGAGAAAAGAGCCCTGTCTAAAATCCCCCATCACTCTATAAACCATCTTTGTAGGGTATTTCCACCAACAAAGTCAAGCAATGTGAAAGGGAAGGAGTTCTTTCTGTATAAATACTATTACCTACATAGATTACCTTCATATATTTTTCTTACATAACGAAATAGCTGTTCAGGCTTGTTTGGTGAAAAATTGTTCTTATAGTGCATGCACACAATGTCATAATTACTGCAATTATGATATTACAACTTGTTAAAAGCATTCATGTCATTGTAATTACAACTTGTAAAACTGGTAGCTTATGCTGTGCTATGTGACCACAGATCTATTTAGGCAGTATGCTTAAGTCCTGATAGTGTTGCCAAAAACTGCATGATTCCATGGACGTGAAAGGAATAAAAATAAAAAAAAGTTCAAAAGTGTCCCAAACAAGGTTATTTAGGTAAACAAGACTAATACTAGACTATTGGTCAAAAATGTCTGATTAAAAATGCACAATAAATGAAAAACTAAAAGTCACTGAAAAATGTACTGAAATAACATAACATATATACACTCTTTCTGGTGATAATCTGACCTGCGGCTGTTTAGAGAGACTCCTGTAGATGCACTTTTACAGACAAACACATTCAATTCAATTAATCTTTATTTGTATAGAGCTTTACAATGTAGATTGTGTCAATGCAGCTTCACATAAAATATTATAGTTAATTGAAAAAGTGTAGTTCAGTTTTCAGAGTTTAAGTTCAGTTCAATGTGTTTTAATATTCATCAGTTAAGCACATGATTATATACAGAAACATCTTTTCTTAATGAACATAAAACATGTGTTCTATATTGTCTTCTTTTGCTAAAACCTATTTAAACTAGGCATGTTTAATTGGACTATGTCTTCTTGCAGATTTGTTTTCACAAATCCACTAAAGGCTGCCATGTGCATTTTTGACCATCTCTTACGTGCCATTTCTCTTAAATCCACCAGAGGCCGCTGTGTACATTTCTGCCAATTTCAATGTTTTTCCTGCTTGCGTTCATGAAGCCGATCAGCTTGCCATTGTGCAAAATAAATCAGCTTGATATCAGCTGACCCATCCACCACCCTTCCCTAACCTAAGCGATAATGTTTGCAAAAGCACACTAGAAGAAAAAAGCCATCGTGGCTGCATGCTTCTACCACAATCTCACACCGCCGTTCTTCGGTAGATTCAAAACCCAGAACCCAAAAAACTGTATGGAGGTAAGCAGTCAGCGCAACCACCCCGTAGCATTCGTTTTACACACATTCATTAATTAATTCATTCATTCATTCATTCATTTTTACTTGACAAAATATAAGTGAATACACTTAATTTGTCAAGGATACACACAAAGTTTAAAAAAAAAACTTAATTGCATTGTGGTATGCAGCCATATATACCCGCAAGCACATATTTCTCTGTTCTCAAAAATGCATCCTTGGGCACATATTCCCAAAGAGCCTGTGTTGGTTTAACTACAGTATGATTTTTATTATGAAGACATTTGTCTGCATTTGTTTTTGGATTTAGTGTTTGTTTAAACAATTATTACATTTTTGGTTACTAAGAGGTTTGCACAAAAGTTAATGTAAGCTGTGCAAACACTAAACTTTGCTTTGGTCGATACTCAATGTGTTCTGTTAGCTGTGCAATTACAACAATTCAAACTGTTTTACTTTTAAAATATAAAAAATTAAATAAACTATAGTTTTAATAGTGTAAACTAGAGTGTAAATTATAACTATTCTACTAAATTACTAAAACTAAATACATAAAAACTAAACAGTAATGTGTTTATGAAATAACAACTAAACAAAAACTAACAAAACCATCAATGAAACAAACTAACACTAAGCTAAACTTTACTGCAAATTTAAAAGTAAAAAAATAAATTAATTAATTAAAAAAAAGGTCCCAAATAATGGTCCCAAAAAGTGATGCACTGTGCTTGTGCTATACACTAAACCCTATATGTGTATAGACATGTTAAGGTTGATTTGTCTATCAACACCAAGTCTGAAAGGCCCACCCCCTTGACTACAAAATTCAAATTGCGACAGCTGAGTGCATGAAGTAAACAAGATTACACACTTTTTTTTTTGTTAAACGTGCATCATCCATGTATTTAAAAAGGTGAAATTCACATTTTTAGGAATTTTTAATACGATTACACATCTGTTACCATGTATACTAGGGTTGGGCCAATAAACAATATGTCAATAACAATAATAAGCTCTGTACTTTTTTACTTTTTTATATTGATCTAAGGACTAATCACACAGCAGAAATGTACAACAATGGGAATCTAGAAGTGTGTTGATATTAGAGATGCACCAAATTTTCAACCGCTGAAAATAGGTTATGCTATTTAATGGACCCTCTCATTTTTGTGGCTTCAGTCATTGTTGGGGTACTCTTTTCAATCTGATATTGAAATATATATCGTTATTGATCAATATGGAAAATTATGAATCAAGATTGCACTTTTGCAATCGCCCAGCCCTAATGTATACTTAGAAATGTGATAGAATAGTGCACAAGTACTCAAGTACTGCTTCATTTCATTCACACTGCAGAAGCTGTAATATTGACAGAACTGCTGTGATAGCTGGAGCTACTGTATATATGTGCCACAGGGATTGGCTGTTACCTGTCTAGATGTTGGTGGTGCTCCAGCGATGATTGGTGGCGTATTTAAAAGTAGGCGTCAGGGCCCTAGATGAGTCTCTCTGTGCAGCAAACACCTGCAACAGTCCATAAGGAAACACTGTTAGCCAAAAAAAAATAAAAATAATTAACGAATTCAGTTGAGAGAATGCCTGAATAAATGCAGGAGGAAGAGTGCAAGGCAGAATGTGTTACTAACACACAGAATGGGCTCATTAGTTCTTTAATGAGATCACAACCTAGGCAATCAGTGTACAATGGTGAACACACATACACACACCTGGATGAACCACAGACACGGGCCTTCATTACAGAAAACACATTAGTGCTGAAATGCACACTCTTTATTCTACATATTTGTTTCTACATGCAGTATGGTAAATCATGACAAAAAGGATAATACTATTTAAAGGGATGGATCACCCAAAATTTAAAATTTTTTCACTTGTTTAAAACTTATTAGAGTTTCCTTCTTCTGTTAAGAACAAAATAATATATTTTCAAAACTGCTGGCACTCATTGACCTCCATATTGTTTCCTGCATTCTTCAAAATATATTATTTTGTGTTCAACAAAAGAAAATAATTAAAGAATTAAAACCACACAATGAGGAAGAGTAAATGAAGTGATTTCCATGTCTGGGTAAGCTATCCCTTTAAATTTCAACAGGTATTACAGTACTTTATTTAAGCTCAAAAGCATGTTTTATTATTAAAGCTGAAAACAGATGAGCTTAATATTTCTGTGGATTGAGTGATACTTCAATGAATATGAAGCAGAAACAGAAATATGTGGTACAGTAGCAATTCAAATGCATCTTGATTAAATGTATTAACCTGGTGTTCTTTAGTCATTTTGAAGGGATAGTTCACCCAAAAATAAAAATGGTCATCATTTACTCTCCATTCACTTGTTCCAAACACGTTTGCATTTCTTTCTTCTGTTGACCACAAAAGAAGATATTTTGAAGAATGTTGAAAACCTGTAACCACTAACTTCCATAGTATTTTTTCCTAGACTCTTTAAATGCTTATCTAAATTTGCATAAAATATAAACAAACCTAAACTAATTAGTCCAAATTCAACCTAATGCTAGTTAAAATAACCCATAAATTGTTTAATAAGGTCATAAAAAAATAAGTCACCTTCACATTTTAATAAAATAAACAAACCTAGCATAATTTGTCCATGTTTTACTCAATTTAAATAATAAAAAACAACCAAACTAAAAATTCAATCTACTGTAAATAAAAATGTGGCATTTACCCAACAATGTTTTGTATTTTTCAAATTCTATTCAAATCTAATGTGCAGACCATTCAAAACTGTTCAAAATCACTTACATTAAGATGCCCCAATAAGAGAAAGATTCCTTTAAAGACTGTAAACACCAAGGCAGCTCAAAGGGTCTTGATTAAAACAGAGTATTTATCTCCTTCACACACTCCATGCACATAAAGAAAGCCTGACATAGATTTCCACAAGCCAACATCTCCACAGGCCTGAACTAAATTAAGAGCTCCAGTTATCAGCGTATGCCACAAAAGTCCCCTCTGCTAACTCCATTCACAGCCGCTTCAACATGTCTTTATTATGGAGCATAATGTACTTATGACTGCAGCCTTGGTTCCAGATAAACCTGAACAACTCTGTTTTCCCAGCAGCTTTGGGGACTGTTTGTGTGAGTAATAGAATGCTATAAACAGTGTCTGCTGTAATAACTAGTCTAGAAATGGCTAAAGGGAAGCTATACACAGCTCAGAAGTGTATTGGTGTATATACTGTGCTGCAGCACTGTGGCTGCAGTAGAGTCATTCAGGTTCCTGGGCACCACCATCTCTCAGGATCTGAAGTGGGACATTTACATTAACTCCATTGTAAAGAAAGCCCAGCAGAGACTGTACTTCCTTCATCAGCTGAGGAAGTTCAACCTGCCACAGGAGCTGCTCGTACAGTTCTACTCAGCTGTCATCCAATCCATCCTCTGCACTTCAATCACTGTCTGGGTTAGCTCAGCTGCCAAAACCGACCTCCGTAGACTACAGCGAATAGTCCGGACTGCTGAACGAATCACTGGCACTACCCTTTCTACACTTCAAGAAATGTACTCTTCCAGAGTGAGTAAAAGGGCTAGTAAAATCACTCTGGACGCCTCACACCCAGCACACTACCTGTTTAAACTGTTACCGTCTGGTCGGCTCTACAGAGCACCAAGCACAAAAAAAGCCAGACAAAGGAAAAGTTTCTTTTCTTCTAAACGTGCAATACTTTCTCATACGCACTTGTACACAGCACCTTATAACCTGTATATTTACAACATATCTGCACATACAACTCAACATCCAGATTTTTTTGTCTAACTGCATCTCTGTTTAATGTTTATTGCCTTTTCTTTTCTTGTATTTAATTTTGTGTAGTCACTTGTGACTTTATGTACACTGGAAGCTTCTGTTGCCAAAACAAATTCCTTGTGTGTGTGAAGCACACTTGGCAATAAAACTGATTCTGATACACACTAATTGACAACCATATATTACAGCACTGTGGTGTTAACAAGGTATCAAATGCTGGAATTAACCAATGCAGTTTCATTGAGAAATTGAACATAAAACAGTACAGTACATAAATTTGATATGGTATTAATGAATATAGAAATCATACGGTCACAGTGCAGGGATGTTATATCAACATATTGCACCTATACACTAATATACATACACTTTCAAACATTGTCTGATTGCCAGCAAACAAATAAGTATACACAGATCTGTGTAATGTTGTCAGTGTATTGCACATGTGTGTTTGTTTAATGTGAATAAACTGTTTGTTTGTTTGTCTACTGTTCTCACTGTGTTTCTATACCATCCAAACAATATCCTATATCATCTTTCTACACACACTGAAATAACCACAGACACATGTTGCTTTAAACACCATTTATTAAAGAAAAAAACATAGAAAGATGACATACACTCACCGGTATCCACTCCTCAGGATCAAACCTGTTCAGTCTGCAACCTAGGACATTTATACCATCCATTCAGAGCGGCCATTTTGTGGTGACATCATCAGGGTCACGACCTTATGACCGGTGATAAAACTCATTGTTCAGTTGTGTATATTCATATTCATAGTTTGCTGTGTTGTATTTTGAGCTTTGTATGCATCCTTATTCACTTACATTAATTTATATTTAGTTTATTGTCTTTTATGTGTATATTTGTGTATATATTACTATACCAAACTGTAAAATGGTATAGCCCATGGGCGGGGCCAAGGATATAAAATGGCTCCCAAACACTCACTCAGAGTGCCAACCAGGAGACTATAGAACATTTATAGATGCACTGCCCAATATATCACGCAGAAAGAAATGGACTATTCACACAGTTACATGAAAAACAAGTTGAACCTGACATATAGAACATTTTAAAGTTGAGCACAGGTGATGTTTGTTTTAGCTATGTGTATAACTTATTTGAAGACACCGGCTTGAGTCACAGAATTTAGTAGTGTAGTTATTTATAGCAAAATAGGTGTGTTATGCAGGAGAAAAGGAAATGTGTATAAAAAATAAACTTTTGTGTGTGTGTTTCACTATAAGAAAATATGGGTTAGTTAACTCCTGATCCACACTCCAATCCAGATGGTGGCGGTAATGCTCTAAAAAGCTGGTTGCCAACCACCATAAAAATCACAAGAAGAACTCATGCTGCGTCCCAATTCGCATACTTAAGGCTCATGTCCACTCACTTGTACGGTACGATACGGTACGGGTCACCTTTATCAGGCTTGCGTTTCCACTGCTAAAAGGGTACCAATGGCACTCTTTTGGTGGGCGTGGTGTACGACAGAAAGTTGCAGTCTACGTCATTTTCGCTCGAGAAAATGTCTCCAGTAAAGCTGTACGGGTCGCTCACATATCATATGAGAAGCACTTTTCACAAAACAGATGCTTTACACACATAAATACTTCTGTATAAATGTTTATTACTAACTTTTCTATGAACATGAGTTCATTATAACTGCAGATCAATCACAGTGTGAAATAGCCTACTGTAACTTCTGCAATTATATAAAATAAAAAAACACATACAGACCCTTAAAGCTCCGATATCTTACCACTTACAGAAAAACTACACACAGCATACATTTAGTCCTTATTTAGGTTTAAAACAAGACGAATTAAAGCCCATAGTCAGACCTCTCATGATTAAATGTGTCTTTAATCTTCAGCAGCACGTGTAGCCTCTTGTTAGAAAGTATTTCCATCATTCCGAGTTCATAATAGTCCAAAAGGTGATAATAATAGTTAAACATGGCAGTTTCGCGTGTCACTCTTGTGTTTGTCAGTTTCTGACAGGATCAGGTTTCAAAAGCACGTCAATAATCAAGCGCACATTATTATCATCAGCTCAAGAAGTTTGTTATTCCAAATATAGCCATGCGGCAAGCGCAAGCAAGAAAGTAAAACCGCTCGCGCTTCAGACTGGCTCGTAAAAAAATACGGGGAACAGGGTAAAATCTGCTCTTCTTTTTGGCTTTGTGGCTGTTCATCAAGATGACGACAAGGTTTGTTTGAGCCCAGGTTGACCAGGGCTCGTTATTATATGTATATATAATTACGCTGTAATCTCTCGGCTGTGTATTAAAAAATGGCGGCTTCTTTGTTTTCATTCAGGCTTGTTGCATGAGCAAATGACGTATCTTTGAAAACCAATAGCGTCAGGGGCACTGCTAGCAATTTTGGGCCCCAATGAAAAAATATGAGGATGGGCCCCCTACTACCAAGCTAGCTATCCAAACCCTTGTCTGCAATGTAGTTATACTGACCTATGCATTTTATTATTGATTTTGTCCACTTCTTATCAGTTTTCAGTAAGAGAACGACCATGGCTGTAGCTAGCAGATAATTTATTGTTCAAATGTAAATGTAGTACAAAAAAGGAACAGTAAATAAATATTCACTGAAAATTTTACAATTTTAAACACACAAAACACCAATGTGTATTTATTTAAATAACTGTACTGCAATAGTGTCTCATACAATGTGCAATACACTGGAACAGTGAAAAATAAGACACAAAATTATATTACAATGAGACCCATAAATAAGAAATGTTCTTTTGTCATTCTGGTGTTGTAATCATTCTAATAACTCATCTCTAATAACTGATTTATTTTATCTTTGCCATGATGACAGTAAATAATATTTGACTAGATATTTTACAAGACACTTCTATACAGCTTAAAGTGACATTTAAAGGCTTAACTAGGTTAATTAGGTTAATTAGGCAGGTTAGGGTAATTCAGAAAGTTATTGTATAATAATGGTTTGTTTTGTAGACTATAGAAAGAAAATTTGCTTTAAGGGGCTAATAATTTTGACCTTAAAATGGTTCTTAAAAATTAAAAACTGCTTTTATTCTAGCCAAATACAACAAATAACACTTTCTCCAGAAGAAAAATATTATCAGACATACTGTGACAATTTGCTCTGTTAAACATCGTTTGGGAAATATTTAAAAAAGAAAGAAAAAATCAAAGGGGGGGGCTAGTGTGTGTGTGTGTGTGTGTGTGTGTGTGTGTGTGTGTGTGTGTGTGTGTGTGTGTGTGTGTGTGTGTGTGTGTGTGTGTGTGTGTGTAACTGATTACATGCTGTAAAGCAATACAGACAGAATTCTGCAGATTTATTACATTTAAATTACGTCATTCACTATGGGCTTTACTTTAACAATCTAGGCTCAAAAGACTGGCTTGAGGAGCATCCTGGCTATGACATATTTAAAATATACATAATTAATTCAAAACCTGTCTGCATGGGCATTGATATATTGTTTTATACCATTCTGCTGATATGGTATGAGTTTGACTAATCAGTTATATTACTACAAATGGTCCACTGGGCAAAAAAAAAATAATAGATCATTATCTTTCAAGGAAACCTAGCTTGATAAATTGTCACCCTGCCTGCCTTTAAAATCACAGCTAAAGTTTTGTCTAAGTTTTATGTTTGCTTTGCTGTTATACCTAATATCATTCTACATAATCAACATTGTTGAAAAATAGCAGTCATTTAATAGTGGCCACGTCAACAATTAAGTTAATATCATAGTGAAATTAATACTTAAATGCAGACTGCAATGCACATGCTATTTTTAAAGGCAGGATCTCAGTGATATACTTGTTACCTGCTTCTCCAACTGTGAGATGAGTTTGGGGAACTTCGTAGGGAAGAGCAGGTGAGGGCGAATCTGCATCTTTGTATGAGGTAGACATGTAGAGCTCATCATTAGCAAAGTAAATTAAGCTTTTAAAAGAAAGCTCCGTGCTCTGTGAATAAACATAACGTTACCCTTCTTTTAAAAAAACTGTGATAGCAACTTCCGTCCCTTTTTCTCTCTCTCTCTCTGCTTTTTCTTATCTTTTCAGTTTTGATGACCGGATTTAGTCTTTGTTAACCTTGAGGACATCGCTGCTTTGACATTACTTGACGATCGCACTCAAAAGCATCAACTCTCTTTCCGCTACTGATGGACTGAACCATACAGTGAAAAGAGGGGGGGTGCAATTTGACAGTGACAGACACGAGAGCCCTATTTTTATTTTTATTTCTAATAAATTGTTTTACTTGTAATTTAGAGATACATTCATAATTTATATTACATTATAGTACTGTTATTAATTGTAAAGCAGATCTCTGGGGGCCCCTAAAGTGCATGGGCACTTAGAATCGTCCTAAGTTTTCCCCCCTTAGCGGCGCCCCTGCGTTCAGCTGCTCGTCTAGCTCCGCCTTTTGGTACCCTTTCTCGTGTTTGGTACCCTTTCGAAAGGGTACCGAAAAAGGGGTACGGTACGGTTAAGTTCGGTACGGTTTAAATATAAATATTTTTATATGGTGGTTTTATATGTGGTTAAAATATTTTCCAGTGGCCTAGATATTAATTTATAGTCATACAAACATCTTTACCAAAGCCTCTCTATTGACCACCATGTTTGTAGTTTATTTAATACTTTTCACCCGTGTTTGTAGTTCTAATCGAATTCACGTCCAACGCGCAATGTACTGTGGGCAATATCACCAGTTAGAGTATGGACGCTTCTACACCTAAAACTTTTTCCGGAAATAGTAAACCATCCTGGAATCTTTGGCATACTCTTTTCAACATACTACGATTTGGGACATACTAATTCTATTTTCAAATACTATTTAGGACGTATAGTATGTGAATTGGGACGCAGCATCAGAGTGCCTGCACATATAGGAGTTGAGGAGAATGAAGCTGTTGATAAGCTGGCTAAATTATCATTGAAAAGACAAACTGTGGATTTAAATATGTCCTTAAGTAAAGCAGAGGGAAAAAGTATAATTAAACCGTAAATTATGGGAAAATGGCAAAAATACTGGGATGTAAATGAAGCGGGTTGACATTTAGGTCATCCAGGTGGATGCTGCACACTGGTGGTTGATGAGGAGATTCCCCCCCAAAATGTGTAAAGCGCTTTGAGTGTCCAGAAAAGTACTATATAAATGTAAGGAATTATGATTATGATTATGATTATGATTATGATGATGATGATTATTATTATTATTATTATTATTATTATTATTATTATTATTATTAT
>CAIGQZ010032409.1:17281271-17293051 GCA_903798205.1 Danio tinwini
ATTATTATTATTATTATTATTATTATTATTATTATTATTATTATTATTATATTTAATGTCCAAGAAAAGGTTGGTGAAGGAAGAATAAGGGGCAGAAACTGAAAGGAAGAGGTTCTCTCACCTGTCTTAGAATAGGATATTATGAAGTGAATAAGACACTACACATGATAGGCAAGCATCCAACAGGTTTATGTGAACACTTTAAAGGAATTAGTAACATGTATTATAGCAATGTAGAAAATATGAGGAAGAAAGAAGAGAAATGTTTTAACTAATAGAGAATGACAGTGTTAATATTAATATTTAGAATCTCTTAGAAGGAAGAACCCAGAATATGGTTAAACATCTTATAAATTATCTCAAAAACACAGGTCTGATGGATGGATTATAACAGATTTTTTTCCCTCCTGATTCTGCCATTCATTCTGGTAGGTGGCAGTATAACACCTTAAAATCTGATTGTCAACCACCAATAAAAGAAGAAGAAGAAGAACACTCAGGGTGGGGTGTTGTAAGAGTAGTGTGTATAGGGTGGAGGAACTATGACGTCAATTTGTGTGCAAAAACCCGGAAGCGAGTTAGCATTTTAACAGTTACAGTTTCCTTGTCCCAAAGTCAATAGGTTTTTTTCAATGAGATTTCAGTTAAAGCACTTAAATAAGGTTTGTGGCAAACACAAACTCAAGATACTTTCACGTTTTATTCTACGACATAAAACACATCAGTTACATCACACTCTTGATTTATTAAATCGGTTTTGCTTCTTTTAAAAGACGGTTGCTGTTAAGTTGCTAAATGGGACTACAGGCGGTGTCAGAGACATTATACGTCATCGAGCTGAACTGGTCTGGAACGCAGCCTGCTTGTGTTGGGCGTTTGGATTTGTGTGCCATTTTCATAAATAGTATTTTATAGTTTGTAGTATTTTTATAAATGAGAATTCATATTGTGTGTAGATAACGCCTTCACTTGTAGAGACTGTCAAGATAGATTCATTTGTTGATCCTTTATTTTAATTAAACGATTTTATGAAGATACTGCTTACCAGTGCAGCCTGTCTCTTTCCTGCTCTCAGTAATGCACATGTGTGAATAAACGTATATAAATACATAAATATTACCTGTCATTTTAATGTGATCAATTGATTTTTCTTTGTTTTTTTTTCTTCATCTGAACCCATTTAACTATATGCCATAACTGCAATATTTACACTCCTCCTTAAAAGGAGTGACTGTATGGGCTGCTTTTTGCTTCGTGACAAAAAAGAATATTGAATGTTATTGTCTATCTATGATGGAACTTGCAGGCATTTGATAGCTGTCCCTAACGCCTCATTTCTGTCGTCTATTACTAAGGTAAGCAGGTTGTAGCGTTAGGCATGCGCTCGATACACTTATTTAAATATGGCTTATGATAATACTATGTAGGCATATTTCTAAAACATACAGTACGTGTTTTAAAACGTTTACATCAACCGTAAAGCAAAACAAATGTATTTCCCATGTAGAAAAAAAATATCCCTAATAATAGGCACGTAGGTCTATGTGTTTTTGCGTATTTGTATTTGTTTCTAATATATAGCGTGGATTATAATATAATAAACTGAGAGATTAAAACTTTATCATGGTCCAGATTTCTAAAAAATAAGCTTGAAAAGTTGTCTGTAGCAGGGCGGTGCTGACGTCACAGGTGAGCGCCCCCAAGGCGCTGTAGTCCGTTTATAGCCTAATGTTAGCTTTTCAGTTCTTGTGTTTACATTTAAGATCCAAAAGTGCTAAAAGTTATATTTTCGTGTGGGGATTATCTGGTTGGACAAAACAAGTAATTGTAATGAACAGTGTTTGAACACAGAGCTTATTATTTGCAATCTTCGAAAAGCCTATGGGAAACTACTATGGGGATTTTATCGAGGGAACAAGTTTTAGTTCATACTGTAGTTCCTCCACTCTATTGTGTGGAGAATTGTTTAGATTGTTTGATTTAGCTTAACAAGCCTGTAAATGCTTTTTGTAAATATTGTATAGTTTTATTGTAATAACTTTAGTTATTTTGTCACTTTTACTAGTTTACACCTACAGTAGATACTTTTTTGCTGGATTTTTTTCCACATTTGTGCCAAATAAATCACCCTTCACCTTCCTCAGCAGCTTCTGTGTCATTTTTGCCTCTCATCAGCCAGTTTGATCCTAACACATACATTTGTCTTGCACACTAATTAAAAATGTATATGTATACCTCTCCCATTCAATGTTGTTTATCTTTCACATGATAAAAAAATATATATTTTAGTTCTTTTTTTAGAGCAAAAATTGTCCTTTTAGGTTTAAAAATATATATAAATTCTGGTAAATGTCTATCATTTACTTTATTTTTTTATTAATTTATTTAAAGTATTATTTTTTACTGTTAATGTTTATTATGTTATGTTTATAATTACAAAAAAGATAGCTTTGCTTTTTTATTCAGCCAGGTTTAGCCTATAATAAACCTGCTTTTTAGTATTTTTTGTAAACAATGGTGATTTTTCGGATTAAAAATCATATTTATACCTTGCAAATTGCATTCAAAAAATGATCAGTTACTTTTTTTGCAAGTGTATGGCTGTCAGTCAGTCTGTCTGCATTATGTATGCGGTTGTGATGGGTCAGAAATGAACTGGGGAGCTCAGACTCTGCACTTGTGCTTCAGGGGATGTGAGGAGGAAAATGCAGCGTTTTCCTCTCTGCCAGCAGATAATATGCGAGTCTCCACACACTGACTCACGCTGCATGAACATGAGGGCCCTACATGGCATATTCACACACAGAACTCAAACTAGAGAGAGTAATGCTACCCTTGAGGGCACAGAGAGACCTGCACGGGTCCCAGAGCTAGAAAACTGACACACTGAATACACACAAAAGTACCACAAATAAATATACAATGTTTGACTTTTTTTTGTAAAAGGTTTATAAGCGTAAATTTATAAATATGTGTGTTAGTTGTATGCATGTTAATAAACATGGTGCATATATATATAAAACATTATATAATTTTTTTCCATTTCATATTTTTTTTCTATTATGTATACTGTAAGAAATATCTGTATATGAGCAGTTTTTCATATTTTGTGATTTATGTTTTTATTTTTTTTTCTATTTATTTATGTTTTTGATTTGCATTATGGGACCCTGATCTTTTTCCCAACAACTTTAAAGTTGAAAAGTTCAAAAAAGTTACTTTTATTAACAATTTTAATAGTTTAAAGTGATATATTAGTGTTGTTACGGTACAATATAATAAAATGTAATAAATTGCCAGTACATTTTTTGTTATTTTTTATACTTTGTTAAACTGTAGAGTTGAATTTTCAACATCAAAAGTCGACAGAGCAGAGATCAAGATCTCATAATGCAATTCACAACCGTAAATAAACGGAAAAACCTGTGTACATATAAACATATCACATAATACATGTTTCTCTCTATGTTTGCATGGGTTTTCTCCAGGTGCTCCGGTTTCCCCGACAGTCTAAAGACATGCACTATAGGTGAATTGAATAAACTAAATTGGCCGTATCATAAGTGTGTATATGAGTGTGTATAGATGTTTCCCAGTACTGGGTTGTGGCTGGAAAGGCATCCACTGTGTGAAACATACACTGAATAAGTTGGCGGTTCATTCTGCTGTCGCGACCCCTGACTAAGGGGCTAAGCCGAAGAAAAATTTATGAATATAATACATGTATATACAAGCTTTAAATTTATCTGCATATGTTAAAAAATCTGTAAAAGTATATAACAAACAAATAAACTATCTGTATACTATATAATGTTTAAATGTCACCTCTTTTCTTCAAATAAAAATATCAGAAAAATAATAGTGGTATTCAATATTCCACCTTCTCAATATAAACAGTACTGTGCCTTGGTACTTTTGAAAAAAAGCATCTGCCAAATGCATATAATGTAAAACTGACATCTAATACAAACCAAAACAAGATTTAAAGATACACAAAAAAATCCAAGGCACTTAAAAAGTAGGTGAAAATTGAACCTTTTAGCCAGCATCAAGACATGGATGCACCATTTATTTTTTGAACGTTTATGCATAGAACCTTTTGGTCTGATTCATTCGAGTGGTTAAAGGTTTCTCTCAAGTTGTCCTCCCAATTTTCTAACAATTATATTTCTTTGGTTTATTAGGGAAAGATGTTAATATTCAATTTGTATTGAACAATATTCTAATTTTGTATAATAAATTTTATATTTATAAATGCTAGTGCCTTAAAACAAAACCACTGTTTTTAGTTTTCCTAAAGGAATTTTGGTTATACTGTAAATCCTTAAAGTTGCTAAAATCATAATGTGGAAGAAGATTATTTAGTTTATTGAAAAAATTTAAATTAATAGAAAACCCAGTAGTGTAAATGTTTGTTTATTAATTTTTTCTTTATTTTAGTTGTATTTGTGTGTCTATTTTATGGTTTGTGTATTTATTTGTATTAATATTTTATTGATTTGATTATTATTTGTGCTCTGTTCTGTAAATGTAAATGAAAGTTGTTAATTGAATTTTGTAATTGTGTCATAATGTAATAAAAAATAACAAATAAATAAAAAATAAAAAAACAAACTTGTTTTATTGCTCTTTGTGCACAGTCACTGGCTCATTGCCCAGTCAATCGTTACGTGACAGATTTTACATTTTAATCTTAACAGTAATAGTCTTGTCAATAAAGGCTTTTTAACTTTTTCACCAACGTTTTCCTCATGAATTTTTGTGTATTTTTACGAATCCCTTATTCAAAGAGCACCGACACATCAATTACCCCTGAAGCACTTTTTGTTTGATTCAAGAATTAAGGATATTTAAAATAAAACAATTAAAGACTTATATATTTGTTGCACTGCAGTTCCTTCTTAAAATTACCGGCCAGTTTAATTTCCTTGCCAAAGCTTGTATACTCATATTGGCACTGAGTGAGTGTTTGTTCTGGACCCTGAAGACTAAGCAGTAAAGGCAGAGGAGGGAGAACCCAGCGCTGTCTGGAAAAGATCTGTTAACCGCAGGCTCTGGTGTGGCCATCTTGCTTTCTCTTCAAGATGTCATTATGTGATTTTCAGAGCAAGCAGTGTCTAAATTAGCCCTGTGCCTCCCTTGACTAAACTCACTGACTACACAGCCCAAAAAGAAAAAAAGAAATGCATTAACTCTAAATTAAGCACATTATTTTAAAACCTGAAAAAGGCAGAAGCTGGAGTGAAAAACATACACATGACAGCAGAGCTTTTTATAGCAGAGTGTTGAGAGCAGACCTGCATGTTTAAAGCAGGGAGACAGGCATATTTCTTTTTGAAATTCTGAAAAATACAATATATTAGTGGAATTTACTGTATGGGGAATGCCACAGAATTTGGCACATTTGGATGAAAAGAAATCAGCAATAGTGTCGTTCACTGAATCAAATCTGGCTAAAGCAATGCTAAATTTGGTCGGCCATTGAAAATCTAATAGACATATAACAATAGTCCAAAAATAGACAGGAATAAATGACCACACATGTGTAGTCTGACCCCAGCAGACACACAACATCATAAGACAGTTATATTATTAGGTTAGATTTAAGGTTGCAGAGTCTAAAGACAATGTTATTTTGATGTCCAATAACGACGTTAATATTTGGTTGATTTTAGGTTGTGTTGGAAAGTGGCCAAAATCCAACGTCGAAATCCAAAATCTTAAACCAACATCATATTGATATCAAATACTGATATTTATTCGTCAGGTATGGCAACCAAAATTCAACGTCTGATAGACGACATATTAGTAATGTCCACACAACGTCAAGCTTTAATATCATTAGGCGTTAATATTTTGTTGTTTTTAGGGTGAGTTGGAAAGTAACCAAAATGAAACGACTGTCTGAGTTTGGACACTGACTTCAGTCCAACATTGGGTTTTGACTTCAACACGATTTTTTTGATTTCCACCCAAAATGCAACGTCCCATGGCGTTGGGGTACAAAGTCAATCTGACGTCATGTTGATGTCCTGTGCCTGCTGGGTCTAATCGGTGTATTTGTTTACAAGTCTATTTTTTTAAATATTGTTAGACGTCTATTATATTTTCACTGACAGCTAAAATTTAGACTTGTTTTTGTTAAAACATCATTGTTTGGACATTGATTGGATGTCTCTTAAACATAAAAAACATGCTGGGATGGGCTTTCAGAGCTGCTCAGAAAGTCACATCACAAGAATCCTTCTGTTTTACACACAGACATTTACATTTACAGACATACTGTAGGCATTGAAATGTGTGACATTGACATATGTGAGGCGACGCTGCAGCGCAGTAGGTAGTGCTGTCGCCTCACAGCAAGAAGGTAGCTAGTTCGAGCCTCAGCTGGGTCAGTTGGCATTTCTGTGTGGAGTTTGCATGTTCTCCCTGCATTCGTGTGGGTTTCCTCCGGGTGCTCCGGTTTCCCCCACAGTCCAAAGACATGCAGTACAGGTGAATTGGGTAGGCTAAATTGTCTGTAGTGTATGAGTGTGGATGAGTGCATGTGTGGATGTTTCCCAGAGATGGGTTGCAGCTGGAAGGGCATCCGCTGCGTAAAACATGTGATGGATAAGTTGGCAGTTCATTCGGCTGTGGCGACCCCGGATTAATAAAGGGACTAAGTCGAAAAGAAAATGAATGAATGACATATGTGATTTTCAGAGCAAGCGCTACTGTTTAAATTAGCATTGTGCCTACTTTGACCAAACTAGAAAAAAGAGCTACATTAACTTGCAGAAACTCTAAAATAAGCATATAGAAACACACTGAAAAACAGATACATGACAGCAGAGCTATTTAAATGCATGTATAAAGCAGGGAGACTGGCAGATGGTGTAAATATGCTTCTGCTGAACGGCTATCTCACCCCAGCACTGTGGGCTATGAACACTAAATGCCCAACAGACGTGCTTTACGCACTACAGAATGTGCGTTTTATTATGCTATTTTGCCTACTGCTCTGCAACATGAATTATTTTTCAGAAGTTAGCTGGTGAATTAGATCCCATGAAGCCACACTGGCAAAAAAAAATAATAATAAAAAAAACTGTTGGCAAGATATCAGTGAACAGTCTCTGAAAAGTTTATCTAACAAATATGAATTTTTTTTTGCTCTGTTTTGTGCTATGTGTACTATTTTGTGGCTGAAATCTTCCTGACTGCAAGACGGACAGAAACATATTCTAAAAGGATGCCTAAATACTGTAGGTCTAACCTGATTTTTCATTATTCACTTGCACATGCAAATTGCCTTCTCAAATACTTGAGAAAACCCTTGCCTAAACCCAAACAATATCATTTTCAAAAGAGAAAAGTGCACTGCGACTATTTAGCTTTTCTCTTTTGTGGAATCACCTGTCGAAACACTTCTCTCCATTTGCACAGGACACAAATCATGTTGCATTACTTCATTCTTAAATACCTCTTTTATACAATATCTTGCCCAATATTGTTCTGTCTTTTAGTACTTGTATAGTCTGTCTTAGGTTATGTGTATTGTTAAGTATTTATAGTACAAGTATGGTTAGTAATTAGATTACTGCTCCAGTATGTCACTTATGTATAGATTTAAAATAGATCTTACAGCATGTATAGTGTTGTGTTCATATTTATGATTATGATTATATTTATATTTGTAGCACAGTGGTCGAGCAAGACATGACATTTTGTTTTACTGTATGATTGTAGCAAAACGACAAACCTCAACTTGACTTGAACTTAACTTGATTTGATTTAACCGCACTCGAACCCAAGTGCTCTGCATCACAAATAAAAAAAGAACTAAGCGAGCTACAGATCAAACTGACCATGCCAGAAGAGTCGATCCATACAGATACTGTACAGTAGGTAAGGCATTTTCAAACCACTGATGCTGTTTACATAATAGGTGCTATGCAAAGAACTTAATGTAAATCGATAATTATCTCTGTAAATATCATTAGTGTGAAAAGAACAAAAGTTGATGGTGTTATACTGCACCATAGCATTTATTTTTCCTTGAAACTCTAGTTAAACTTATAAGTTGAAGTATGTTTTTGGTTTCACAAAAATGTAGGCTAAAGCATGTATTTCCAATAAACATGTGTTGAACACGTTTCATGATTTCCATTAATTGGCATGCTTTTGGTTGCTAAAATTTATTTCAACTTAAAAAAAAAACACAAAAACAGAATTGAAATTGAACAGAAAAAAATATGGATTTAGGGAAAAAATATATTTAATATATTTAAAAAATTAAAAAATTTAATATATTTAATAAATTTAAAATTTAATTTCTGTTTTAAGGTTGGAGCAAGCACCATTTTGGTATCTTGAGAAGTAGGAGCAGAAGAGGTATCAAATCCCAAAGTACAAAATCTTCCTTATCATGGGAGGAGTGGCACCAAAGCAAGAGCATCTTCTAGAAGAGTGGATGTGGTTAAAATGTTTTGTACACTGTGGACACTGAGTAAAGCCTGCTGCAACTGCTGGACAGTCTCTACAGCACACATAACTCCATATTCTGCTCCATCAACACATGATTTTCTGCTTGCACAGTTTATAACTGTCTGTGCTTTGTTTCTTCATTATTTGTGATTGTTGATTAAGTGTCTGGAATTTAAAATGTAATGGAAATAAAGCATTTTAAGTATTCTTTAAACTGTATGTTATTTATTTACACAGTCATAATTATAAAATTCATAGTAGTACTAGTAATAGTAGCAATAGTAATACCAGAATGGATAAATTAATATTTTTCAAAATAACACAATGCGTTGGGTTAAACTATATAACCCAATGCATTGGGTTACAAATAACCCATAGTTGGCAAGGTGCTATAATAACCTTAAGTTGGGTTATATGTTGGGGTATTTTTAACCCAACAATTTTTACTGAGAATTAAACATAACAAAAAAAAACATAAGAAACTACTAAGAGACCAGGAAAATGCTTTAAGACAACATCATTTTTAAAGATCTCTGCACTTAAAAGACAGAAAATGTGGCGTCTGAAAAAATGACTCCAAGAAAGAGAGTGCTTCAGATCATCTTAGTGCAGACTTGTTTACAGAGCCGAGGGCAGTCACTGAGACAAGTGTGATTCTCAGGACACCTATTTTTAGTGTCATCTGTCAGGTAGCAAGGACATTTTGTGCATGCCACCCCAGCCCCCCTAAAAAACACACTTTCAACAGCTGTAATGTTTTTTTTTTTTTAAAAAACCAAAACGAAAATACAGAACCACTAATAGGTCTATAGTTGCCATCGTTTTTATTTTACTACTGTATGAAGATGTACCTGTAATGAATGAACGTAATGTGCTTTAAATGGACAAATATATTGACAATAAAGATATCACTAAGCCAATATTAAATATCAGTCGTCTTGATTCTCAAAACACCAGTCAATTAATTTCAATATCTTGTAAAGATGTCAGATGATGGATTTATGCATCATTTGAGACATTTCTCATTATATTGTAATATTATCTGAGCTATGGACTTTCCTATTATGTAAATTATGAGACTGTCAAGATGCCTGTCTGTCTATTTGAAAGATGAAGGCTTGACAATGAAGCCAGCCTTTTTTACAATCAAAGATTAATTATTTGTCAATAAGTGAGACATCATAAGCTTGCATTCATATATGTAGTCATTGATAAATCAAAAGGAAGTGGAATAATTGTTTTAAAGGGATAGGTCACCCCTACCCCCCGAAAAACTCACCCTTTACATGTTCAAAACCTATCTGAGTTTCTTTAGACTGTTGAACACAAAAGAAGTGAATTGAGACCCATTGACTTCCATAGTAATTTTGCATCCCAGGATCCAGCATTCTTCAAAATATCTTTAAAATATCTATAAAACACATGAGGGAGAGTAAATGATGAGGTATTCTAGATGTTTTAGGTGAACTATACTATTAAAGGTGGAGTTCCTCTCTAAAGGCTTGAATGTGAGAATAATTAGTAAATGCACTTTCAAGAGTTCACACTATAGCTGATGATTAATTATAAAGCTTGCTTGGCATGCTGTCCCGGCAGAGAGACCTGAGCTCATAAGATCCTCGAGTCCGGGGCTCCACTCCTGTTTGCAAGGTAAGAGGGGAGTTTGAGCTCAAGTAGATCTCGAGAACTCCCCTGCTATAGTAGCTAATAAACAGATAGTGATTGCTTATAAGAGATAATTACTTACTAGCATGTCTATAGAGCCGATTTGGATTAGTCAATTAACTTAAGTTGCATGTTTTTGAAAGGTGGAAGGAAACCGGGGAACCCACGGGAAACCCACTTTAGCACGGGCAGAACGTGTAAACTCCGCACAGAAACGTTTTTGCTGAGGCAACAGTGCTAACTGGGCCACCGTGCCACCCATCTAGGAAAGGAGGAGGAGTAGGGGTGGAAGGGGGGATTCTTTAAAACGAAGATGGCTGTAATATGGAACTTAGGGTATTTATAGTGGCTTAGAAAGCGTCTGATTGGTGAATCATAAATTGGATAATGCAAGACCAGCCGCAAGCAATCATTAGCATGTGATCCTCTCGAAATTAGTTTATAAATAAACTTAACTTAAATAGACAGACATTTTTAGTTTATTTTCATTTCACCTTAAAAATTTTTAGCTTTGAATATTTAAAGTACGGATATTAAATATTGCACTTCTCTGTTTAACATTTAGCGCAGTGTGAAAGAAAAAATCTCTCTGCATTCATCTTATTTTGCTACTTTTTTCAAAGGCGGCAAAATGTCATCATTTAATCACTGCTTTATGGAATTAACAACAAATATGGCAATTCTGGTTTTCTGTTTTTATGAATAATTTACATAGCTTTAAAGAGCGATTATGAAAAGATTATTAAAAGCTTGGTCTTCACTTATTCACCTTCGTTAAATTCCAAAAACTGTACGACTTTCTTTACTTTTCTACAAAATGTTCTACAAATCAGACAAAAGCCATGCTGTACAGTCCATTCTCACAAATAAAGCCAAACAGCTGCAATGTAATTCAGGATATACCGTATGGGAATGTGCTGAACTTTCACACTATAATTTGATGGAATGCACTGAATAATCAAACATGATCACACTGCAGAACCTGCTCTGGCTTCATGCATGAAGTTCAGTGAGTTTCTGACATGTGCAGCCGCTGCGACTGTAGTTTCCACATAACATCGGCCTCTCTCAATCAGCAGGTTGAAGACCGTAGCCCTGTCTGACTGTCTGTCTGTCTCTCTTACTGTCTGTCTCTCTGTCTGTCTGTCTGTCCTGCAACTGCCAGACAGAGGAGAAGGGATCGACCCATCCCCTGTTTTGGGCATTACATCATTGCTGTCCCTGCTGCAGTGCCTCCCTATGAAAGAGTTTATGTGCCTGCCAAGTAAACAATTCTGTCTCTTCCTATGCTTCTGTACTGTGCTGAGGAGCCTTTAAATACATCAGAACTGACACATGGCATGACACAGCAACATGCTGCAAAAAAAAAAAAATGTGCGCTCATCAGTTAACCTTCAGTATCTTTAGCTCTTTTAAAAGCCTCGTTTAGATGCATTTTGACCTGGAATAAAGACATACCAATTCTGCCTCGTTTTAAGTAAAGAAAGACAACTTTACAGATTCTTTAAGATCCTCAGAATAAATATAATAATTGATTGATTGGTTGTATGATTGATTGATTGATTGATTGATTGATTGATTGATTGATTGATTGATTGATTGATTGATTGATTGATTGATTGATTGATTGATTGATTGATTGATTG
>CAIGQZ010032409.1:17327471-17344971 GCA_903798205.1 Danio tinwini
AAGAATAAGAATAAGAATAAGAATAAGAATAAGAATAAGAATAAGAAAAAGAATAAGAATAAAAACACTTAATAATATCATATAATAATAATAATAATTGAGTAAATAATTATATAATGTTCAATTAATCTTTAAGCTACAAAAGTTTAATTTATTGTGCCCAAATGGCTCAAGTTTGCTTCCAATTCTTACAGTCGGGCCTTAAAAACACGCGCAAACCTTTTTTTGTTTAAAATATGAAATTACTCCACTATATTGTTAGTGCTTTCATGCTTTTCATGCTTTCATGACTTCTAGGCTGGATTACTGTAATGCTCTGTTTGCTGGTTGCCCAGCATCCTCTATTAACAAACTTCAGCTAGTACAAAATGCAGCTGCCAGAGTTCTTACCAGGTCTAGAAAATATGATCATATCACCCCAATTTTATCCTCCTTACACTGGCTGCCTCTTAAGTTTCGTATTGAATATAAAATATTGCTTCTTACCTATAAAGCCTTAAATAATCTAGCTCCTGTTTATTTAACCAACCTCTTGTCTCGCTACAATCCAACCCGCTCTTTAAGATCTCAAAACTCAGGGCTTCTTGTAGTACCTAGAATAGCTAAATCGAGTAAAGGAGGTCGAGCCTTCTCATATATGGCCCCTAAACTCTGGAATAGCCTTCCGGATAATGTCCGAGGCTCAGACACACTCTCACTCTTCAAAACTAGATTAAAGACCTATCTTTTTAGCAAAGCATACACTCAGTGCATTACATAGCGGTATGACGCATGATGTGCCCCACACACGATTTTGCTTCTTGTTTATTTACACTATGAACAGCAGCTACGCTAATTATTCTCCTTATTCTGTATTTCCACCTGGGGGTACGCATCTCGAGACTCTCAGACTATGCAGTGCCACTGATGCGATCCAAGACCAGCGACGAGACGATCCCAAGGTTTCCGGACTAGGCCGTATCCTGAGCTGCTGCTGTGGTGGTCATGATGGAGAGCATGAGACTGATTCCTGTGATGCTCCAAGGACAGACGTGGTACTGCGCCTAGACTGCAGCTCTGCACAAGACGTTTGGCCATAGGAGAAATGGTCGTGCCCAACTGAGCCTGGTTTCTCTCGAGGTTTTTTAAATTCTTCACTTTCGCCAATTGGTGAAGTTTTTTCCTCGCCGCTGTCGCCACTGGCTTGCATGGTTCGGGATCTGTAGAGCTGCGCATCGATGGAATTGCTCCTCAGTGTTTGGACTCTCAGTAGTGATTATTAAACCACACTGAACTGAGCTAAACTAAACTGAACTTAAACACTGAAAACTGAACTAACACTGTTTCAATTCACTATAAACTTCCATGTGAAGCTGCTTTGACACAATCTACATTGTATAAGCGCTATACAAATAAAGATGAATTGAATTGAATTGAATAGTGAAATGTCTGGTCAACTATAATCCCAACTACATTGCAGATCCCTGCAATGTGACTATTGCGAACTCCCACATTGCGATATTGATGCAAGTCGCAATATATTGTGCTGCCCTACTCAGAATGCAATAAAACATCTAAACTTGCAACTCTGACAGAACAGAAACATCAGCATTGTGTTGAGGAAAAAAAAACTGAATTCATACAGTATCTAGTAATTCTGAGTATTATTTTAATAACACATTTTAGCTGACTTGGAAGCAAACACCATCATTGACCATCTCGTTATCAGTTACATTTTAGATTAAGTAAAATTCATTAACAAAACTTTTATTGTAAACTACAATGACAATAAACAACTTGCAATGATATATATTGAGCAATTAAACAGCACTTGAAACACCTAGCAGGATTTAAACCTATATCAACAAACTGTTCATTATTAGCTTGGTCTATATACCCCTCGACTACAGAAGCAAGCATCCCTAATAACCAAACAAGAATAAACAGTAATTTGAGTGAGTCACAAAGAGTCAGAGTGATGAGGGAAATCTGTGCGAGGGCAAACAGAATCAAAAGCGACTGCTGACGACCCGGCAGATCAAAGTTCAACAGGCCTCAGCAATAAACCTGTCTATTCAGCACAAGCACCTACACAAATATAACCTTACACTTTTCTATAAGAAAGAGAGAGCGAGAGAAGGGAAGATCTAGCTACAGTAAATTAGCTGGCTCAAGCCAAGGCGTCAAAAGAAGCTCCAAGTTCCCATTTCCTCTCTCTCTCTCACTCATTTTTTTGTTCTCCATTGCAGCCTTTTATTCTCTGCCTCAGCTCTGCTTTGTGAAGAGCACAGGAAATTCCTCTCAAGTGAAATACTCATCCCATGGGCAGATTGAGAGCAGAGACTTATACATATGAGGGCGGGAGACTCCAGAAAAGAGAGAAAGAGAAAAGGGGGATCTTGTTGAAAAGTTTTTGGTTTTTGTTAGCATGTACTAAAAGTAAAGTTGACCAATTGTATTGCAAATTGAAGATAATCAACCATCTTTGAAAACAGCACCCATCTTCTAAAAGCAATGATAGCCATTTTGAAGCTGGCATGACGTCATTTCAAACAAAATAATGGCAAAGGTTTGTTTGGAGTTCATTGGAGGAGTATAAAAGGGAGCACGCCAAAGGAAACTTTTCCGGAAAAGTTTTCTTGGGATGGTTAACATCTTTTTTTAACTGCCACTGATCTGTGGAGATTATGTAACAGGTAAATATGGCTCCAAGGCTCTTTTGTCTTTGCCTTGGAAATCTCTGGTTCATTTCCTCTGTGCAGATGTGAAAAAACACAGAAGAGCTGAATTATAGAAGAAATCGAAGTGTAATTTCTTATATAAAGTGTGATATCTCATCATGATACGATCTGATATTAATTCTCTAAACGAGGGATATTGATGATACCTCCAAAAATTCTATTTAGTGGTACAGTTGCAATCAGAATTATTGAACCCCCTTTGATTTTTTTTCTTTTATAAATATTTCCCAAATGATGTTTAACAGAACAAGAAAATTTTCACAGTATGTCTGATAATATTTTTTTTTCTTCTGGAGAAAGTCTTATTTGTTTTATTTTGGCTAGAATAAAAGCAGTTTTTAATTTTTAAAACCCATTTTAAGGTCAAAATTATTAACCCCTTTAAGCTATTTATTTTTTCCATAGTCTACAGAACAAACCATCATTATACAATAACTTGCCTAATTACCCTAACCTGCCTAGTTAACCTAATTAACCTAGTTAAGCCTTTAAATGTCACTTTAAGCTGTATAGAAGTGTCTTGAAAAATATCTAGTCAAGTATTATTTACTGTCATCATGTCAAAGATAAAATAAATCAGTTATTAGAGATGAGTTATTAAAACTATTATGTTTAGAAATGTGTTGAAAAAATCTTCTCTCTGTTAAACAGAAATTGGGGAAAAAAATAAACGAAAAATAAAGGGGGGCTAATAAATCAGGGGGTTGAATAATTCTGATTGCAACTGTATAAGTGTGTTAAGTTCTATAAAATCAGTTATTGACTTATAAACGCAACCCAAATATACAACATGAACGTCATTTATCATAATTGCAACATGTACAATGAAACAAATATATATTTTTTATTAATAAAAGAAAAATATTGTGATAAATAACATACAGTAAAAGGTGTAATTGGCAAATCCCCATTACATGGAACAAAACAAATGTATGTATAGTTGTAAAAAAAACAAGATTCATTTTAAAAAAGGAGATTAAACAAATAAAAATACAAGCAATTATTTTTTTCATATGCACCTCCCAACAATGAGTTTTCCAGAGTGTTTCAGCTGGTTTTGCAACCCTTACAAATGGCATGTTTTGTTGGTCTGTCCATCTCAAGGGTCAGATTTACTAACAGCGAATCCTTATTTGCAATGTGTCTGCACCATAAGGATGTCTATTGCTTTATATTCAATTCAGTAACAATATAATCACTGTTCATGTATTTCTAATCTGTTTTCAACCTTAAAGGGGACCTGATCTGTAAAAGTCCTTATGATAAATGGTTTGGTTGTGTTGTTACCAGTGGGTTATATGCACAGAAGTGTTGAAATCCGTCGAGAGTGTTGCTCAGCCACTGAAAGCTTCCGGCGAAAGATTGATGTGACTATTTTAGTTTCATAAGGCAACTTTTACATCATCGATAATGTAGATTTTTATTTAATTTAACAACAAAACATCAGTAAATATCGCTATTCCGCCTAGCCTGCTTTACTGAGGTTTTATATTCACATCACATTAGTTCATTTTTAAACAATGAAAGCCTGTGACGTGCTCCCTATTTTGTTTACCATGCTACTCTGAATATTGGCGCTGAAATAGCATGCAAGTCTGGCTTAGTAATAAGTGTAATTTCTGCACGCCGCTAGCCAACCACTTCATGACATGAACTAGTGGGTCTCTGTCATCTTTCAGATGCGCGTTCGTGATTTCATGAGGCATGGCTTTGGGCGGTAGGGGAGGGATTGTATTTGAAAGATAATTTGCTAACCGGTTAGCATTTAGGCAGATCACCTACTGCACCTTTAAGCTTGATTTTTACATGATTTAAAAAAAATGCAGAAAGGACAAAAAAGACACAAGGATAAAAAAATACTGCCGGATGTTGTTCCAAACCTGCAAGGATTACTTCTCTATCGTGTTGAACATAAAAACGACATTTTGAAAAATGCAAGTAACCAAACCATATCTTTGGGATTTGGAAAATGTAATAAAAAATAAGTGATGATATAATGTATATTTATGGGTGAATTATCCATTTAACAGTCTAAATAGGTTTGCTTGTCTAAGCTGAAGACCAGTTAAATAGCTTCAAATGGTTTAAGCTGTGTTTTTCACTAGGGAGATTTCCTTCTGAGGCCATTAGCTGCTTGCAAAGCATTGGAGCTGAATGGAAAAGGTGCCAGACCCCGTTATGGCCTCTGTGGTCAGTGGCATGTTCACCCTACCCACATCACTGAGCTCCAGGGTGCGGCCCGCAGCACTGCCCAGCTGCACACAACAACTGACAGAACAGGACCTTCCCTTACTGTACATTCACTCTATGTAACGAAATCTCACTCCTACACAGACAAAAATGCTATATGATAAGATGTCAAAATGAACTCTGTTCCAAAAACCATTGAATTACCTATTAGCTATCTTGTATACAAGCATCCTAACCAAAAAGGAAACTTATGAGTAACACTTTTGAAACTCCAGTGTCTAGTACAACACTTAAACTAAGTAAAATAGCACTACACAGCTGAACAACAAGAGAGTTAACAGTATTTAAAGAATAGTTAGACTTTTTTTGACTTGTCACTTGATACAGTAAAAGATTCAGTGTGTGTAATGCTGTCTTAAAATCAGATTACTAAAGGTAAAGTATGTCGTTTTTGCCACTAGAAGGTGGATATTCACAACAAACAAAAGTGTAGTTTGATAACGCAATGACTAAGTGTGGAATCATGGAGGTTGTCGTCTAGGCATGGGATGATTACCGTTTTCAAGGTATACCACATTTTCTATGTATTACCATTCCTAAGGTATGTTTAGGATTTTTTATTTATGTTTTTTTTATGACAGTATCTCCAGCAGAAAAGATATCCAAACATGTTGTTTTAAATTGTAATTAACAAAGACAGCAGCAGTCAATGATTGCTTTTCATTATTCAGCCTGAAATGTTTCTCAAAATAAAATCTATTGTGATCAAATGTGAAAAAAGTTTTTGTTTTTTACCCAGACATTTAAACAGCACATATTTGAGAGCAATAACCACAATACCATTATCAATACCGTCAGAATCTTATACCAGCCCATGCCTATTGTTGTCTTCATTATATTCTATGGGACGCCTGCAGAGCCATGTTCATGGATGAGCTAAAGTATTTAAAACTGATTATCATGGTAGTATGAGGCAGGGTAAGGCTGAAACAAGACCTCCGAAGCAATTTCTAATCAAAGATGGAACATTAACTGATGAGGCAGCACAAAAGGATCTTTTAGTTGTAATCATGTGGAGAAGAAGCAAAGCGGTTGTATCAAACTAAATACATTTTAAGAGTCTGACATAATGATGCTCTGTAATAATAAAGCATTTCTGGTGTTTCCCTGTTTTCTATACAAACCAAACTTGAAATTAAAGATGTGTGATGTTAAACGCATAATGACATGGTCTCTGTCACTAGGTAAAATCATACATATTGTGCCTTTAATGTATTATGGAAAGCACAAAAAATTTACAGCTTTTTGCTTTGCAGTTAAAGCATAAAAAAATCCTTGAATTTATCTGAGAAGCAACGCTCCATGAGATTTGGCTGCATAGATTGTATCTAGAATATATTGTTTTGTCTTATTGGTCTGAATGATCCCTTTTCAAACATTTACAAGTGAAATAATCTGTCAGCATTTGCTTCTCAAATAAATTCACATTAAAATACAATAAATCTTGCTTAAGGACTTTCAGATATTCAAACTGGAAAATAAAAGAAACATATTTAACACATAGTATTTAATAGTACAGCTTTTTTATTAACTTTTTTAACTTGTTTTAAAGTTAAAGCATAAAAAAATCCTAGTATTTATCTGAGAATTAACACTGCATGTGTTTTGTTTCCATAGGTTGCATTTAGAATGTATTATTTTGTCTAATTGCACTGACAGATTGATATTCGTATAGTTGAAACTTGTTAAACTTAAAAGAAGTGAAAAAATTTGTCAGCATTTGCTTCTCGAGTAAATTCACATTAAATCTTTATTTAAGGACTTTCAGATATTCAAACTGGAAAATAACAGAAACATATTTAATACATGAATAAACATATGTTTTTTGCAATGCAAGCAGAATACTGTTGCCAGCCTTTCAACGTGATGCTTTAAAATGCTGTCTAGGTAGGCAGCTCACTGGGGTTTGGAATAAAGTTTTCCCCAAGTTACACAGAGTTCTTTTAAGATGCATCTGAAAGAGTGTGAGAAAGAGAGAGACCAGAGCCGTGTCTTACTTTTTCAACACAAAGTAAACAAAGTATTTGGCTTGAAGCTGTAGAAAGATAAGCTCTCTGTTCTGGGTGACTTGTTGTCCAGCTCTTGATTTCTCTACCAAATTTCTCTCGCTTTCTATGCTTCCGTTCAGAGACATGAAAAGATGTGACCTTTCCTCCTGAGGAACCAAGAACACTTCAAAAGACACACCACAGGCAAAGTCCTTCATCTCTGCAAACTGTATCCATAATGAACATGTCTTCCCGGCTCTTAGCAGTGTAATGGCACTGCGCTATTTACTTGACTCATCTTTCGCACTCACTGTTTGCAAACACAACTTGTCTTTTCAACTCAGCAGATTGCCAGTGCTGCACTAAGAAGACATTCCCAGCCATCTGATTCAGAAAAATACCCCCCCCCCCCCTTTTTTTTTTTTTTTTTCTTGGTGGGAAAGTTGTAAGTTCACAGCCTGGTTGGAAGAACAGTAGCTGGTTAAATTACACATTTAAGATTTGTCCCTGTTGGGAAAAATCTCAATCTTGGTAGCAGCAACATGGTATCAGATTTCTAGCAGGTCTATGGTAATCCTGAAAGCAACTGTCTTGAAATGACCAACCAATAAATTGTCTGTTGCAAATTGGTGGTTTTTTATCTATGAATCTCATTTGTACATTTGTTGATGTTCTGCCTGACTGTAATGTTTATGGCTTGGGTTAGAGATTCTAGAATTTATGAAAACCAAAACTTTGGCATGCTGTCCCGGAAGAGAGCCCTGAGCTCATAAGATCCTTGAGCCCGGAGCAATTTGGATTAGTCAATTAACGTAAGTTGCCGGGCAACAGTGCTAACCACTGGGCCACTGTGCCGCCCATCTAGGAAAGAAGGGGAAGTAGAGGGGGAGGGGGAGGGGTTCTTCAAAATGATAATGACTATGGTATGGAACTTAGGTTATTTATGGAGACTTAGGAATCGTTTGATTGCTGAATCATAAATTGGATAATGCGGGACCAGCCGTAAGCATTCATAAACACGTGATCCTCTCAAAATTAGTTTATAAATAATCTTCACGTCTTTGGATTGTGGGGGACACCGGAGCAGCCAGAGGAAACCCACGTCAAAACAGGGCCTGTTCTCACTGTAGAATGTGAACAATTTATAAGGTTTTCAGTTTTATGCAAATTAGTTTGATTCACTCTGATTCATGATATACAAATTCTATATTATTTCTGGGTAGCAGCTGGAAGGGCATCTGCTGTGTAAAACATATGCTGGATATGTTGGCGGTTCATTCCGCTGTAGCAACCCCTGATAAATAAAAAGACTAAGCCAAAGGAAAATTAATGAATGAAATTCTGCATTTCATTAAATCCACAAATCGGGTTGAGTATGATTCATCCTCACAAATTCATACAAAATCCCAACCTTGTAAAATGGTGGATCTTCTATTGATGTATTGTTTTTAGGACAATATTTGGCTGAGATACAACTATTTGAACTAGAATATGAGGGTTAAAAGTCTAAATGTTAAAAACTAAATATTGAGAGAATTGCCTTTAAATCTGTCTAAATAAACTGCTTAGTAGTATACATTACTAATCGAAAATGACATTTTATTGTATTTATGGTAGGAAATTTACAAAATATCTTCATGGAACAATAGCATTGACCCATATGATGTGTTTTTGCTACTGCCAAAAATATACCCATTAACTGGGTCCAGGGACAAAAATAGTAAAAGTTTTTCATGAAAATCACATTTGTTTTGATTCACATCATGAATTCATACTAAATCAGCACCTCCTAAAATAGTTACATGTCCCTGTGATATCTGATTAGGTGAAAATCACATTGAATAACTTCATGCAAAACCACACTAAGAATGCTTAAAATTTCCTGGTTTGATGAGTTGCTAGTTTAAGATGGTCAACGTTTGCCAGCTTACGCAATCTAATGACCGACAAACAACCATCAATATAAACCAACTTAAAGATTTGAATTTGCCTTTATGTCTATGGGATGCACATTTTGTACTGAAGACCCTCAAACAGCAAGCAGGAAATGTGACCCTGACCCAGCTGCGTCCCAAACTACCCCCCCCAACCCCCAAATCGACCTTCCACCTCCCCCTCCTCCCCCCCCAACCAGCTTCAATCCAACAGATAAAATAGATACTAGACACCAGATGGCCAAATCACAGTTTAATTGCTGTACAGAGATTTTCACTACAGCAATTCATTCACGAGTGTTTATAGGAGTATATGAAATTATTTGTTTTACAGCCACATCCCCACACACACTGCAGTAGACAAGGGTCCTTTCAGCAGCATGGGTTTTCCTCTCGTAAACAGCCATGCTGTTCCTCTCTAAATGGGCTTCCACCCCCAGCTCCTCACATATGGACTCCCCCACCAAGAATGAGAAGGAGACTGCTGAAAGAATTATTGGAGAGGGGGTGGATTTGGAAAGATGTGACTGAAGGAGGAACAAGAAGAAAGGAAGGGCGACATTGGGGACAGAATTATTTAAGATGGCAGTCCAAGACAATAAAGGCATTGGACATATCTAAAGAAGTAAAGGTTAAAGTTCAATTTGATGGTGTTTTTATGATGGGGTAAATACAACTGAACTCTTTTAGGACTGTTTTTTTTTTGGTCTACTTATAAGACTCTAAAGATTTTTTTGTTTTTTTTATGTATAAAACTATTTCCTCAAAGAGCTTTTTGGTAAACACATGTTTTTTATTATTCCATTCTGTGCAATAGAAAGTTACAGGTTTCCAACATTTTTTAACATATCTCCTTTTGTATTCAACAGAACAAATATTTAATACTCAAACTGTTATGGAATAAGTAAAGCATGAGTAAATGCAACAGTAATCAGCCATTAGCTAATCCATTTACATATCACCAGCTCAGGGAAAAATTCATCATATTACATGAGACCAGGTGTAATGGCTCTATAGGATAGAACAGTGAAAAGCACTGATCAGCAGTCTGTGAATGTGTTTAAGGATTCCTCCCCAATAGTAAATCATCCCCACTTTTACATGTCCAAAAAAAAAGAAGACCCACAAGATCATTATCGCAACAGCCTCAGACACACATCCGGGGAGAGGGGAATTGGCTAGCTATAGCTCACTCCTGACAAAGGAAGTCCCAGACTCCAGCTGTAGATCTGTATAGGTGATGAAAACACATGAAATCTGTTCCCACAATGCAACTCAAATAACTGACTACCGCTGACTCCTCTTACGTGATCATTTCACTCACAGCAACACAGATGTTCATACAGATCAAATTTTCTGGGAGTCAGACTTTTTTCTAACAATACTCAGAAATGAATTACAGAGAAAGATTGTATTCAATTTTCATGATTAAATATGTTATAATACATATTCAAAAATCAAAGTTTCAAAGTTCTTATTGCAATATTGTACTTTCATATCTGCTATTAGATATGTTTATAGAGTACAAGGCTCATTTGTGTTTTATTTTCCAAACTACTGACTAATGTGTCTTTTAAAATTCAATTCAAATAGGAGTATATATATATATATATATATTATCAAACAAAATATTTATTCAATCATTTTCTTTTCGGCTTAGTCCCTTTATTAATCTGGGGTCGCCACATCGTTACTGGGAAACATCCACACACACACTCATTCACACACATACACTATAGACAATTTAGCTTACCCAATTCACCTGTACCACATGTCTTTGGACTGTGGGGGAAACCGGAGCACCCAGAGAAAACCCACGAGAACACAGAGAAAACATGCAAACTCCACACAGAAATGTCAACTGACCCAGCCGAGGATCAAACCAGCAACCTTCTTGCTGTGAGGCGATCGTGCTACTCACTGCACCACCGTGATGCCCTAAAACATAGTATATAAAATATTGAATATTCCATGTTTTTAGGCCTTAAATATTGGATATACTAAGCATGAGACGATAACTGATTTCAAGCTTTACTGCAGTTTGGAAAAATCAAGGTTTTAAAACCGCCAAAATGTTCTGTTACACTGTTCCTAAGGTATATGTATGTTTTTGTTTTTTATGACTATTTAATTTAGGGCAACAGCAAAAAGACCCTCCAAATCAAAAGCTACTGGTCAGCCCACGATTCAGCAAACATCTGAAAATCAAGTCGCTTATACAACAACATCCAGCATGCTATAGACCTGAAGAGTGCAGTGAGTTACTTTATATTAAAAGAAAACAAAGATATCCAAAGATGCCTTTTTTGATCCAAAGATGCAACCCAGACTCGTTCTGATTATGTACCCCTATGTACATTTATGAAGAGAGCAAAATACATCCCAGGAGATACGCTTTTTGCATTTTTTGTGTTTGCAAATCCACCAGAGACCGCTGTGTATGCTTTTTGAGTTCTCAAATTTCTCTTGCGAGTTGTATTTGTGCCTGCTGTTCTCGCATAAATTCACCAGAGGCCACGGTTGACTGACTGATCGCCACCCCAGCCACAGTGTTTTCAAAAGCTTGATTTTTGCAACATTTTCAGATTTTACCACATTCTCACTTTGTTATTTACTTGTTTATTTAATTTTCTTGGCTTTTGTTTTTGTCTTACCTGCTTTCTGGAACAATTTTTCACTGGACTCGAACCTTGTTGTCGCGGTCAACTCCACTCTGCCTCTCAAGTCCACCGATGTACGTGTCGAGCTACCGGACAAACTGTTAACAGCGGAAAAGCCGTCCATACGAAGGTAAGCACTCAGCTGGTAAGCGAGAAAAGGAAGGGCATCAAATAGTCCCATAGCATTTGTTTTAAAGATGAAATGCAGCCATAAGTAGCTCTGGCAACATAATTTGCGATCTCAAGAAATGTATATAGGGCTATGTTTTCAGAATGAGCCTGTGTAAGTGTGTTTGCATGCATGCGTGTGCTTGTGCTTTTATTTTTTACTGTTTTCCGTAATGGTAGAGAATCTAAAGATTACTTTTTGGTTTCGCAGTCTCTAATTTGTTGTATACATTCATATATTTACTGTTTACATGAAAGGAATTTCAATGCAATATTCTTCTAATTCAGTCCCCAGAGTAGGCAACAAGAAGAGTGACTTTATGTGCTACAGTACCCTCCCATGGGGAATCTAATATTTTCAAACCACGAGTACCTTCATTATCAATGATCCATGTCTAGATTATTTATTTAAGAGCTAATTAATGCATATAAATGAAGGATCCTGACAAACAATCAGATTAATGAAGCATACTGCAAATGCTGCATAAACAAGAGCATGGACGAGATTCTGTCCGACTTACAGGAAGGGGTTTCTGTCTGCCAGGATGAATCACTTCACTCTCACGCAACCTCAAATCTTCTCTCCAATTGTGTTTTTCTCAGACCATTCACAAGGGTATTGAAGTGCCGTTAGCTCATAGAAAGAAGCTAAACATTACCACACAGCTGCGATGAGGCTCTGCTTCTGCAATCACTGCCGGACAAGGACTGCGTTAACCAGGCCAAAAGGAGGGGCTGCAAAAAAAGCCCAAAGCCATGCTGGTGTGGGGCGTGTGACATTAAAGAGTAGACTGATATTTCACAGCTTTTCACAAGCTATGATGTAAACAAGACAAGCAATTATAGCTTGCCAAGCTAATGAAGTCTCCTCTCGCTAACAAGCAGCCAGCCAATGATTCTTCATCTTGTGAGATCATTAGCATATGTCAAAACATTCCTCGAACATCTCACATTATGAATTACTCAGAGAGGTGATGCTATCAAGTCTAAATAGTGATTTGGTGAGTTGCTAACTAAACAAAGTCATGTGGATTTTTTGGTCCATACTCTTTTGAAGCCAGTGAGCTTCAAAAGAGTTAGAAAGATAAGGTGAGAAATGAACTCTGTGACTCTTAAAGGTGCTGTATGTAAGTTTTTGACCCTTCTAAAGCATAAAAATACCATAATATGTGCAGATATTTAAGAAACATCCTAAGTGAACATACTTGTTTAACTGAAAAACAATGCTGAAGTCAGATATTCTGCTTTGAAAATGTTTTTTCCCTGCCGAAACTCTGTCTTTGTTTAGGTCAATTTCACCTGCACAATGCCAGTTTAGCCATTTATAATTCAGCACCCTGTGTTGCCTTGCTGGAAAACAGTGTATTTCATTCATTCATTCATTCAGAAAGGCTCTGAAAGCATGCGTAAAAGCGAAATGCGTCAGTGTCAGTGGACAGTATCAGATGTCGAATTGAGACAGATTCAGTTCCACATGAGGTTATTAATTAGCAAATAACATAAATATTACAAGCGTAAACATTAGGTGAGCAGGTTACATAGTAACCGCATGTCCTAACAACAGGCTGTGATGAGATAGGCAGTGATGAGCAATTTGGCTGTTTACAATAGGAATGAGCCGGTATAAGATTCTGACGGTATGATAACCTTGGATAAAAATATCATGGTTTTACTGTATCACGGTATTGTGTTCACTGCTCTAAAATATATTCTTACTATTTGTTTTTCCCCTTTTGAAAACAATATATTTTATTGTTTGAAAGATTTATAATAGTTTGGAACAGTAAACATGTCAGGCTTAATAATTCAAAAGATTAATTGATTTCTGCTGTCTTCATTAGTTTCAAAAACACAATTTCTTCACAATTTTAAACAGCATCTTTGGATATTTTTTTCTGCTGGAGATACTGCTGTCCTAAAAAAAAAAAAAAATAAAGAAAAAAATCGTACACATACCTTAGGAACGGTATTACAGAAAAGTTTTGCGGTTTTAAAACCTTGACTTTTCCAAACCGTGGTATACCTTGAAAACGGTTATCGTCCCATGCCTAGTTTGCACCAGACGAAACACGAATACAGAAATTTAAATACAGCCTTTCAAAAGCACAGAATATGCACTCAGTCACGAAACGGTACGGTTTAGAATCTATTTAATACATGTTAACCCTCTTTAACATCATTAAATGTAGATGCTGAATCACTCATATGTGTTTAATTCTAAAGTTCAATTTCAAATGGTTTATTGTATTTTCAAGATCTGAGGTGAACTATCTGCTTTCAGTACATGGCAATACATGTCTAGTAAAATGGCATTCAAACTCGCATTGTTAGCATTTAGCACTGAATAAAGCACACAAGGTTTACCTGAGGTGATCACTGTCATAGGTTTCACATGCTCAGCTGTGAGAACTAGAAGCTGTTTCTAATATATCAATTCGAGGTGTTGGTTAGAACCAAAACTCCTTTTAATATGGAAAATATTCCCTCTATCGCGTGTCGTTGCTTTTATTTAGAACACAGTTTAAATCACTCGCTCCTGTACTCAATCTGGCATCCCGCGTGTGCATTGATTATGATCCAGGAGTGCAATACCTAGTTTAACCACTGGGTATCAAACTTACATACGGCATCTTTAGGTGATCAAATAACTTCAAAACATTAATCAATGCATACTGTATAATATAATCATAAGTGACACAATTCATTCAGTTTGGAAACCTCATGTATGAATGAACGAATTGATTTTCAGTAAGATGAGCAGAAACCAACAAAGTCTTTCTTTTTGCCAATTTGATGTAAAACGTGAAGGACAGAATTTTGATGTGGTAAAATTAAAGTTTCAACAAGTCTGTTAAAATGTTTCCATTCAATCAAAGTCAATGCGATTCAAAAGGTAGTTCGAAATTATTTTACATGACTTTAAAGGAGTGGTCCACTCCGATATCATATTTTAAACTTTAGTTGATGTATAATGTAGCTGTGGGAACATAAACAACATCTCTGAATGTAAGATGCTCAAAGTTCAATGCAAAGGGAGACATTTGGCTTTTACAGAGTTAGCTTAGCAAAGCCTACAGCGAACAAAGTTTGGGGACTACAAAAAAAGGGGTAATGATGTCATGAACCCAACAGGTTACGCGCACACACCCTGCGCAGTGCAGGGGCATGGCCAGAGGTACTGTAATGTTACAGGAGAGAAAGCTAAAAAGCCATAAAAATGCTGCTATTTACACAGAGCTTCTTCTGTTTCTGTATTTGGGCTTCCAAAGGACATTTCTGTCTGATTCAGGCTCATGCTAGTAGAGACGTGACACTTCCTAGTGACGTGGGGTCAATCCGTGAATCGCAGCACATTATGTTAACTGAACAATCAGAGCCTCTTGAGGGCGGGCTTTTCCGAGAAACTAGGAAACATGACATTGTTTTTTTATGTTAGCTGAGTAGCTGTATATAATCAAAGTAAGATATATGAAGAAAAAATATATATTTTCTACAAATGAAGCATGGGCACACATTGCTTTGCATGTTATAGACACAACCAAGCCTTAAAAATTGACTCTGGACCACCCCTTCAAAGGTGACAATTATGTCACATGACTTGACACTACCGGTCAAAAGTTTGAGGGTCAGTATGATTTTTAAATGTTTTAAAATAAGCTTATCCTGCTTACCAAAGTATTTTTAATCAAAAAATACATTACAAATTGTAAAATTGTGAAATGTTATTGCACTATAAAATATCTGTTCTAAAGTAGTTTATGATTTAATTTTATTCATTCATTTTCTTGTCGGCCTAGTCCCTTTATTAATCCGGGGTCGCCACAGCGGAATAAACCGCCAACTTATCCAGCACGATTTTACGCAGCGGATCAGCGCAACTCTGGGAAACATCCATACACTCAATCACACTCATACACTACGGGCAATTTAGCTTACCCAATTTACCTGTACCGCATGTCTTTGGGAGAAACCAGAGCACCCGGAGGAAACCCATGCGAACGCAGGGAGAACATGCAAACTCCACACGAAAACGTTAACTGACCCAGCCCAGCCGAGGTTCGAACCTGCGACCCAGCGACGTTCTTGCTGTGAGGTGACAGCACTACCTAATGCGCCACTGCGTCGCCAATTTAAATTTGTAATTATTAATATAATTAAAATAATTTCATTTGAAACTACATACAATAAGTAATAAATAAATATTTTTAAAAATAAACAATTTAACTTTTTTACATGTACATTCTTCTCAGTGGCTTTGGTGCATTTCTCACAACACTATTTACATTTGCACAACAGTTAATGCATTTCTCAAAACAATTAGTCATTTGTGCAAATCATAGTAGCAGCTTCTCATTCCTTCCAACAAATTGCAAATGCTTTTGGACATGCATCAATTCCATTCATACAACTCTCTGCTGATTGTAACATTATCATTTGCTTATTTCATGTCAGTCAAAATTAACTAAATTTGTGGATGCTGAATAGTCATTCCATATAAAACTAATAGTCCTCATTTCATTACTTGAGTCATTACATACAAAAAAGTTGAACTAGTTGTCAAAATCTGTCAAGCTCATTTTATTTAAAAAATTGTATTTTTTTTCTGAAAATGTCTTCTAAATTGAACAATTTCATGAATGATTTACAGACCTGTGCATGCTGTAGGTTCAGTTCCAATATGTACTGCAATAAAAATAGTGTTTATAGTTGTGCACAGCTACCCAAAGGAAGTTTATGTTTGTTATTAATAAGGGTGAATTTATTCTTTTGCACAATACTGTGAATAAATTAGAACAAATGCAGTAAAAATGTGAAACATACATATTCAGTGTCTTGTACTCAGATACCTCACTAAATGCAGTGATGTCTAACTTTACTGTAGTTTTCAAATGGCTGTGCAAATAGTATATATAGGGTTGTCTTGAGCATTTTCAGGAAGTGTCAATAAAAACGTCTTTTTTTTGCACTGGAAAACATGTATAGAGTAAACTGTCATAATGAAAACATGACAAAGCCATTTGACTATCTTGTTCATTAACAATGGTGTCAGGACTTTTCATTTTGATGACACTGACACTTTCATTGACATGAATAATTGCTTTTGAGGAATGAGCTATACATTTGAGCAAGTGACACGCTTTTGCAGGTTATCAACTAGGTTTTGCAGTTTGTACTAATTGTTTTGAGAAATGCAGTAACTGTTGTGCAAATGTAAATAGTGTTGTGAGAAATGCACCAAAGCCACTGAGGAAAAACTGTAATATATGCTGCCTTGATGAACAGAATAATGTTTAGTTTTTTTTAAAACATGAAAAAAATATAACTTTTCACCGGTAGTGTATGTGACCATAAAGATTTGTCCATTAACAGAAAGCAGAACAAATGAGCTTTCCACTGTATGCGTAGTCTGTTAGGAGAGGACAATATTTGGCTGAGTTGCAACTATTTGAGAATCTGCAATCTGAGGGTTCAAAAACATAAAAATATTTAGAAAACTGCCTTTAAAGTTGTATAAATGAAGTTCTTAGCTATGCATATTAATAGTCCAAAAACTGACTTTTGGCATAAAAGAAAAACACATCCAAATTGACCCATACAATGTATTTTTGATTATTGCCCAAAATTGACCTGTTTAACATAAGAATGATCCTGGGTCACACACACACATGCACATATCTATTAACAACTAACTTACTCTGTGCATGTAGACCAACTTTTTGAGTGAACTATTCATTAAACAGACACCCTGCACAAAGTTCATGTCCTTTTACATGAGCGGA
>CAIGQZ010032409.1:17371529-17399459 GCA_903798205.1 Danio tinwini
ATTATTATTATTATTATTATTATTATTATTATTATTATTATTATTATAAACGTCACTCACCTTATTACCTTCAACATTAAAATAATAATTATTATTAGTAGTAACAATAATAATAATAATAATAATGTGATGATGATGATGATGATGATGATGATGATGATGATGGTGGTGGTGGTGGTTTAATAGTATTTACAATATTTTACATTCAGTAATAAATAATATATTTAAAAAAACTGTTACAATACATTAAAATATAACTTTACAGATTTTTCCTCTGATGCTCTATATATATTTATATTATTGATCATATATTAATAATACATAAATAATTATTCATTATTTACAACTTATATTATTTGTAATTATGTATTTTTTAATACATATGTATGCTAATATATTATTGGTGCAGACTGACTGTAACAATAATAACAATAAATTTATTAAATAAACACATATTTAATGCATGTAAACTCATTTATTCATTTTATTTCAGCTTAGTCCCTTTATTAATCTGGGGTCGCCACAGTGGAATGAACCGCCAACTTATCCAGCATATGTCATTACATGCCATGCATGTAAATATAATTGCTACACACTGTAAAACATTATATCAACAATTAGTCATGACAACATATATTGTTTGTTTAGTTGTAACTTATTAAACTAAGGTAATCATGTTCTAACTTAATTTTATAAGTTATGCAAGCAGTTTTAAGTCAGTTCAACATAATATAAGTTCAATGGACTCATAAGGTTAATTTGATTTAGCTAAAAAATTAAGGCAACTAGGATTTTTTACAGTGCAGGCACTTAATCACTACTAAACAATTCTAATGATTATTATATGATTTATATATTAGTTTAAAATATTATATTTAATATTAATTTAATATGTTTCTTTCGTAAAAACAAAATAAGTTATTTTGAAGAATAATGGCGAATGGAAAGAAGAAACTCAAATAGTTTTTGATGAAGTGATGGGTGAGTAAATAATGAATTTTTTGTCATTTTTGGGTGAACTACCCCTTTAACACTCATGCATAACTTGAAATAATATATTACTAAAACAATGTAAACAATTTAGCATCTATTCCAGTCCAATTCCATTTCTTATAATGGAAACATGGCAAACATGTAGGTCTAGGCAACACTCAATCTGCATTTGTGGAATGTGCATTATCTAATGCTTCTGCTCACAGTAACTGGGTGTCGATGTGACCTGCTTTTAGGGAGTCCACAGGGAGAACAGTGAGATCATTGTTTTGGGGTCTACAGCACTGCAGCGTACTTTCCATGAGCAGTTCCCCAGTGAAAGCCCCTCACACTCATTTACACAAGCCAAATCGACTTCCGGCTTGCACACACACCGGCTGTACCTCTGCTGAAATTCATGTAAATTCATCTGGTACCAAAGGTCAAACCTGTCAAGGATACAATACCTTAGTTAAACCTGTGAAAAGCCACGTACAGTACAAAATGCCAAAGACCACTGAATGCATTTCCTTTGCTTTAAACAGTGTATGAGAAAGAGCTTTCCTTTTAATCGTATTTGCAGCAAGCAATCAAGGCAAATTAACTACAGTCCCCATGATTTCAGTAACTTCAAGCTGTGCTAATGAAAGGTGAAAACCACATGCCTCTTGCTGCTGTCAGGGCAAAACTAAATACTCGTTAATACAGGTTTTAAAGCCATGCCCGTATGAACCATTACAGAGCTGAGCATTCAAAAAGTTGCGAAAATAACATTTTTCAAAATTCAATATCCCATTTTCTGACTGCACATTTTATTTAAATTGAATTTACCATTTGCAAACTGATTCATTCATTGTTCATCTTTAGAATAAAACAATAGCATTTGTAATAAACTTGATTTATTAATTGAAAATGAATCAAAATGAGCTTTTGAATCACAACTGAATCAAACTGGAACATCTGAGCTGACACCCAGAACTCCAACATGCAAAAACAAGATTGAGATTAGGACTGCACAATATTGGAAAATTGGACATTGCTGTGATATATATTGTGATATACTGTACTGTATCTATACAATTTTACCAAATGATTGAATGGCACTATTTGAAAAAAAAGTATAGTCACGCTTTATTTAAAGGTTCAATTCTTGCTATTATCAAACTATTAAATTTGACTTTTGCTTCAATAAATAAAATTAATATGCTCCATATTAATAGTTATTAATGTAATATAGGCATTGGGTTAGGGATGTATAATCAGATCATGCAGAATATGTAGATTATAAGTACTAATGAGCAGCCAAAATCTCAATAACATGCATGCTAATAAGCAATAGTGAGAATTGGAAATGTATTAATTTTAAATATATTGAGATGATTCTGTAGGGAAGTAAATCATGCATAAAATGTATTAAACAAACTACAAGCATAGATGAACGCATGGTTTTGTATATTTAAATGTGAAAAATACAATGCAAAGTCAATTTTAATCATTGCATATCTTGCGATGTGACTGTTGTGGATGCATAAATTGCGAACTAACTCGATGCTGAAACGATATATTGTGCAGCCCTAATTGAGATACTAACTGAGATATACAATATAGCATGTCCTGAAATGAAACTAAATGATTTTTCACAACGTAAATTTATTTTAATTTTGCATCATGCACTGCATGGTGAAATGTTAGTTGCTGGCTTGCCGCCTTACATTTTTTTTATCTCAACATCATTATAAATTACACTAAGCTGACTTAAAACATAGTTTAATTTTCCATAATTAAAACAAATAAGTTGAAACATTGCTAACGTATTAAGTTAAACATAAAAACATATGTGGTCATTGGTTGCAGATCTTTCAACTCACATAAGCAATTGTGCAGCAATTGCACACAATGTAAAAAGGTTACACAGAACCCTGTTTTTTGTAAGCTGAATGGAACAAATACAGGACATGAAGTACAGAATGGCTATGTAAAACTTTAGTTTGAATTAATCCCTTTTATTTGTTTGCATGACACACAAACTCTACACTACACTCTTTCAGCATTATCGTGAACATTGTATACGTTCATTTCATGCTTTGCAGAAACAAAAGGCAACAAACATCAAATTGCTATAAACTGCCCAGCATTTACAAAAAAATTATGACTACTAGCTATCATAGACAATCAGAGATCTTTTTTCTTAAATTTTGTTACAAACTCTTCCCAATGAAATGATTATAAAATCAAAATGAGCCTTATTAACTTTATAAGCACACACTACTAGTCGTGTGCTGAACAAACAATCCATGAAACATCTCGCACACTCACATTAGCCCAAGAATGATTGTCTAGCTCACTCATTCATTCATTTTCCTTCGACTTAGTCCGTTTATTCATCAGGGGTCGCCACAGCAGAATGAACCGATAATTTATCCAGCACATGGTTTAAACTGTGGAAGCCCTTCCAGCTGCAACCCAACACTGGGATTATTTCCAGTACTGGGAATGTTTAGCTCAAATGCACTTTAATTATATTTAAATGTAATAATTTGAGAGTCAGTATTATCCAAAGTGACTTACAAAGGAGGACAATAGTAGTAACCAAAGCAACAAAAGAAACAACAACAGGTAAAAATTATATTATTTGTCATATTCAAAAGTTTCTCTAATATACAGTCAACCCCAAAATTATTCATACCCCAAGTGTAAGAATAATTTCGGGCTTGATTATAAATATATATATAATATATAATATATAAAATAATCAGTCCTGTAATTCCTGCCCAATCAAATTGCACATAGAAAAATCACACAAGACCGACCTCAAAACACAGGCATTTTATAAATCCAGCAAACATTATAAGACATTATAATATCATTACATGCAATGACCAAAAGACAATTTAGACTGCATGTCATGGATTAAATGCCTACTGTTTGATCACTGAAATCACCAAATTGCCTTAAACAATGACTAAATGCCCTACAAAATGTTTATTCACTTTCTTTTCGGCTTATTTCCTTTATTAATCAGGGTTCGCCACAGCGAAATGAACCGCCAACTTATCCAGCATATGTTTTACACAACAGATGCCCTTCCAGCTGCAAGCCATCACTGGAAAACATCCATACACACTCATTCACACTCATACATTATGTACAATTTTAGCTTTCTCAAACCATCAGAGGAAATTCGTGCCAACATGGGGAGAACATGCAAACTTAACAGAAATGCCAACTGACCCAGCTGAGGCTCGAACCAGCGACCTTCTTGCTGTGAGGCGACAATGCTATTCACTGCGCCACTGTGACGCCCCACTACAGAATGTTACATTTTCAAATACTGTACATACACAAAGTGTAACCACATGTTTACAGCTAGATTTTGCTCTGCATGTAAACGCATCAACCAGCTTTCTGTCAGCTTTGTAGGGGTAATTACAGTTTTAACCCAAAGAATGAGCAGTCTGTCAGATGAAGAAGAGCCGGAGTCAGAGATTCAAATAAATAAAGTTTACTGAAGATAGTTTGCAGTTTCATCAGCAGAAGCCAGCTTCAACACTCGCAATGAGTTCCTAGGCCGCTCTGCTTACAATCACAAATCAATAACAATTATACTCTCACATAACGTCATTATCTGTGTGATACATATACTGTAGGTGTTCTAACCTGATTGGTTAAAACACAGATAGACTTAGAAAATTTCCACGTGGGTGCGTGCGTACAATTCTGAACAATATCTTAAGCATAAACGTCAGACATCCACTAGACTGTTTAGAGCTGACTCCAGACCTGTTAAAAGTATCTACAATCAAATAGAGTCTGTTTCTTATCCAAAGCTAAGTGTACTTCTCAGCCGTCTTTATCAAAACTGGTTAAAAACCGGTATAATCTACATTCAGACAGTTAAAAGTCTATCTTGAATAAAAAGTAAAATTACTTTAAAAGAATTAACCGTAAAAATAGCAAAATCACTTAAGACATTTTAGATAGTATTAACTCATAGAAATAACAATAGAAACAATAGAAGTTGTTTCAAGTCCTCAGCCGTTCATTTCCACTCAAGGTCTCCGTGACCTCTGACCTAGTTTGGTGGCTCCTGAAAACAGTTTCAAAGAGACAGGCAATGCACTGGACATTCTTACATAAAGCAGTGTATTTAACTTATTCATTAGTTGAAATCAATGCAAAGTTAAATAGTCGTTCAAATAATCAATTAATTATCTTTAATGAAAATAATGAGAAATAGGATGATGAGGAAAGGATAAACATCCACGCTGAGATGGATGTGACCGGATGGGATGGTAGAAATCCGAATCCTTCAGCTTCTTATAGCTACATTAAATGAATGTCACATTTTAAGTTTAGTCCATGATTGGCACATACTCATTACTCTTGAGTACTTTTAGAAGGGTACATTTTTACTCATACTTTGAGTAGTATTTAGAACAGATACTTTTAATCTACTTGCCCAATATTTTTGGTACTTTTGAGTAGGATTTTTTAGTACTCTTTCCACCACTGACTATTTGCTATAGAATGTACTACAGTGTGACTATAGTGGACACACACAATGTGATGTTGATGCTGAAACGATGTGCCCTAATTCATACTGGAGCTTTCTGTACCCTAAATAAATCCTGATCGACTGTGACTATATAGCAAACCTAAAACAGATTCCTCTGGGTTCAACAGCAGCTTCAAGATGCACTTAAGCAGGGCTCCCTGAGGACTCATCAAGTCAAGACCCGAGCAGCGTCTGACTCAGGGAATGTTCTAGACCCTACAAAACTCATTGATTCAGTGAGCAGGAAAGGTGCTGGAAAGGTGACTGGGATTAATGCCTCGCTACCTTTTTATTAAAAGATACATTATGCATATAACTGCATTTACAGAGCAATGGAAATCAATGGCTGCACCAACAGCGTGCAAATCTAATCAGGCCGAGTACTCAATCTTCTTACCAAATAACACACCTAATGCCTTTTCACTTACTGTACAACAAGGGTTTGATGAAGGACAAAAACAAGCCATGGCTGTGTTCATAACAGGTAAAAACCAGGGTGCAACATCCACTCTTCTATGACAAGCTGTCATACAAAGGTGCTCTTTGAGAATGGATAAGCGGCAAATGGCTAGACAAGGACAGACTATACTCTTTAAAATGTTAATGTAATCATAACACTCACTGAAGTGGAGGCGAAGCAATTGTTTGAACAAAGGTTGTAATATTGTAAAAAGGGATTCCTTTGTTTGCATGGTACACGACTTGTTTTGTATGCTCGGAGCACCCCGTAACCCCAACAGCCAGCTCAAGGACGACTTTACCAACACTAAACCGGAAATGTGCTCTTTTAATGTACACGGAATGCCATTTAAGTCAGTCAATCAATTAAAAGAAGCATTACACTGAGTTAAAAATGGATCACCAAGTAAGACATTCTGTGAAATACAAGTGCCATCCACTCCAAGACCATTAAAAGGAATTAGAAAAAATATGATGCCAATTATTTATTGTTAAGTTTCTGTTTTTACAAGTTTATTAAAGCAAACTTAGCTACCCCAGACAAAATCTATGGTAAATGCTTTTGCTGAATCATTAATACATAATTTTTTTAATTAGCAGTGAAATTCCAGGTCAAAACATGCATTATCTAGGATTATGAAAGGAAGCTTCCACCATTCAGAGAATTAAACCAAGACAAATAACTCTTTGGTGCCCTTTCACTTCCATTGAATCACTGCAAATGGAGTCAGCGTCTCTAAGATCTTAAAGGCAAACTTATTCGAAAAAATGTATATTTTTCCTGTGAAATGTTCATTCTTTTTTACATGTTTTATGTGCCGTTTAACATAGAGATAAAAAAATAAACATCTTTTAAACATTTTTAAATATGTTTAAACACTTATTAAACAATGTAGATTTGCACACAATCTATAATGTGTAGTTCTGAGTGTGCTTCATGCAGGTGAGTGGGCTTGGCAAACCACCTGTAGGATACACTCTTTACTTTCTACGCAACAGGCACTTTAATTAGAAACACTTTTATGTTTTCTGTGTGTGATCTTTTTCAGATTTTGTGCTTTGTTCTTTGTTTATATTCTCCATACCTAAAGTTTTAAATATTTCATATTTGGCCTTAAGTTCTAAATCTAAAATTGTCTGTTTTTACTTAATATTTGGGGTGGGAGATAAAGGTTACAGGTGGTTGTATAAGCATTTCACTGCGTATTGTATTGTGTATGACTGTGTATGTGACTAATACAATTTGAAATAGATTTTTTTTAATAACTGAATATTTAGTTATTCATTTATTCATTTTCCTTCAGCTTAGTCTCTATTTCAGAGGTCGCCACAGTGGACTGAACCGCCAACTGTTCCAGCATATGTTTTACGCAGCCGATGCCCTTCCAGCTGCAACCTAGTATTGGAAAAAACAGCCATACACTCTTATTCACATACACTACGGACAATTTAATTTATTCAGTTCACCTGTAGCTCATGTCTTTGGACTGTGAGGGAAACCGGAGGAAACCCACACAAACATGGGGAGAACATGCAAACTCCACACAGTAACACCAACTGGCCCAGTTGGTACAGTTCTAACCACTGAGCCACCGTGCCACCTCTAAATATTTAGTTATTATTAAATTCTTTAGAAATTATTTTCATTTCTTTCATCTTTGCCATGATTACAGTACATAACTTTTGTTATTTTGCAACATGCTAGTGTTCAGTTTAAAGAGCAATTCAGTAAACAGTGCCATTTTAATGCTAAAGTAGGTTTAATTGGTTAACTAGGCAAATAATCTTAATTAGGCAGGACATTGGACAAATATGGTTTGTTCTGTAGCCAAGCTAAAAGAATTCTTAAAGGGACTAATAATATTGGCCTTAAAACTCATTTGTAAAATATAAAAACTTTTTATAGTTCCAGCCAAACAAAAAAAAGACTTTCTCCAGAGGGAAAATATATATATACTATATATTTGTATTATACTATTTTAAAGTTTTTTATACTATGATGTACTGTGAACGTTTACTTGCTCTGTCAAAAATCCCTAGGGGAAAAAAATAATAATAATACACATTTCACAGAAGCTAATAACTCTGTTATCAAATGTACATATTTCTGGTGAAAAGATGAAAGTGAGTTTAAAAACTTTTCTTTTTAAAAGTAAATGTGAATTAAAATGTCCCTACGGGAGCATCAAAAAATAATATTAGACTGATAAAATGACATGACAGTGAGCAAATTGGGAATTTCAGTTTTGTGTGAACTGCAGAGAATATGTAATGAATGGGAAACACTATTATTAAAAAAAATTTTCTTACAAATACTAAATATTACTGACATTGTTGGAACTAACCAGTGTCCTTACAATGAAATAACTTCATAAACATGTTCAAATGTCCTAAAAAAAAAGGTCTCAAGTATACAGACAGAACAGTTTAAAGGCAACAGAAGTCAATAGAAAGTCCCTCCAGGACACTTGTGTGTGAATGCAGGCATCCAACTTTTTGTCTCCTTTTGAACATCTGCTGTGTTTGATGAAGAGGGCAGTCTGCTAACAGATGGTCATTGCGTCTGACCGGTGGCGTGGAGTTTAGACACACTAGCCCTTGAATGCCAATAGACTTTATAAGATATACGGCACACACACACACACACACATACACAGAGAGAGGGACTGCGCAGATATCAGTCATCCAGTGCAGGGCGCTGCATTAAAGCTCTCGCAGCTCTGTTTTCATGAATAAACGTGAGCCGGCACACTGCCAATGCAGGAATGCATCATGTCTGATCAAAAACAGCATCATCATCATCATCATCATCATCATTGATGGACAATTTTAGATAGTCTGCATTGCAAGACATGAACTGATTTATAAAATTTCATGTCAGGTGGGGAAAAAGATACTGATCAAATGTAACAATAAAACCATAAATCAATATTTCAGCAGGAAGCAAATACAAAAAATATAAGTCATCAAAATCAGCACTGATGCAAATAAAGAGAACAGAATAACTCGGTGGCTAATACCGGGTTGCTGTTGTTTCAGCACCATCTCTGCTGGACTGCAAAACCTCTCCTGCGACAAAAACCAAATCATGCCTTTGACCAGGTCTCCTCCTTTTTATATGCAGATCAATCTCTCTTCAAGACAAATCATCTCAGGCTTGAAGATGGAAATCAGTTCAATTCAGCACAAGGAAGCATTTTTAAACAGATAAAAGTACACAATTCTAGCTCTCTTTAGAGATTAAAACGAAGTTGGCATGCATTATGAAAAGTTAAGCATTGTGTGTTGATGGGATAAGCTTGTAATGTGTACTGTGCCAATGTAAAGCACAGTGTCTGTTGCAGTCAATGGAACAATGCGTCCTTTCTCAAGCAATAGGGATTATCTGTCCCATTAACATCTTCAAAAGCACAGATTTGAGGAATTGAAACAGCAGTGTGTCAGAAAACTTCGGGGTGTGTGCAGATATGCGTATGCAAATCGTGCTGACCGTTTAAACTCTATATTATGGCTTTCTGTTAATAATGAAATATAGCGGTTTACCTGTTCGGCGTGTTGAGTCCGCTGCAGGCTTCCTCTCAGAGCGCAGTGAAAGCCGGTGAAAGAAGAGCCGCCCACACTGAATTCCGCCCACTGCAGCCTAACCCCGCCCACTACTGAATAATTACCGTAAGTCATGGTGTTGTCGTGGCCGCGCATATTTTTGAGTGCGGTGACTTGGGTGAAGACATGAAGAAAGAAATTATATATTTTACAAAAATGACGCAAAATGATGAAGATTGATGACCACTATTTTTAAATTATTTTTTAAGCATTATTAAAATATTATATAAATATTAAAATATAAGATAAGCATTATAAAATTGTTTTATATAACCGTGCAATAATTACAAAAGGTTGTTTTAAATTATAGTTATTTAGCAAAACGTCATCAAACTGATCCAAAGTAAAAAAAACACATTTACATTGCTATGAAAATACATAGATTTTAAATCAAACTACTTTTTATGAGTTTTCTGTTCATCAAAAACCTTGAAAATATTAAGAACTGTGAATATTTGTCACTGATAATAATAATTAATAATAATAATAATAATAATAATAATAATAATATTTATAATAATAATAATAATAAAACATTTATTTTGATCAGAAAACTGGTATGATTTCTGAAGAATAAATTGAAACTGAATAAATAACATCTTAAAATATTTGTAAAATGTTTCAACCACAAAAATGTTCACAAAATGTAGTAGATTTATTAGGCATGGATTTGTTAATAAAATGTTATGTTAAACAAATATTAATAATAGTTTTATTTGATGACGGTCTCATAACGTTTTGTCCAATTCCAATAAAATATTTTCATTTATTGAGGTCTGCGTATGTGTGTGTGTGTGTGTGTGTGTGTGTGTGTGTGTGTGTGTGTGTGTGTGTGTTTGTAACAAAAGTGACACATGGTCAAAGAAAACAATCAAACAAACAAAAATGTAGTCATTTGTTGTGATTGATGATCAGATTTATGTCAAAAAATGCAAATGTCTTTAATCATAAAATAGGCTAGTATTGTAAAGTCTAAAAATAAAGGTATATCTCACGTAAAAACTTTTTTTTTTATTCCGATCCTTCAAGTATTAAATATAACCTTACATTGAATATTTGGACGAACTCTGTGTGGGTTAAGTGTAACACCCTGTCTTAACTACATCTCAAATGTTAAGCAACAGAATCACACTGACTGTAACCGCATTCATCTCCGGGCGGAAATTAGAGACCTATAAAATATGAATGAACCTCGAGAGGACTGTTAAATCAAGCCGACATGTTTACACCCATGTACGCTTTAGCTGATATTCACAATGGGCCTTTTTGCAGCTTAGTAAACAAACGCCGCCCTTCAAGCCACAGAAGCCTGCCAGTGTTACAAAGCTAAATTAAAAAGATGTGGTTTAAGTTCGGTTGTCATAGAGATGAAGTATAGTGGAGGCAAAGTGAGAGAGACACTCAGAGAAACGTGGCGCTCTTCCATCCTCTCCACTGCCTCAAATTAGAAAAGCTGAATGAAGGCCTGGCGCGAATCAAGAGCCCTTATCACTATAGAGACGGCCCTTCTACGAAATGGGGGTGAGGTTTGGGCAGTGCTGGTACTTGATTCAGAGTCAGGAGAGTCAGTGTTGTGTCTTTCACTTCTGTATGGATGTGTCTCACCGCAGTCAGAGGTCTAGGTAAAGCTTTTGACAGACGCAGAGCTGATTCCTTTTGACATTCCATGTTTTTTTATGTTTGATGTCAATATGATGTTGTTTTGACATCAAGATAGTTTATGTTTAGTAGTCAGCGAGCTAACAATCTATAAAACCATACTAATAATCATAAATATTCATTAAACAATACATGTTCTTGTGTATTACTCACAGGGGTGCCCCCAAGGGGTGGCCGCACCTCTGTGGCCACCCCAATATTATTTTGCTGTTGATATTATTAACTTAAATGTACTCAAATAAATTCACAATATTTCAATAAATAAATAAATAAATAAATAAATAGCTGCCACTTAATTATTGTGGATGGATTGGTGCCACTGATGTAGGTGATTTACTGCCCCTTTCCCTCCCCAATTGTGTTTGACAGCACGCAAACACCTTCAATAGACAGCAATGGCAATTTATTATTTCCCTTAAGCTACATCAATAGAAGAAGCTTTTACCAATATTTTTGGCTCAAAAAGGATTATGGAGAAATAATATTATTAGGGTCTGTTCAGTAAGTATGTGTGTATACAGTTATTATTGTGTTACAGTTGTAGTTGGCATATACTGTATGCTGTACAATAAAAGTATGTGAAAAAATAACTAAAAAGATATTTATATGAAAGTGTTTTTAAACTAAATATTGATTTTCATTTGCTTTGCGCATGTACTTGCTGAATTATTTCAAGAAATAAATTGCAATATTTCAAGAGTAATTAACCAAATAAATTAAAAACACATTATTTCATTTTCCAGAACAGCATTGCACTGAATTCATTTTTTTTTTTTTGTGCCACCCCAAGATTTGGTGTGGCCTCTTCTGGCCACCCCTAAGAAAAGTTTCTGGGGCGCCACTGATTACTCATACACCAATTCTTATTTATCAAAATAGTATTAGCAAATTGCTGCATTAAATATGGTTTAAGAGTTTATCTTTCCTTTTTGGGAAAAAATAACAGGTTACTAAGTTGTGCCCGTAGTGATTTGAATTGTTCAGATGTTCAGATTGTTCAATGCTTTTTGCATTTTTGTTTATTATTTCAGGCGTTGCTATTATTTATGGCATTGCATACGCTGAAGATTTTGGATTCTTTTTCACAATTTTATTTTTATTAGTAAGTTTAGAGGGATCTTGTGTTCTAGCTTAGGGGGCTTTTGGTTTTGTTTAGTTCTTTGCTTTGTCGCCACTCTAGTTCATTTTCCCCTGTAACTTATGGGTTGATTATATTTCTGTTTGCTTATATGATCTTTAAATGCATTGTACAAAGCGCATACCTCTCTTTTGTTGTCTTTATCACTTTTTTTTCTCATAGAGGAATAAACAAATTAATTGTTAAGATTGTGTCCTTGTTTATGTCCATCCATTTCCTGCAGTAATAATCTAATATTCTAAATGTTACATTTACTCTCCCTAGACACACACACATAGCGCGCACGTTTAACTTTGCACAGCAAATGTGACAGGATACACGTTAATATCCACTGCTGTATGGATAATGTATAAAATAAACCAGACTTAAGCTGTGGTCACACTGGACTTTTCTCCTTACAGACTTCCATTCATATGCACGCGAATGCATCAGAACGGAAACGCAAGGTCATGCGTCAGGTTTCGCAGGTCGCTGCAATGCAAAGTTCAACCTTGGTGAACTCTGATGTGAAATCTCATCACTTGACTGCATGAGATGAATCGAGGATCAAAACATGACCTCTCTGGACACAAGTTTAAAATATGAACCAATCGCTCGCTTTCTTTAATGTCGGATCATCTTGTTTAATCATGCCTCTTTTCGCAGCGCTGTACGACAGAATTTCGCAAGTTCAAACTCTAGTGTGGCTGCAGCTTTAACGTCCACAAATCCGGATTGAAGCGTCTTCTTTTATAATTGTACTGACATGCGGCTGTGGTGATAAGTAAATCTGAAATGGATCAATTCATTGCAAACATGCAGTTTTAAAAACGTTTTAACTTGTAAAACTCATTTTGATCACATTTGATGATGATTGATCACAGAGCGCTGAACAGATCTTTTAATCCCAGTTGCATCGCGCATGTCCTGTCTTGTTGATATGATTATACGCATTACTACGTACACATGTTCATACGCAGCTGGCAGTCAATTCGGTGGGCGGGGAAACTGCACTCCTACATCACGTTGCGGTCGGCCTCAAAATAGGAGAGATCTGGATCCTATTTTATCGTCAGGAAATAAAAATAAAAAAGAGACGTATTGTCTTTATATCACCTCAATATGACTGTGGACACACTATACAATAGTGGACACACACAATTCTGTCCAAACAGCTTAAAAAAGATGATTTTCATCACAGGTCAAAATCAATATCACAAAAAGTACTTTATAGTGAAAATTTGTTTTTAATTTGGTTTAGAATTATTTGCACTGAAAAGTTCTTGGGAAATGAAAAAAAATATTTTCTTTTGTCACATCACTGAAAAAAATATGTGTTGCAAGTTAGCAACTGCATAGTATGACTCTACACACCACTGGAAATAGCACATAGCAACCACTCAGGACACCATACCTCTTAGGAACCACCTAGAACCCCTTACAATCAGAGAAGATGAAACACTGCTGTTTGCATGTCAAAATTCTGGCAAAACACCCAAGCAACTAAACAGCAACATCTTAGAAACCACTCAGAACACCCTAGCAACTGCATAGCACCACCGCAGTAACATAGAGACATTTTAAAAACAACATCAAAGCAACATCATAGCAACTGCACCGCATCACCAAAGAAAACACCCAGAATAAAAAAGCAACACAATAGCAACATTCTAGTAGCAACCACATCAAATACACAGTCATGACTTAGCAACATTCAAGCGATCGCAACAATTACACAAACAGCAACACCATAGCAACTGCATAGAAACATTAAAGGAGCCACAAAAAATCCTAAATTTCATTATTATTATTATTATTATATTATTTTATTTAATATTTCATTTTCACTTTGTTTTGTATTTCTATATGAATATTCATTCATTCATTCTCTTTTCGGCTTAGTCTCTTTATGTTTTGGTTTAATAGTTGGATTTAGATTTTCAGATTTATTTTATAGTCTTTTATTAGTTTTTTTCCCAAATAAGTTGTTGTATTGTAAATTATTCAATCATTATTTTCCTTCGACTTAGTCCCTTTATTCATCAAGGGTCGCCACAGCAGAATGAACTGCCAACTTATTCAGTATATGTTTTACACAGCGGATGCCCTTACAGCCACAACCCAGTAGTGGGAAACATCCACACTCATTCACCATACACTAAGTGAAGTTTATTTGTAAACTAATATCGAGAGGATCACGTGCTTATGATTGCTTGTGGCTAGTCCCGCATTATTGAATTTATGATTTACCAATGAGACAATTCCTAAGCCACTATAAATACCCTAAGTTCCTTATCACAGCCATTTTCATTTTGAAGAATCCCCCCTTCCATCCCTACTCCTCCTCCTTTCCTAGATGGGTGGCATGGTGGCCCAGAGGTTAGCACTGTTGCCTCACAGCAAGAACGTCACTGGTTCTAGTCCTTACCAAGCCAGCCGATGTTTCTCCGTGGAGTTTATACGTTCTCCCAGTGCTCACAAGGGTTTCCCCCGGGTTCCTCCCACCATTCAAAAACATGCAACTTAAGTTAATTGACTAATCCAAATCGGCTCCATAGACATGCTCCTAGTAAGTAGTTATCTTCTAAGAGCAATCACTATCTGTTCATTAGCTACTACAGCAGGGGAGTTCTCGAGATCTACCTGAGCTCAAACTCTCCTCTCGCCTTGCAAACAGGAGGGAGCCCCGGGCTCGAGGATCTGATGAGCTCAGGACTCTCTCCCAGGATAGCATGCCAAACAAGCTTTATAATCAATCATCAGTTAAGTGTGAACTCTTGAAAGCTAATTTGGTTTAATCAATTCCGCATGTCTTTGGACTTGTGGAGAAAACCGGAACACCCGAAGGAAACCCACATGAACACGGGGAGAACATGCAAACTCAACACAAAAATGCCAACTGGTCCAGTCAGGACTCAAACCAGTGACTTTCTTGTTGTGAGGTGACACATGCTAACCACTAAGCCACCGTGTCGCCCCATTGTAAATTCTTTAACATTGTATTTGATTGAAGCATCAATTTCTTTAAACTTTCAACTCTTTCAAGAGTTCACACTTAGCTGATGATTGATTATAATACAAGTTTGGCATGCTGTCCCGGGAGAGAGCCCTGAGCTCAAAAGGTCCTTGAGCCCTGGGCTCCCTCCCATCTGCAGGGCGAGAGGGGTGCTTTGAGCTCTAGAAAACTATTTTTTTTTCAGTTTGTTTTATAAGAGCTGATGACAGAAAATGATTGCTATGAAGAGATATGCTGCTGGATAAGAATTTGACTGTAGTGCAAATTTTAGATTGATCAATTAACTTGTAGTGCATGTTTTTAGAATATGGGAGGAAAACTGAGAACCCGGGGGAAACCCACGCGAGCATGGGAAGAACATGCTAACTTCACACAGAAATGTTAAAGGACTAGAACCGGTGACGTTCTTGCTGTGAGGCAACAGTGTTAATCACTGGGCCACCGTGCCACCCTATGAAGGGAAACGTGGAGAAGAAGGGGTGGAAGAGGGGAATCTTCAAATTGAAGATGACTGTAGTGAGAAACCCTGGCTCTTTATAGTGGGCTAGGAATTGTCTGATTGGTGGATCATACATAGTTAATGCAGAACCAGCCGTGTTCAATCATAATCACGTGATCCTCTCGAAATTAGTTTATAAATAAACTTCACTAAGGAATGTGTATATGCTGTACCTCCACACAAGCTCCTCTAGCGCACTGCACCAAAAAATCATCTAAAACTCCCCCTGCTGGCAGAAGTAAATCACTGAACCTCTCTCTCACTGGAGCTAGACATAATTATCTCAATTCTCACAGTTCTCAACAAAAGAGAACAGGAGAGAAAGAGAGGCTTATCGAGCTCTCAGAACAGCCAGATCAATACTGCGTCACACAAGACCCGTATTCACATATTCTGCAAATAAAAAACCTACAGATCTCAATGTTATCTCTCAATGGAGTCTCTGGCCATCTTTGAGAAACATCTGAAGACTCATCTGTTTCGTCAACACCTAACTGACTAACAACAGCACTTACTAGTTATCCCTTTACTGTTTTTCCTGATTGTCTGATAAAAGAAAATATCTAAACCAAATTTTCATGTCATTATTGGCACATATTCATTCATTTTCTTTTCGGCTTAGTCCCTTTGTTAATCTGGGGTAGCCACAGTGCAATGAACCACCGACTTATCCATCACATGTTTTATGCACCGGATGCCCTTCCAGCTGCAACACATCACTGGGAAACATCCATACACACTCATTCACACACATACACTACAAACAATTTAGCCTACCCAATTCCCCTAGTGCATGCCTTTGGACTTGTGGGGGAAACTGAAGCACCTGGAGGAAAACCACGCCAACGCAAAGAGAACATGTAAACTCCCCACAGAAATGCCAATTTACCCAGCCGAGGCTCGAACCAGTGACCTTCTTGCTGTGAGGCGATCATGCTACTCACTGCACCACTGTATCTTTTTTTTTGGTTGAAATCAAGAAGATACTTTATTTGTACAGCAATGATAAAATTGTAGGTATAATCTAGAATACTACACTTTAAAACGTATGAAATACTTCTGAAACTACTCTTTGGAGAAGGCTATAATCAACAAGCTATTATTTTTGTAGTTTTTATACTGCAATTATACTTTTAAATATAAACTTAACCTCATTTGCAGTTTATAGGCTATACTATTTTTACACCAAAATTTATGACACCTTAAGTAGTCTACTATGTTTTATGTAATAAATCTAAAGGTCTAAAAAGATTATAAGAGTTTTTAAAAGTTTTTTTTTTTTTACTTTTTTACTTTGTTTTCTCTTAATAATAAACTCCATTCTTGCCATTGCAAAACTGCATGACGTGTTTACTTGATGTGAAGTGCCATTGACTTCTCTGGGCTTGAAGGCATCTGAGATGGACCATCACACAGTGGAAACGTGTACTGTGGTCAGATGAATCAGCATTTTCTCAAAAAATGTGGGAGAAATGGATGGCGTGTGCTTTGAACCAAAGGATCATCCAGATTGTTACCAGCAACAAGTCCAAAAGTCAGGGTATGGGGGGGATCATGGTCAGGGTCATGGTATTGGGTCGTGTCATAGCCCTTGGCAATGTAATTTGGAGTTTTTTTAAACAAAGTTTTTTTTTATTATAATTTACCGAATTAAATACACAAAAACAAATCCGTAAAATTTACAGTAAACTGCAGCTGGGATTGCCGAAATTTTATTTAATTTTAAAAATACGGTAGGAACGTCAAAGAAATTTTAAAAAATTATGTTAAATTACCATATTTGTCCATTTTATTGTCATAGGCCTACATCAATGTACACAATTTAACTTTGTTGCACGGACATAAAGCAGGTGATGAGAAAGTCATTTGATGAACCAATGCTCATCACAAACAACTTTTGTTAGTGACCTCAAGCTGAAGCGAACTTGGGTTTTGCAATAGGAAAATTATCAAAAGCACACCAGCAAGACCACTTCTAAATGGGTGAAAAAACAAAATGAAGACTTTGGAGTGGCCTAGTCAAAGTCCTGACCTGAATCCAATTGAGATGCTGTTGCATGACCTTAAATAGGTGGTTCATTCCTGAAAACCCTTCAACCCTTAATTCCAACAATTCTGCAAAGATAATCCTGCCAAATTTCCTCCCCCACGCTCACTGCAATTTATCGAAAACTCTTGATTGAAGTTTTTTTCTACTAAGGGTGGCCCAACCAGTTATTAGGGGGCAAACACTTTTTCAAATGAAACTATGTAGTTTTTTTTACTTTGTTTTCTCTTAATAATAAACTCTTCATTCTTGTCATTGCAAAACTGCATGATGTGTTTACTTGATGTGAAGTACCGTCGACTTCTCTGGGCTTGAAGGCATCTGAGATGGACCATCACACAGTGGAAACGTGTACTGTGGTCAGATGAATCAGCACTTCAAAAACAATTTGGGAGAAATGGATGGCGTGTGCTTCAAACCAAAGGTACATAGAGATTTTGGTGCACAATATGCCTCCTTCTTTTCCAGGGACGCCCATGCATATTTCAACAAGACAATGCAAAACCACATTCTGCACACATTACAAAGTCCTGGCTGTGGAAGAAGAGGATACAGGTACTTGACTGGCCTGACTACAGTACTGATCTGTCTCCAATAGAGAATCTGTGGCGCATTTTCAAGAGCAAAATGAGATAATGAAGATCCCGTACTGTTGCCCACCTTAAGATGGGACAGAATGGGACAAAATTACACTTAAAACACTTCATCACCTGGTGTCTTCAGTCGTCTTTTAGTGTTGTGAAAAGGAATGGCAACATTACAGAGTGCTGAATGCTTTACTGTTCCAACTTGTTTTGAAATGTGTGGCAAGAACCAAAATTAGAATGTGTTTATTTTTTGATGGAAAAAAACAATAAAAATCATGAGGAACACATTAATTAATGTTTGTTGTATTGTCTGCAATGAAATACAAGTCAAAGTAAATTTAGAAATCACTAATTAATATTTTTTAATTTGCGTTTTCAATACTGTCCCAACTTTTTCTGATTCGGAATTGTAGATAAAAATATTTACAGAGATGAAACCTAATTAAAATGCTAGCAATAAAAAAGAATAAGTATAAGATCTTTCTTGATTAGAATTTTTCCTAAAATGGCAGATCTGGCTTTGAGAAAGCCTGTATGCTGACATTGTGTTCAGGCTATAAAGAAGTGCAGCTTAGAGGTGAAGGTGATTGTGCAAAATAAGGAGGAAATCAAGTGAGATAATATCATCCCTGTCTTGTGGACAGGCTCAGATGGAGACAGTAACCTTGACCTCTACTTACAGCCAATTAGCCTTTCCCCACTGAGTGTGTGTGTGTGCGCATGTGTGTGGGCTGCCGGAGAGATGGGCTAATCAGCTTACTGCTCAAAGACATCAAAGACTACACACACACACACACACACACACATTTAGGATCAATGTAATGAGATTTGGTGCTGTCAAACCTTGAGGTACAGACAGGGAAGAATCAAGTAGTTAGTTTCAGTGTTTATTGTTTACAAGTAGTTCACTACACTAAAAGAGATGAAGTTTATCATTAACTGCTTGTAACTTTTTGATTTGATTTTGTCATTTTTTTAAGTATGTTGTCAGATTCCTCAGAATCAATCTAAATCTGTTAAAATTGAATACTATTAGATTTAATCCGTTAAAAGATATGAATATGATATAAATATAGCTAGCTGTAGATCCAATTAGTTAAATTCTATGGGATTGGTTTACTTCAAACAGTATTCAGAGGCATAATTGAATGAAAATAAGAAGCATTTTAAACACATTGGACTTATTGCCATTATTACATAAATCTCGTTCATATTTGTTGTTATTTATGTTTAACTGTAATCAAAATCAGTATGTAATCAAAATGGATGAAATTTTTATGCAATCAGAATCATCTTATGTGCTAGGCCTAAATACTTTTTTAGTGTAGGTTGCTTTCTGACAAATACAGATAAAACAATGACGTATTTTTCATTTTATTTTAAGATGAGAATTGTGTTTTATTTGGAAGTTCAAGCAATAACTAATTCTCTTTATAGACACAGAGACCTTGTCAGGTTTATCAGATAACAAATGCCACTTTGTTCAACAAAATGTGATAAGGAAAGACTGATGGGCTCTATGTGTGCTAGTTTAAATCACTTTACTGCAGTTTAATTTAATCAACTTTCTAATACAGTGCTTTTCCCCACTGTAAGTCATTTGTTTTATGCTTTCAAAGCATCTTTCAGAGCACAATAAATAACTTGAAAAAGGTTACATAAATTATATAATGCTTTACAGGCATCAATAATAGTATGAAGAAGGCAGTATCATACTGTTTATTTAAATAATAACACATCTTCTGAAGCACCTGAACAAGCTGAAAGAGTGATTTATAAAACCGAGAGGGGAAACTTGATGATATAGACTGTGCTTCATTATGATGTCATTTCCTGGTGGATCTCAGATTTTGTGCTTTGGTGATCTTGAAGTCTGAAACAACACATTATAATCAGTCAAATGCAAGGCAAGCAAGCAATCAATCAATCAATAAATAAATAAACAAATAAATAGGCCCTTTATTAATCTGGGGTTGCCACAGCAGAATGAACCGCCAACTTATCCAGCATATGTTTTACGCAGCGGATGCCCTTCCAGCTGCAACCCATCACTAGGAAACATCCACACTCATTCACACACTCTCATACACTTTGGCCAATTTTAGCATACCCAATTCACCTGTACCACATGTCTTTGGACTGTAGGGGAAACTGGAACACCCAGAGGAAACCCACACGAACACGGGGAGAACATGCAAACTTCACACAGAAATGCCAACTGACCCAGCTGAGGCTCCAACCAGTGACCTTCTTGCCGTGAGGTGATCGTGCTACCCACTGCGCCACCTCGTTATCTAAATAAAATAAATAAATAAATAAAATCAATCGTAATTGTGCTTTTTAGTTGTTGTTGTTTGTTCTTTAGGTGAAAATTCAGAAATGTGACTCCAGCTGAGCTGAACTCTAAGTTATGTTCATGAAGGCTGCATTTATTTATTTGATAAAAAAAAGGATTCTGGGAGTCACGGTGATTCAGTGGGTAGCACTGTCGCCTCACAGCAAAAAGGTCACTAGTTCGAGCCTCGGCTGGGTCAGTTGGCATTCTGTGTGGAGATTGCATGTTCTCCCCGTGTTCGTGTGGGTTTCCTCCAGGTGTTCCAGTTTCGCTTGCAAGTCCAAAGACATGTGGTATAGGTGAATTGGGTAAGCTTAATTGTCTGTACTGTATGTATGTGAATGAGCAGCTGGAAGAGCAGCCGCTGCTTAAAACAAATGGTGGATATGTTGGAGGTTCATTCTGCTGTGGCGACCCCTGATTAATAAAGGGACTAAGCTAAAAAGAAAATTAATGAATGAATGAATGAAAAAGGATTCTGTGAAATATTATTACTATTTAAAAGTGCAGCTTTAACTGTGTTCTGTTTGAATATATTTGAATACAAATCTATAAATAAAACCAGCCATTACAGCCATCTTCATGGTACTTTTTGATTTGATTCAAAGAAAATTGAGTATTCTTTACTGAATAACACATTCATAAGAACAGCATTTAATTGAATGAAAAAATATTAGTATATTTGTACAGTTATTTTGTATAGCACTGCCTATTTGCTGAAAAAACAGAGCAAAACTTAAAAAAAAAAAAATCACACTAAGGGGAGCAAGTGTAATGAGGGCTTGTTATTCAGAATGTGTCCAACAGAGGGAGGTATGGCTTCATTTTCTCTACATTAGAACGTGTCCCGTTTCATTGTAGGTTTTCTAATCAAAAATTATGACTATCCTACATTTTTGCCATGCTTTTTTCAGGGGACACCATCAAATATGTCTTTCTGTGCAAACAAAAAAAGTTAATTTACCAAAAAAAAATCATTAGGTATATTTAGAGTAAGCACCACTTGATGAAGCATTAATCAGGGTTTCTGCAGGTTTCATCAAGTCAAATTTAAGACTTTTTAAAACCCTTTTTAGACCTGTATGAAAGAAATTCTAGACTTATACAGAGCTAAATACTTAAGATTTTTTGCAATGGTGCAGTTGGGCTAATGGAATTAGTTTTTTGCTTGCCACAAAAAAAATAAAAATAAGTAAAAAAATATAAATTTTGTCATTTCTTAGCCGCATATTTAATGTCAATACTTTTTCAATATTTTTTTAACCAAATGCATTTATTATAAAAACTTAAGTTTCATGTCTATTTATAAATATTATGTCCATTCCCCCTTACTTCTGTAAATAGATTTTGTATTAATAGAAGATCATATAAAGACATATATTGCCGTTATTGTCATGAATTATGTAATTGTTTATCATTTTCTTTTCCTGATTGGGGAATTTAATTCAGTAAATTTTCTGTAAAAATGTCTAACAGCTGTGATTGTATCTCTTTGCAAAAAAAAGTTGTTTTATGGATTGTTGGTTATTGGATGTGTGTTGCTCGATTGGGTAGCTTTAGTTAGACAGAAGAAAATGAAGACCTTTTTAAAATGATTTAAGACCTACAACACAATATTTCAGTGAATTTAAGACTTTTTAAGGTCTTAAATTTTATTTTTGAAATTTAAGACATTTTAAGACCCTGCAGACACCCTGAAGATTCAATTTAAGGATGATAGCGCAGACTCAAATACTAATGAATTATTGGTAACACCTATAATAACTACACACTATGAACCATTTATTAAGCATTAGCAAATAGTGAATTCATTATCTATTAAGCATTACCTATACATTAATAAGTGTTAGTTAGCAGTTTATAACTGCAGCTACAAATGCTGTATTAATTGATTTATAACCACATTTATAATGTGCTTAATAACTGTACTTTCATACTTTGTTAATGATTTATTCTTCATTACTAAATTAAGTATTACATGATTAACAAACCAGTTGTATTTAAGAGTAGTTGGTGGTTTTTAAGATAATTCAGAATGAGTTAGTAAATGATTAATAAACTATTGAAACCAACGTTTATATATCGTATTATTCAGGCATATATTAAGGGTTACTATGTATGTTAATAAATGCTTTATTAACTCAACTTCATGCAGTTTTGTGACCTAATCTAAAGTGAGGACTAGTTATGCTTTATAAATCCTTTATAAATGACATATAAAGGCTTAGTGTCAAATAAATAATAATCTTTGCGATCAAAAATTTCTATCAAGTTTAAACATTGCTGAATAACAGGAGTGTCAAAATACGACATAAAATTGGATAAAATAACAACAATATAATTTAACGATATGATACGATGAAATGTTTAAACTGTACAGTAATTTTATTTTAGATAAGGTTGCAAAGATTTGTTTTTCATTTGATACAGTTTCATGTGTCTATCTTCAAACAAATAGAAATGAATAATGTCATTTATGTTCTTTTTTCCTGTTTAGAATTTAACTGAGCCTTATATTGTCACTTATAAGGGATTTATAAAGCATAAATAGTCCTCACTTTAAATTTAGTCACAAAACTGCATGAAGTTGAGTTAATAAAGCATTTATTAACATACAAATTAACTATTAGTTAATGCCTGAATAATAAGAATTATAAATGTTAATTTGAATAGTTTATTAATCATTTACTAACTCATTTTGAATGATCTTAAAAAACAACTAACAATGCTTAAATAACTGGTTTGTTAATAATGTCATACTTAATTTAGTAATGAAAAATAAATCATTAACAAAGTATGAAAGTACAGTTATTAAGCACATTATAAATGTGGTTATAAATCAAGAATACAGCATTTGTAGCTGCAGTTATAAACTGCTAACTAACACTTATTAATGTATAGTTAATGCTTAACAGATAATGAATTCACTATTTGCTAATGCTTAATAAATAGTTCATAGTGTGTAGTTACTATATAAAGTGTTACCAAATTATTTTATTAAACCTTCATATTTCTCCACTATCATAAGTACAGAAAAGCATGTTGTTTAATTTCTACATAAATATTAGCAAATGACGATGGAACATTATTTTACCCATAATTTGACTTATTAAATACAAAATGTATTTCAAATTTACTGCACGCTTTTTATGTACATATATTAAAAATATTGTGTAAATTCAAATTTGTACAGGCAAGTCTTTCCTTTGAACCGTTTTGCTGCATCCATTAAAATGTCCAGCTCAATCAGGCTTCAGTAACATAATGACAGTGAAGAAATATAACGCTGCTTTGAAATGCTTAATTAAGAAAAAATATTCCATTTGACGTTTGCGCTTTATACTTTGATCCGTCCTCTCATCTCAATTTCACATCCTTTCCTCATGTCTCAAAAGCAAGGATCTAAGACCCAAGGAAAGAAAACAAAGATATGCAATTAAAAACACTGAAATACAAATAAAAAACCCTAGTTTTAAATCCTGACCATTACAGGCCCACTATGCTCTTCATCACACCTTAAAGTCTCCTCGTCTTCATCTGCCAGAGGGAATGTCCGCCTCTTCCATGGCGGCAATGTCTATATGATAGGGAAATAAATCAATTAAAAATTTGAAAAACAGATATGAATTGAATATTTTATTATTTGATTCATATTTTTTAGAATAGAAGTGTAATGATACACAAAAGTCCTGCTCGGTACTTATCCAGGACATTCATGACAAAGCGATTAAATCTCACAAGGTTTTCCTGGTAAAATAAAGATTTTAATTTTTTTAAATTAATAAAAAGGTATCAGGGTCACACAGTGGCTCAATGATTAGCACTGTCGCCTCACAGCAAGAAGGTCACTGGTTTGAGTCCCGGCTAGGTCAGTTGGTATTTCTGTGTGGAGTTTGCATGTTCTCTGGGTTTTCTAAGGGTGCTCCGGTTTCCCCCACAGTCCAAAGACATGTGCTATAGGTTAATTGAATAAACTAAATTGGCCGTATTGTATGTGTGTGAATGTGAGAGTGTATGGGTGTTTCCCAGTACTGGGTTGCAACTGGAAGGGCATCCGCTGTGTAAAACATATGCTGGATAAGTTGGCGGTTCATTCCGCTGTGGCAACCCCTGATGAATAAAGAGACTAAGCCAGAGAAAATTGAATGAACGAATGAAAAATGTGTCAGTTTCTTAAGTACTGTTTACAGTACTGCATTTTCATTTTCGGCTACTTCCAGCAGGATAACGCACCATGTCATGAAGCGCGAATCATCTCTGACTGAAGAGTTTCTTGAACATGACAATGAGTTTACTGTACTCAAATGGCCTCCATAGTCACCAAATCTCAATCCAATAGACCACCTTTGGGATGTGGTGGAACGAAAGATTCCCATCATGAATGTGCAGCCGACAAATCTGCAGCAACTGTGTAATGCTATCATGTCAATATGGAGCAAAATCTGAGAAATATTTCCAGTACCTTGTTGAATCCATGTCACGAAGGATTAAAAAACAAAAAAAAAAACCACAGAAACCTGTTACATATCTATCTATATTTAAATGTCTATCTTATATTTAACTGAATCGAATAACAGCCTATAGCTGAAATGTTGAAAATTGCTCAATTAATTTTTATAAAACATTTGTCAAAACGTATTGATTTTTTTGGAGTAAAAACAATACAGACATTTAAGAATCCATATTTATTTTATTTATTCATTCATTTTACTTGTTTATTGGTGCATATATGGGTTATGATTTGATTCATAGCTACAGTACCTTGGACAGCTACTGTGCCACTTCGTAAAGCTTTCAAGCAAAAGTCCAAATTAAAAAAAGATTTGACTTTCTGCGGTGACAGCCGACATTCACAACACGCCGTAACCGTTCTTCAGGTGGTGCGCAGGTATAAAATACAAAACCAGACGTCTGGGCTTTTAATTAGGTGCAATTATTTCCTCGTTGTTCAAAGAGTCTGCAAGTTTGTGTTCCATGGATATATGTTGTTGTTGATTCGATGCACAGCAGGAAAAAAAGGCTTTCAGCAGTGCATGTAGTCACTGGTAAAGTTCTGACCCAGATCAGAGCAATCTGTGCTACCGAATACAGCGCAGCATGCAATAAACTCACGCTCAGTCAGGCAAAGTAAAGGTCTCATTGCCTATATGTCAATCAAATTTATTAAGCTCTAGCCACGAATAAAACTTTTAGCCTTTTTTATGATTTTGTGTAATGTATACAGTGTAATCAGGGCCGGAGCAAGCTGAACTGACGCTCTAGGCGAACGCCCTCAACCCAAAAGTAAAATAGAAACTTACTGGTTTGCGAATGAAAGTGAGGACCGGGAGGGGGTGGGTGTCGCGGATGAAAGTGAGGACCGGGGGGTTCTCGCTCACTATTCTGCTGCCCAAGGCAGCCGTCTAGGTCGCCTCTATGGACTGAGTGTAAAGCTGGATTTATACTTTCGCCTGGCGCCGCATCACACGCCTCCGCTGACTGCGCTTGCATCTCGCGAAAATGGGCTAGCGGGCTTGCACTGAGCCAGCTGTGGTAGCTCATCAACAGAGCCGCAACGTCAACACACAGAATCTGTCAGCACAATTCAGCACGGTTGTCTAACAGTTAAGAACGGTTTGGCACAATAGTGGAAAAGCTGCTTTAATATTTTTATTTAAAAAATCGCGATACCCCGATTTTATAAAAAATTTTATCGTAAAACTTAAACTCAAATTAATCGAAAAAATCGTCCAGCCCTACCTACAAGGTTAAATTCTGGCCCTTTTCCTGTTCAACCTTTATATGCTCCCGCTAAGCCTAATAATGAGAAAGAACCAAATCTCTTACCACAGCTATGCTAATGACACTCAGATCTACTTAGCCCTACTGCCTAATGACTACAGCCCTATTGACACTCTCTGCAAATGCATTGATGAAATGAACAGTTGGATGTGCCAAAACTTTCTTCATTTAAACAAACAGAAAACTGAAGTCATTGGTTTTATGACCAAGATGGCGGCGCGTACACATCGCGAGGCTTGGCGTCTCTCCAATTTCTGCAATTTTGCTGTACTTTTCCTGCTCATTTCGGGTCTGTTCGTGCAGAACAGTAATGCCTTTACATCGTACACCCGACAGGAGATCTTGGATATTGGTTTGTGCATTTCGGAATTTACTGCATTTCGTTTCCTTGTACTTGTACATGTGTGATGACAATAAAGTTGAATCTAATCTAATCTAATTGCATTTGGAAACAGATGTAGTTCTCAAGGTGAATGCGTACCTTGGCTCTAGGGGTCAAACAACAAAATATAAGGTCAAGAATCTTGGTGTGATTCTGAAGTCAAATATGAGTTTCAGTAGTAATGTCAAAGCAGTAACTAAATCAGCATACTGTCATCTTAAAAACATTGCAAGAATTAGATGCTTTGTTTTCACTTCATGCTTTTATCAGCAACAGGGTGGATTACTGTAATGGACTCCTCACTGGACAGTCAGACAGTTGCAGCTCATCCAGAACGCTACTGTCAGGATTCTGACCAGAACCAGAAAATCAGAGCACATCATGTCCTCAGGTCTTTACACTGGCTCCAAGTTACATTTAGAATAGATTTTAAAGTATTATTACTTGTCTATAAATCACTAAATGGCCTAGGACTTCAATACATTACAGATATTCACACTTAACACAAAATCAATGGTAACAATTTATTATGATGGTCCATTTGAATATTAGTAGACTCTCTGCTTAATATCTGTTGATACTGCTCCTTCAACAGACATTTAACTGACTATAAGAAACTTTGCAAGTACATGTCAACTTACACTAACGCTAACCCCAACCTAACAGTCTACTTATAATCTAATGAGCATTAGCTGCCATGCAGATGCAATGTAACTTAAATTCAACAAACTGACCATCAAAATAAAGTGTGACCAACCTAACAGATCACTCAGATCTTTAGGATCATATAAACTAGAAATTCCAAGGGTTCAGTCAAAGCAGGGTGAATCCGCCTTCAGCTACTGCGCCCTCCGCTGCTGGAATCAGCTTCCAGAAATGATCAGATGTGCTCCAACATTAGGCACATTCAAATCAAGA
>CAIGQZ010032409.1:17399859-17425768 GCA_903798205.1 Danio tinwini
GTGAGGTAGTTGTGTGAGTTGTGTGATGTTACCTCTATGTCATCTTCCAGATTTTCAGGAGGACTGAAGGTGGACGTGTCAGGAGAATGAGCAGGTGGGTGACAGTGAGCAGGATGATCTCTCCCACATACAGAAGAACAGCTTCTCCTGGATGACCTGTGGAGATAAAAATGAAGAAAACATGAATTGGAGAATACATAAGCTATGAGATACCATAAATCAACACTACACACAGACCTGAAGCTTTGACTGTCCTTGTCCCAGCATGTCCAGTGGAGCTTCTCGCTACGCTCATAAATCTGGTGTCTCTGGAAGAAATCCACATCTTCTATTGCTTCTGACTGAAAGAGATAAAAATAGTCCATCTCTTACACTGCTGAGGCTGGCATTCACCATTTGTATGACATACAGCACAAATATAACTGTAAAAATCAAACCAACCAGTTTTTCCTCCTGTTCATCATGCTCTCGTTTTAATAAAGGGGAAATGCTCAACCTTCGCCAGCTGGAGTGAGAGAACAGAATGAAATACACAAAGAAAAAATGAAAGCTTTAGTTCATCCACGTTTTCATGCTTTAACACAGTTACTAAAATTGACTCACTGATACAGTAATCTATCAAGCACCCTGTCGATAGGGTGGTGGTATGAGCAAAAGCTTAATACACATTACTGTTATGTATCACTATAGATTTATTTTCCTTTTCTTCTGGGAACTCAGTGGGAAAAGATGGTTTGATTAAATAGTCAATTAGTTTTGGCAAGTGTTAGATCATTAAGATAATGAAATATTCTAAAAATATACTAAATAAACTAAAATAACCAAAATATAATTATTCAAATATAATCAATTAAATGATAAAACATATAAATGTAATTAATAAGAGTTAAAGCGATACTATAGTTCCCCAAAATATACAGATGTTTTGAATAGTATTAAAACTGATAGTCATGGACTTTCATATTTTTACCAAAATATATAATTTCCTACTATGAACGTATATGCTTCTTGTTACCAACATTCTTCAAAATATCTTCTTTTGTGTTGAGCCGAGGAAAGATTTGGTATCACTTGAGGTTGATAGCGAGTGCTAGTACTTTATCAATAACTAACGATAACCAAAGAGCTTAGAATGACCAAGAGGCGACACTCTACTGCGATTTGGAAAACAGCCACTAGATGGCGCAGCGGCTATTTTGGAATGAAAATTCCAATAGAACAGCAACATAATATAAGTCTGTAAAATAAACTATTAAAAGCGCTGATGATTGTGATAGCAAGTGTTGTATTGTCGTCTTTCAGGTTGTATCTCAGCTTTAATGCGCTTTTTAAATAAAAAAATAAAAAAATAAATAAAGCAGCTGCTTGTCATCGCGACAGCAATAAGATCCAATGGAGAGCCGATCGCTTTCACTCCAAAATGGCGGAATCCGGGGCTGTTGCTGGGCGCTGCTGTTGCAATGGAATGTTCTATTGAGTGTCGCCTCTTGGTCATTCTAAGCTCTTTGCTATAACAAACGAGTTATTGAATATTCTGTTGTTACTAGTAGCAACAAGCAATTTCAATTGGGACTAGAACATAGTATTATATGCTAGTAGTTATTCATAAGGTATTATTTTTATTGTTATTACACTTTTACCTAATCATTAGAGAATAGAACAGTGGATACTATTAACTTTTAAATGGATACTATCTTTTAAAAATATATAAATACTAGCATTTGCTCATTGAAAACTAGCTCTTACTATATACTAGTATAAACATATGAATAGAGAGAAAAGTCATTAATGGAGAAGAAAAAACAAGTACTAGAAGAGCAAATAGTAAAACAGCTTGCTTAACAGTTTTTTTTAAAAAGGTTTACTGCACATCTAAAACTTAAATTGAATGCTATTTTAAACTGTAATGATTTCACCAATAAACCATTTTTATTGTGTGATCAAAATCAAACTCAATATAAAGAAAAAAAAAGCAATTACTGACTAGTGTACATCCACACAAACAGATACTGATGCTTTTCTGATGTCGTTATCATCAAATATCAGAACACTTAATACCTGGGCGTCAGAATGTTCTTATACTGAAGCTTTTCCACTTTCACCGAGGCGAAGAGAGACATGGGAATGACAATGTTATCAATGCTATCCCAGTTTCTTCTGCGGAATGAAAACTAAAAATAAAAAATAAAAAAAAGGACAGTATTTGATTATTTTCTATAAAATGTTAACCTGTAATTAAGTAAACGTTCCCTATAAGGTAAGCAAGATTGCTCTTTGTTTGGATTACTGCAAACTGAAGGGCAGACCTGTGACTTTCTCTGTTGTGATGGTGTACAGTAAGAGATGTTCACGTCCTCTGAAGGTTCCTCGACATGACTGTAATTACTCTGGGATACCAGATCAGACTGCTGTGTAACACTGGAGATCTGCATGCCTACAACAAAGCACTGTTACTCCTTAAACTATTGTTTGCATGAGTGAAACACATTCACTTTTATTGGGGGGATAAATGAAAATAAAAATTCTTTCATCAATGGGCATGTTTATGCCTGGGACACATCAAGCTGATGCCAAACAACTAGTGGGTTGGCTCGAATCTGGTCCCATCTAGACCAAAAGTCTGCATATTAACACATGAAATCGATGGCTGCCCACTGAAAAAAGAGGTGAAACATGTCTTTCTGCACCGGCGGGGGGCAGTTATCTGTTTTCTAATTCTACAAAGGGAAACTGTATACAAAAAAACATAAACAAAGCAGGATTTTATTGCATTATTGCAGTAATTGTCACTCTTCACAGAGGAACTCACTCATGCAAATATGTCTTATAATCTAATAATCCATATTTTTTGCAAATATTTGATAAACGAAGAGAAATTACAGCACGCTTCTATGTGTTCCATCTTGACTTGACTTGTTTACTTGGGGCCGTCCCTTAAGTTAATTTTTTGTTTTCACAATCTGATTTGTTGCTGAACAATCAATCAGAATTGAGCCAACTCAATCCAACGTTAGCCTAATGAGAGACGATGTGTGGAATACACCAAACCAACTAGCCGAACCGAAGCTGACCGGCAACCCGACAAACCCCAATGGCCAACTGTCAGCTTGTTGTGTCCCTTTACATGCAAAAATATCTGCTTATTGAAATACCCTGTTGTCTCATATCTACATGCAAAACAACTATGCAAGTAAATTGCCTTTACAGACCACATTGTTAAGATTATGAATGTAAACAGACTCACTCTCATGTTGTTTTAAACCTTTATGACTGTAATTTGTCAAATGAGCATAAAATGAAGGCAAAAGTAGGTTGGTAATCAAACAGTTCTTAAATCTTTTGTGTTCCACAGAATAAAAAAAAAACATAAATAAATGATGACCGAATTTTCAGAGTAAATTAATGACAATTTTAATTTTGGGCTGGACCTTCACATCAAACATACATACCCGTTGGTCTCTTAGAGTAGTGCTGTCTCCCTTTGCTTTCCCTGTAAGCTTGACTGTGGTGGTCTCGGGCACCTGCCAATCGTATAGGAGTACTCTCCCGTCTGTGTCTCCTTAAATGGCCTTTGTTTTTTGTCTGGTGACTGCATTCTGTAATCATTAATAATAGAACATTAACACATATTACTACACAACAAGCATATTTATAAAAATAATATTATATATATATATAAACACACACACAGTTGAAACCCCTTTGTTTTATTTTTCTTTTTTAAACATTTTCCAAATGATATTTAACAGAGCAAGGAAATGTTCACAGTATGTCTAATAATATTTTTTCTTCTGGAGAAAGTCTTATTTGTTTTATTTCGGCTAAAATAAAAGCAGTTTTTAATTTTTTAAGATCCATTTTAAGGTAAAAATTATTAGCCCCTTTAAACTATATTTTTTTCGATAGTCTACAAAATAAACCATCGTTATACAATAACTTGCCTGATTACCCTAACCCAGTAATATGCTTGTGGAAGAGCAACTGAAAAAAAGTTTAATCGCAAGAACAAGAAGATCGACAGGATGTCCACCAAGAATATTTTTTTCATGGATGATATTTTGTAGTTTTTTTGTGTATTTGTGGTAACATAAGAAATATAAAATGTACAATAAAGTAATTGGACAAACAAGATTACACTATGCATGTAATACATTTGTACACAAATAAATGTACTGTATAAATACAAATGTTTATTTATTTTGTATTTTTTCTAAGTACTACTGACTCTTCTCACCAATAATCAGACTTTTTAAACCTTAATTTCCATGGTTGACTGTCATGGTGAATAAACAACTAATCATTTTAAGCAGTGTGGCTCACACTATGAAATCACTGACACAATAACTAGGTTTAGAAACATGAATTAAATGTTTTGGGGGAGTAACTACATTTTGCAGACATGCAATAAAGTTCTAAAAATCCAGCAAACAGTTTTGAGATTTGCACTCACAGTTTAGAGAATGTTAAGTCTGTGTTGAAAAATGTGTCAAAGCAATTAGGGCTTACTCACACTATGCTATCTGAACCGTGCCCAGGCCCGTTTCCCGGATCATTTGAGTAGTGTGAGTGCTCTGAATTGGGCTCAGGCACGGTTCACTTGGGCGGCCCTGGCCCGGTTGGAAGAGGTGGGCCTGAGCGTGGTTCACTTGGGCTCAGGCTCGGTACACAATGTGAGTGCAAGCGTGCCCAAGCCCGAAACTGAAAGCGAGACGTGACTTTTAAGAGACTGTTTCATATGGATTAATTAATCATTCGTACTGTTCAATGAACGCAAACTGTCGTAGATTATTAAAGACACAAACCCCTCACTTCACGTCAGCTGCGCCTTCAGCAAACCTCCTAATTCCTGCAGCACGAGGACTTTATGATTGTTTATGAGCGTCAAAAGTGGCTGATCTGTTCAGTAAAACATTTGACTGCGTGTCACCGCATATCAAACGACTTAAACGATATAACTAAAGAAATCTCCACTGTGCTGAGCGAGAGCGCTTACTGAGCAGCGCATCATCGATGACGTAAGCGCGCCCAGGCCCGAATGTAGGAGACGGGAGGGGGGACAAGCGTGCTTTGGCCCGTTTCAAGGCAACTGTACATAGTGTGAGTACGGCCTTAAGAGAAACAGTATAACAGTAATTGACACTCAGGTGAAACTAGAACTTGACTAACAAAGGAGGAGTTATACACATCTCAGATCACCAATCAAACAGTATGAGCATCTGTATTTATGGCGCTGTAGGCTGAATATAACTTGCACAGTTTTTTGTTTGTGTCTTTACATGATAGTATATTATGCTGTATACAGTACATTGTCTTTTTACTCTTGATGTATGGAAGTTGGGCCTCAAGGTGGCACAGAGGGTAGCACAATTGCCTAATAGCAAGAAGGTCACTGGTTTGAACCTCGACTGGGTCAGTCTGCATTTCTGTGTGGAGTTTGCAAATTCTCCCCATGTTGGCGTGGGATTCCTCCGGGTGCTCTGGTTTCCCCAAGTCCAAAAACATGTGGTAAAGGTGAATTGGGTAAGCTAAAAAATTGTCTGTAGTGTTTGTGTATGAATGAGTGTATGGATGTTTCCCAGTGATGGGTTGCAGCTGGAATGACATCCACTGCGTAAAACATATGCTGGATAAGTTGGTGGTTCGTTCTGCTGTGGCGGCCCCAGATTAATAAAGGGACTAAGCCAAAAAGAAAATGAATGAATGAATGTATGGAAGTTACTTTATGTGTGTGATTGATAATGGTTACAATTTCCTTGGGAGTATGAGTGCAATGTATGATGTCACACCTTAGAGGGTGCTCTTAACCTAAAATCCTTATTTCCATTTTATAAACCTCATCAATTTGATTTAGTTTTATACACAACTGCATTCTGTCAAAAGACAACAAAACAGTAGAGTGACCATGAGTAATATTTCAATGGTCGTGTCATAGTGACAAAACATCTAAACATTTTGACTTGCAGTGCTTACACAATGCCAAAAGGACGAAGCATATTGGTGGCACTGACAGTTTATATGAGAAGAAAATTTAGTTTTGACATATGAGTGAACAGTTTTGGGAAAGATATAAGCTTTTGCAAGTGAGCTCTAGTGTTGTGTTGAACTGTAAGACTCTTTTGCCAAACGATCTTACCGAATGCAATTCCTGTTTAAACAAATGAGCCAAACCAATGGGAAAAAAACGTAATTAACAGCCAGTGACAAGACTTTTGTCAGAAAAACCACTGATATGATCATTTATGCAAAATATATTTTAGTTGTCGTTTATTAGGGAAGCTTCGATGTGCATGGACTCACCAGCACAAAGGTGTAAAATGAGATCAAGGGTTGTACCATAAATTACAGTACAAGGCTAACCAAGACAATATGAGGTTTAAACAATTAAAAATGTTAAAAAAATAAAAAAAACACTACGTTAAACTTTTCAACATCAAAAGTTGCCAGAGAAAAAATTAAAGTCCTATATAATTCGAAAGTATAAATAAAAGGGAAAAAAGGGAAAACTTATTTAACAGAGTTTATTACAGTTTTACTCAGTCACTTTGGTACATTTCTCAGATCAGAACTGATATCTCAAAAAATACCTGTTCAATCTTCACATCGTGTCACTCGTGCACATCAAAAGTTTCTCATTCCTTTGAACAAACTGCAAATGCTTTTGTAAATCTATGCAAATGATTATGTGCAATTCTCTGATGTTTCCTACATTATTGATTGCTTACAGTATGTCATGTTGATCAAAATATATTATTTTGGTCTCTGTTGAATAGTCTCAACATTTCCATTAGACTTTTTTTCTAAATCTGTCTACAACTGGTCAATTTCTCCCAGGTGAATCTTGACTTTTTCCAATAAAAGTCTAAAAGGAGTCTTTGTGCTATGCAGTGCTGTCTTTTCCTTTTAGTATCACAATGACATGATCTGTCAACAAACTACTGTACAAACAGCAAAAACAAAATATTGCCATAGTTTACACAAGAACACCCCTCCAGAGTACACTGTTGTATTGACAACATGACTAAGTAATTTGATTGTCTTGTCCATACACATTGACACAAGGACTTGTCATTCTGACAGCACTGACTTGTTCACTGATACAGAAATTAAAATTTGAGAGATGAACTAAGGATTTTGAGCAAGAGATTGAGTTTTGCAGGTAATCCATGGTGTTTTGCTATTTGTACGCATTGTTTTGAGAAATGCGCTTACTGTACTGTTTTGCAAATTTTAATTCTGAGCTGAGAAATGTACCAAAGAAAAACTATATTAGAAATCCTGAAATCCTGTTCATTTGTTTTCCTGTTTCAAATATTTCCCAAATGATGGTCAACAGAGCAAGGAATTTTTCCACAGTATTTCCTATAATATTTTTTCTTCTGGAGAAAGTATTATTTGTTTTATTTAGGCTAGAATAAAAGCAGTTTTTAAAAAAATATCATTCTAAGGTCAATATTATTAGCCCCCTTAGTAGAGTCTGTTCGACAATGTATTAGCTATACTTTAAAAACAATACCGATGGCATGGATATCACAACGGGGAGTACAAGACTATAATACATTTTGTCTATAAATAATCTGACACAACTGAAAGGTCAGCGAGTGCGGTGTAGGTCTGTTCAATGCCTGTAGGCTGAATTTGTGAGTTGTTGTGATTTGCAAGCCTGTGTAGATCTCCACTTGCTGCCTGGAAAGCTGCAGGACTGAGATAAACACAGACAATGTTATGACTAAACCCACCCAGCACCCCTTCCATCATCCCACACACTGGACTTAAGAGGAACTGCCATTAAAAGATCACACACACGCTGGTGATGTGAAGACAAGAGGTATATGGGGGGGACCATGAGGTGATTGTGGAGAAAATATTCCTGGCATTCATTTACCACTTAGTTCCTATGTAGTTATTTTTTGCTCGCTGGCTCCATGGGTGCTTGGCAGCGCTGACAGAAAATCAACTAAACAGCATGAGGTGTGCTTTTACTTCAGAAAGCCATACCACACTTCCATTCCAGTGCAATCACTCACTCACCCAGACAGTTTTAATGTTAAGAATAGCCTTTCTGGATCATTAGCCCCCCCTAGTCGGACAATAACCAGCAGAGCAGAGAAGAGTGGCAGAGCATTAATGATTAGAGCGGGTGAGTCAGAGTCCAGTGTCAGGTCAGTTCAGCTCACTTCAAAGCACAACGCTGTATTAAGACTGAAGCAGTTATTGACATGACTCTCAGATCTGCAGTGGACATGTGCGTCACTGTGTAGAAAAATGCAGCTTAAATGTCCCAAACAGGCCGATGTCATCTTTTTAATGTAGTGCATGAGTCTACAATGGAAATTGAAAGTTAGATAACCTACAATTTTGTAAATTTCTAAGTCACTATATGGTCCTACATGAAGTTATTCTAAGTTAAGTCATATTTCTTGAGATACAAATATTGAGATGTTTTAAAACTTAAATAAAGGATTAGAGCTACTTGATATTGGAAAAAACTGATATAGCAATTTTTTTTTTCTGCAATAAGTAATGCGGTATGGATACGGTTTTACAAGATAGTTTGAATAGCTCTATTTAATGCTTTTCTAAGAGTATTCAGCTCCAGAAATTACAGAATCACAATGCAAAAAATGCTTTTCCTACTTTGCTTTGTCTTATTTCCAGTCCAAATATAAAAATAAAATCCTAGAGCAAGAAATATTGTTTTGTTTTTATTTGTACAAACAAGACAAAAAAATCTAATTAAGAATGTTTTGTTGTTGTTGCATACATCATAATTCTTTATAAATACAGTAATTAAATACAATTCTGTGGCTCCTGCTCAACTATCAAATATCATTGTGTATCTTGCGATGTGATTATTGTGGATGGCCACATTTCGATATCGATGCTAAAACGATATATTGTGCAGCTCGATTAAGGATCTCTCTGCATACTGTCTCTCTGCATACGGTGTCTTAAAATTTTAGAGAATTGGGACTGAAAGGTCTTTCTGCAGTGACCCTAGAGGTCCGTGTAGGACATTCACTCTTTAGTCACACACTGTTCACATAGACCACTGAAACTAAATCTCATTTCTACAATCTCATATTTAATTTTTTCTCCATCTACTATACAGAAAGTGAGAGAAAACAATCAAAAATGTAGGTTTCACAACTTTTTATTTATTTTATTTGTCATCAAGATACTTTTTAAACTTTTCTCTGGTAATACAATAGGAAAAATTGTCGCAGAGAAAAAAATATCAATACGATATCTGTCACATAACATAAGTCATACTTATTCATTGACAAACTGCCTGTTCTGTTTGAGTTCCACAAGTAAAATGCAGCACATGTATACAGTCTCGAGTAAAGGCTGTAACTGTGGCCGATATGAACGATTAATAAAAAGACTCCATAACTCATAGCTGTATATTTAGATTTTTTTTAACTTAAGGATTTCTGCATACTGTGTCTTGACATTTAAGAGAAATTGGACTCAAATGTCTTTCTGCAGTGACCCTAGAGGTCTGTGCAGGACTTCCGCACTATTCCGCACCTGACTGCTCCCACTAATTATTCACTCTTTGTTCACCCACTGTCCACTTAGAACAGTTTTTTTTTACACTGAATCAAAATCTCAATTCTACAATCTTGTATTTAAATTTTCTCCATCCACTATGATTCCACAACATTTCATTTGTCATCAAGATATTTTGTTTTTACATTTCTCTGTCAACCCAACACAATAGGAAAAATTGTTGCAGAGAAAAAATAAAATATATTAAAAGTTGAATGCCCTTCAAGTACAGCACTTCCAGACTTCTCTCATACACATATTCATTGACAACCTGCCCGCTCTGTTTGAGTCCCACAAATAAAATACTGCACATGCATACAGTCCCAAGTAAAGGCTGTAACTGTGGTCAATACAGTATAAACAAGTAATAGAAAGCCTCCAAGACTCCTCGCAGTCAGCAGAGTCTTAAAGCACAAATATACTTTCCTAAAATTACATTGGGAAAGGGAAAAGCCTATTGTTTGACTGGCCGCTTCAACTGAAATTACATCCGAGTTCTGACTGCTATTGTATTTTATACAGAAAATTAATCCAGGGAAATCTGAATGGGTCCAAAAGGAGACATCTAGACCAAACCTCTCATCAGCAGAAATAATCAAAAAACTAAACTAACATATTCTGAGGAGCATCCATCCTGTGAGGACAGTGAACTTTAGTGATGAAAGCAAGTTTACATTTATTTGGGTCTCATAGGAAAACTTATCTTTTAAAACAGTCAAAAACTGAACCCAAGAAAAAAAAAGAGTAAAGTAGCCAGTGTGTAAAGAAGATGGAAGATTGGAAGCGGAACTGTCATGGTTTGAGATTGTTTTCTGCAGCTGGAGTTGGGTCTTTTATGCAGACACATGACACAGAGCGTTTATCATTTGAACATGCATTTGCTCCTCTGCATTAAATCCTCTAATCAGCCACCAAAATTTAATCCAAGCCAATGAGCCTACATCACAGCAAAACAGTTCCCTAAAGATGATAACATTAAAATAATGAAATGGCAGCCCAGAGTCCTGATATAAACCTGATCGAAAATCTCTGTAAACTACTTTCGCTAATAAACTGCTAAGAAACCCATTACCTGTGGACCAGTGGACAATGAAGACATGATCAAGACCACAGAGACCATAAGAGAGACTAGTCTTGTCCTGTGAGAGACTTATAGATAACCTGTAAGAACCTAGTGATGTTTTGGGGATGCAGATATGCTGAAGTCATTCTAAGCAAAGGCCTGTGCACTTCCAACTAATTTATGACTGCTGTAAACTTCAGGAATAGTTTTAAACTTACTTCTTGCTATTCTCTCATTTTGACCACTGCATTCTCCATAATAGAAAGGTTTTTTGTTCAACTGCCTTGGTTATTTTGAAAAACACTGTTCTACTAGCATGACGTAGCCAGAACTAAAATTCCTTTTAAATTTTGAATGATAATGATTATTACTTAAAAAATCATTAAAAGTCTATAAATTTCTTTCCACTGCATGTGTAGTGATCATAAGTGGAGGATCTGGTATTCATAATGGACCCCATTAACATAGCATTAAATATACAAATAAAAGCAAACCTATCAAAAAAGCAAACAAAACAAACAAAAAAGAAAGCATATACAGACCCACATACAGGTGTACCTACTGTAAATGCACTCACATAATAATGATAAGAAGACTCTTACGGAATAATGATCTGGAGACTCTGCCTCTGGACTTGAGACGAGGACTGGAGAGCTCAGACTTCAAGAGGAGACATCGCTGAAGCACACTTTCTTCAAACAGCACATTCTGAAGATGGAAGGACGAAGGCGTTTCTGAAGGATAGAGCACACAAACCATGCTTATACAACACATAAAAGGAAAAAAAACTGTGGCACAATAAGCCAATAAAATACTTGTCAAAACATCCAAATGTTAAAAAGGCCAGACTTGACTGGATGTTGCATATATATATAAATATATGAAAGTGAATGCACAGGTTTAATGACAACTAAAAGCTAATTTGATCTACCTATTCCATATTCCTGCTGCTACACACAATCAGCAAAACAGTAGGAGCGGCACCATTGCAATATTCTGATGGAGTGTCAGTCTGAGACAAATTACACTGACAGAAATGACTTATTGCAGATTTATGTGAAGCGATTTATGGATTCCTGTAGTATTAAATATCTGTGAGTTAATTACAGTAGGTAGCATATTTAGGCATCTAAAGCTGCATATACACTTTGGGAAGGCAATATTACATTGTATGTGACAGATTCAGTAGATAAAATCCTTCCAAGACAGTGGCTGGAGCAAGAAAAAAATGCCATTTAAAACAAGGCATTCATTTCTTTCTACCTGAGGACAGTGATAGAAAAGGATGCACTTTGCCATCTGCTCTCTCTTTTATGTGGGGACATGCAGGGTGTGCAGACACCGATGCAGAATTATGGGTAGCACATTCGGGAAAATCAGAAGAAGAAAAGTCAAACACCTGTGAAGAGAAAGAGAGAAGTAATCCAAACAATGAGGATATGAGAAGACTGGAAGAAAACTCAAATCCTGAAGCATTAATACAAAACAAATGTCTCCGTTTCATGCTAAAGGCTTGATTTGCACATAATTAATCTAGTCTTGATTATATTAAATGAACATTGAAAGAAATAAAACAAGAAGGACATATACAATCAAGTTATTAAAGCCAAATATATAAGCCACAGTGCTCTGGGGAACCATTATGACACAAGCAATGTATGAAAAGGAAAATCATGGCAGCCAAAATCAGACAGCTATAAAATGTGAATTATAAACAAGGTTAAATGAAGTGCACCATGCACCAGCTATGAAACAGACTCAGATCATGGTGCTGAGAGTCATGGTGCACTGTTAAAAGTGCTGGCACATGCTCAGAAAACAGCTTTATTAAAGGAATATTTCTGTGCTCTGAAAATTCTACCATCGTTTAATTACCCTCACAACCCTCATCATTAATTCAACAGGAGAAGAAATCTGTAAAGGTTTGGAACAAGTGGAGAGTGAGCACATGATGGCAGAATTCACTTTTTGGGTGATCAATCATTTTAAATCAGCACCACTCATATTTGAGAGTTGAGAATACAACACAATGTAATTTATTAAAATGCATGTCAATTATTGATTAAAAGCTAATTTTACAGCAGTTCTTAAAGGTGCAATAGGAGATCACAAAAAATGCTAATGTTAGCAAAAATAGCACTGAAAGTTTACGCCGCACTAGACATCTGCATTTCCGCAGCTGTACCGCAGGAGCCCTGGGACCCGACCAGATTTCTTGCGGCACGGGAATAAATTTCTGAATAAAATGCGGTAGTGATCAGAAACTCTGGTGTAATTTAAACGGAACTGAGCCACCCCACCCCCCCCCCCCCCCCACCCCCCCCCCCCCCCCCCCCCCCCCCCCCCCACCCGCACCACCACCACCCCCCACCCGAAATATTACTTTCATCTATTCTATTCTTCTTTTTCCCTCCATCCCTTTCAATTTAGTGTAGACCGGCTGATGTGAGGTCCATCCTGCTGTCATTCAGTGTTAGGCAGCATAGAACCGTAACTCAGATGTACTGGATTTTAAAGCCAGTATGTCTGAGTTACAGTTCTATGCTTCCTATAGAGAACACTGAAGGACAGCAGGACAGCCCTCAAGTCAGCTGGTCGCAATTCCAAGATTATTGTCATTTATGGAGGTGCAGCTGGCCTGAGCACAGCATGTTAGCCATTTCCAGGGGAAAAGATAAAATGAAAGTTAGGCTATTCTTTCAGAGCTCCCCTGTGGACAATTGAGAAAACACATACAAACACTTGATACGGTGTAAATGCTGGACACGGTACACAGCAAATCATACTAGTTTAGACATTGCCAAACACAGCTGAGCTTTGCCTTTTTTATTTAGGCACAATAAAGATGTTCAGCAAATATTTAAAGGTTTACTAGAGAGATAGAAATAGTAAAGAGCATTCGATTGGTCATGATTTGATGAGAAACTGAAGTATGAGGTGACATGAATAAAACCATTGATCCATTTAGGTGACAAGCTTTACATGTTTATATCGATTTTATATCTTCTAAACAGTAATTTTGTCACTGTATTTGTGCGCATTAGCTTATAGATATCCTTAAAAATGAACATACTGATACTAACATCTAAAAAACGTTTCATTTCATGGGACCTTTAAGAAGCAATAGCATGAACATGTTTGATGTTTCTTGATCAAATAAATGCACTCTTAGTGAGCCATCTCTGAAAAACATTTTAAAATCTGACCAACCCTATTTATTGACCGGTAATCCAAAAAGACACTTTCAGACCAATGTGGAAAAAAAGAAATACCAACCTGTTCTTTATGAGACAATGGGTTCATGAGGAAAAGTCTAGGCTTGTGATAGTTCAGAAGGGGTCGAGTCCGGGCTGACATAAATGTGGCATCAACCTGAGGGACATACTGTCGTCTTTGACATGTTCGCTTCCTCTTCTTGGCTTTGGGTAAACACTGTGGTCCACTGGGAACAAAGGCACAAGTGAATGTAGCTTGACTGCAAAAGTAGAGTAAGTGTTCAATCTTTAGAAATCTGATATGACATATGACAAATATAGCAGGTACATTTCATCAGTTCTTTTCACCTCTCAAATTCTTTCATCTTGCTAATTCAAGGGCTTTCGAAATTTCGAAGGCGAATGATTCATCTTGACATTCACATGAGATTTGCATAAATTTACACAAATATGTATCAGAATTAGGATATGTCTGCAGTGCTCCGATGAATACAAAAAGCATGAATGAAATCAAGACAAACCGCTTCCCTGCAGGTGCCTCTGGAGCAGAAAATTTGTAGATTTTCTTAACAGAAATTCTTGAACAATAAACATCTTGCAACCAATTCTTCAAAAACATACAGGCAAATGAATCACCATGTCATTATGCAGCAGGAAGCCCATGCCCCAGACAGTAATGACCAAAGTCATTTCCTGAGGCTATCAAATAACAGTAAATAGGGTTGTGTGTTTTATCGAAATCGAATCGCAATTTGAAACATTGTGATTAGCTTATCGCAAGAGGTTGAGATATGGAATATATATGTATTGCTTAATTTCCCCAACCCAGAGCAAATGCTTGACTGCTGTCTGTGTGTGACAGTTTTACTAGCCAATTGAGTGAGCACACTTTCGTTCTGCCCAATCCTTTTCAATCAGCCTCTTATCAGTCATTTTAGTGTGTGTTCTGTATTTTTATAATTATTATTTTTTGTTTGTATAATAAGCTACACTATCTCCCTAATTTGACTTGAACTTGTTTACAGAAAGGTAAGGTCATTTTATTTGAGCGTACTGCTTGCGCTAGAGAAAAATAAGCGTTTAATTTCTGAATATTTAAAAACAAATTTGAATAAATGTTGAAGTTAATATCTTTTCAGTTCCATTTTTTAAACTAACCCTCACTGCATTTTAGCAGTAAGAAGCTACAATACAGATTATTGAGCTGAAGCTTAACTACAAAATTAAATCTCAAATCAAATTGCATTATTAAAAGAATTTATAACTGTTTTTTTCTCACAATTTTCCCAAAATCGCACAGCCCTAATAGTAATAATGTTGTAAACAGTGAGCAGTTTCTTATATAGGCAAACTGTTTCACTTTATAAAGAGCCACGGTAAAAAGGGTTTAAACTTGCATCAAAATTTGGTCAGTTATCTATATATGCAGCCATACTGGCAATATTTAAAAAAAACAAACATGGATTACACCAAGTACTACCGAATACAATTTTGGGCCTATGTAAAAACATGCGGACACTGCTGAAAGGGTGAATTTTTTTGCCAAACTTAATATAATAGGTGGTAAAAAAAAATATGCATGAACTACATTAAAAAAAGAGTTTAGCTTAATATTCAGTTACTTGATCAAAAGTAATAACAAACATTAATTTTTTTCAAGGTTCTTGAATTGAAATTTGTAGTACAATTTGGTCAACCACAAACACTTGTTCACACAGGCACGTATGTTCCGAATTTTTTCTAGGAAAAGACTATTCACACATCCATTCCAAAATACCTGTAAATTCGGACATCATTAACACGAAATTACCTCTAAAGGGCTGCGCTTGTGTTTGTAAACGTAAAAGGGGTCTGGCTTTTGTTGATGGTTTCACTTTTATTTAAATCTTTAGCATTCATGCAGCTGCTTTGTCCCAGAAACGCAAACCGCATCTAAATATTCAGAATCAGAATCCGAATCAGTTTTATTGCCAAGTGTGCTTCACACACACAAGGAATTTGTTTTGGCTACAGAAGCTTCCAGTGTACATAAAGTGACAAGTGACAACACAAAATAAATATGAAAAAAAAGACGATAAACATTAAACATTTAACAGAGATGCAGTTAGTCAAAGGACCTGAACGATGAGTTCTATGTACAGATTTGTTATAAATATACAGGTTATAAGGTGCTGTGTACAAATGCGTGTGAAAAAGTATTGCATTGTATATTGTTATAAGGTGCTGTGTACAAGTGCGTATGAGAAAGTATTGCTTGTTTATTGTACAGTAGGGGAATATTTAACTGTTCATGACGTAGATGGTCTGAGGAAAAAAATGTTTACACATTTGACTACATTACAAAGTATGTGGATGGATAAGTATTGTGAACAACTTCGATGAAAACATATGGAGGATTCCTTTCGCATGTCGAGATGTACATAATATGTGTGTGTGCTGGCGCTCACCGGAGCACGCGTCAAGCAACTGAAGCAGAGCTTGAAGGTAAACAAACAGCAGTTCATCATAAGCATATTACCGATATTTTATACACAGTTAGCATTAAGAAGAAAGATAGAAACGTTATCTGACTAACATCTACACTGCAAAAAATGACTTTCTTACTTAGATTTTTGCCTTGTTTCTAGTCCAAATATCTACAAATTCTTATATCAAAAAACATTTTCTTGGCAAGCAAAATATAATGTCTTGTTTTCAGAAATAATATGCCAATATTAAGTCAGTTTTTCCTTTAAACAAGAAAAATAATCTGCCAATGGGGAAAGCAAAATAATCTTGTTTTTCCTTTTGACATAAGATTAAAGTATTTTGCTCACCCCATTGGCCAATTATTTTGATTGTTTTAAGGAAAAACTCACTTTAATATTGCCATATTATTTCTTAAAACAAAACAATATGTTTTGCTTGTCTAGAAAATTCTTCTTGATTTAAGAATTTTTAGATATTTGGACTAGAAACAAGATAAAAAAATCAAAGAAAGAAAGGCATTTTTTGCAGTGTCGCAGCTAAATGTGTCTGAAAAAATATTCTTTTAATTTCATAAACAGAGTGGATGTGAATGCGTCTGAATGTTCTTAATTGGCTGGAGTAGAGGTCTCATATCAGCGCGTTCGAAGTGTGAATGAGCTCTTTCCAGCAATTTTCCTTCCGTGCTCACACAGTGCAGCATTTCGGCAAATTTTACGAAAAAGGTCTGTATGTGTGAAAGTCACCTACATCTTAAGTGAATTGAGAGTGAGTAAAATTTATAGTTTTGGGTTAACTATTCCCTGTACCATACCCAATGTTAGTTTTAGTTCACTAATGAGCTTGTAGGTGCTGGTTTGCTCCTCACCTGCTGAAAGTTGTTTTCTGTTGACCTCTCCAGAAATTGCAGGGTCCTTTAGACAAAGGAGATGAGGAAGGAGATGCACAGAAAGATGGCATCAAGCTGTTTACAATCTGAGTAAGCTGTGCGCTCTGAACATAGACAAACACATGACCTGAGTTGGGCATAAAACATTCAGTTTCCATCTTTCATTTATATCTTATTTTTCATCTTATCTATATGTTCTTGTCTAAATGCCTGAGATTTAATCACCTGTCTCTCGATGTTCCTCAGAAGGCGTGTGGGGCTGCTGGGTTCCATCTCTAGATCAGAGTGCAAATCCTGCATGTTCCCAGCTCTAAATGACAGATCTATAGTCTCTGTCCACAAGGTGTGTTGAATCTGTTGGTCCGTCAGAGGCTGACACTCAGCCAAAACCACACGACTCTGAAAGACATTTTATGACATGTTTATTTTAAAACATTAAGGCCATTGCTTTTGTAGTGACAAAATTAAAATTTGATGACAAATGTTATGAAAGAATTTAGTGTAAATTATTTCATAAGGAATATACATTGGTCAAAAGTCTATATATATATATATATAGTTGTCTATTTGTTTTGATGTGTTTTAATCTGTTTTGATTTATGTACTTCTTAGGGACCCCCTCAAGAATGAGATGGTTCATCTCAAGCCGCTATCCCATTTAATAAATTAAAATATTCCGAATGACTGTTTTAACTTCATCTGCTATATAAGATATATATATATATACACATTTTTTTTCTACTTTTTAGCTATTCCAGTCCACCAACATGTGAGACATGGTCAATTCAAATTGGATACAATTCTTAAATATTGCATTTTAGCAAACAGTGCTATCACACACTACTTTTATCTTGATCTATAGATGTAGTGTTAGTTTACCTTATTAGAGAGGATCTGTTGTCGGAGTTTTTCAATCCTCTGAATCTGAGAGTCCAGCTCAGACAGTCTCATCTGCATCCATGTCCAGCGACTGCAGAGTTCAGCTCTGTCCTTTAGCCATCTCACCTCACAAACATCACAACTACCCTCCCAGAAAAAAAGAAAAAGTAATTTAGCTGAGATTTTATCCAGAGTGACTTGTAGTTCACTACACACAAAGACAATACCCAAAGCAGACCGTCTTTTATATATATAAATATACATATATTATATATATTATATACATGAATCTATTGTAAACACTCACTGTTTTTTGACCCTGTTTTTTTACTTCATAAATGTATTATTAACTAATACTTGGAAATTTTGGTCCAACATTTTAAAGGTCGACTATTTGATTGAGATCTGGTGACTTGAAGGTAAAACTACAACATGTAGCTCTTCCCAACAGGGAAAACCACTAACAATCAAGAATACATAATAATTTAGTGTCATGGTTTGCAATCAAAAAATATCATTATAACAGAAGTCAATAGGCAAAAACAACCATGAACATAATGAAAGGATAGCAAATTTAGTGTATTGTTGAGTTTTTGAAAAATGTCAAAGCATTTTTCCAAAATATGTGTCAAAATAAGATTTGTCATTAAAAATCCTTCCGTTTGTTGAAACAGAGAAAGTTGTGGCCAAATTAAGACTCAAAATCACCTGTAAGTGGATAAAAACCTCACCAACAGCACACAAAGGATTAGAAGCTGGTTTAAGATTATTTGAGTATTTTGATGTTCTTAGAAGTACCCATTGATATACTTTTGCCATAAAGGGATGGGCATGGACTCTCACCACACACTGGCAAATTCCAGAAATATCTCAGCAGCAGAGCAGCAGTGAACTAAAATGTACAAATACACTGGCAATCATAAGATCTCCTGCTGGGGCAAGAGTCTTGCTGTCCACTATATAAACAAACACTTCACTGCTCCAGCCTACTTTTTCTTTCAAGACACATTCACAGAGCACAGCTTTCGTTCAATAAAACAAATGGCAATACCATTCCTGAACAGAAAAGATGAGGAACCAGATGGCTTTGTTGCTTCATTTTCATTTAACATCTCATCATCATCCAGATCATTAATTCACTGATTTTTTTCTAAAGCCAACTAAGCAAATACTGAAGCTCCAGTAAAGCTTTGAGTCTTTTTTTCCAGAATTAAGTAACCACAACTTAACCACTTAAAAATGTGAAGGGAGTGTTGACGTCAAAGGCGCTGCACTCCACTGGCTGAGAGCCCAATCTCAATCCACAAAGTGCCCTTAAGCAATTCTGTAGCCAAAAGCCAGACAACTCATTCAAAAGCTTGTAGCAATTCAGCTTCATTAAAGAATCAAGAGCAATGGCCACTGGCTTAAAACTCTGATCCAATGCAAAGATTGTAATTGAGATTGTTGGAGCATCTGGAAATGTCACTGAAACTATTTTGTTGCCTGAAGGGAAGCAGATAAAAAAAACACACACACAGTCTGTTACCAAGATTAAGGGGCGTTCACCCCTACAGCAGTATCCAGCAACAAAGCAATCAGAAGTCATTTATTTTCAATGAGTAATGAGCAAAATGAGTGCAATAAGACAAGTTGCAAAGTTAATTAACTTGAGACAGTATAGTTAAAGTAAAATCTTTTAAACAATTACATTTCAACAAATGAGATACATGTTTATTTACATGTTGGAAAAAAAGACTGCTTATAAGCCTTTATTTATGCTGCGACATTCAGATGTTAAAGTAAGAATTTGAGGAAAGGGTTTTTTCCATTTTACTTTTCATCAATGAGTCAAACTGGTGCTGTATTAGTGCGTGGAATAGTTTTTAGTACATTTTGGGTCCATTAGTACCAACTAAACATAATTTAAATTCCACTGCCAACCTAAGTATTGTTGCTGACCATACACATTCCTGAGTCTGACCAAAAGTATACATATGATTGTTACTTCCAACAGAATAACAAACCATGTCGCAAAGCTCAAATCCTGAGCACATTTAGGATGTGGAAAAGTGGAAAATTTGCACACAACAAATCTTTCCTGTAAATATTCACCAACATAATGTATCTGAGGAATGTTTCCAACACCTTGTTAAGATTTTCACGGTATGATAACCTTGGATAAAAATATCACTGTTTTAAGAGTATTATTATTATTGCTGTAAAATATGTTCTTTTTAAATCTCTGGGTAAAAAAAAACTAATTCTTCCTCTTTGAACGCAATATATTTTAAGAAACATTTAAAATATTTTGGAACAGTAAACATGCCAGGCTAAATAATCAAAATTAATTATTGACTTCTGCTATCTTCATTAGTTTAAAAAACATGATTTTTTTACAACTTGAAAAGGCATCTGTGGATACATTTCTTTTCTTTTGATATAAAGTAAGCCACTGCACTGTTCAGGTCTATAGCATGCTTGGATGAAGGTGCATAAGCAATTTGTTTTTAAATGTTTTCTGAATCGTGGTCTGATCAGTAGCTTTTGTTGTGGATCGTCCTAAAAAATGTATAAAATATTTGGCAACTTGTAAAAAACAACTTACTGAAGGGCGGCATCACAGTGGCGCAGTGGGTAGCACAATCGCCTCACAGCAAGAAGGTCGCTGGTTTGAGCCCCGGCTGGGTCATTTGGCATTTCTGTGTGGATATTGCATGTTCTCCCCATGTTCACGTGGGTTTCCTCCGGGTGCTCTGGTTTCCCCCACAGTCCAAAGACATGCGGTACAGGTGAATTAAATAAGCTAAATTGGCCGTAGTGTATGTGTGTGAATGCAAGAGTGTATGAGTTTTTCCCAGTGTTGGGTTGCGGCTGGAAGGGCATCCGCTGCATAAAACATATGCTGGATAAGTTGGCGGTTCATTCCGCTGTGGCGACCCCTGATTAATAAAGGGACTAAGCCAAAAAGAAAATGAATGAATGAATAAATAAACCAAAGAAAGAGTATAACAAAAAAAATTTGGTTTTAAACTGTTACTTTTTTTAAACCGCAGTAAACCTTGAAACTGTTTATTGTCCCTAGGGGCGCCAATGGCCAGTATCGGCCCATGACAATGCGAATAGGGGTTGTGGTTATGGTGGGCCCCTAATAGTATCTCTGGGTCCCCCAAAACAGCTTGGGCCCATAAGCCTGGTTTATACTTTTGTGTCAAGTGATCAGCGTGACCCACGGCTAAAGCCTTGCGCATAGCTGTGCATTTACGCCCCATTCACAGTGGCGTCAGCTTCAACGCTTCCCATTCACTTTAAACGGGTAACGTCAGGCATTGCCGAATTGCATTGTGGAATCGTCGGCGCCGCATCAGTGGCATTGCTCGCTGCAGAAGTTGGGACTTTCTCAACTTTTCCGGCGCCGATGGAAGCATCAGCCAATCATATCGCTGTATGCTAATACACCAGCTCAGACAGTAGCCGATTGCTGACTAATTTCATTGGCTAACGCTGCTATGATGATCACGTCAGCCCCAACTTCAGACATGCCCTCTGTCAAACGTTGACGCTGAATGGGGCGTTACTTCTGCGCGCTGTTTCTGTTGCTCTGCAATAACACTTCCGAAACACTAGCTGGCAGTAGGTATTTATGTTCCTCTGTGTCAAGTTTCTTTGCTGGTGTTTTATTTTTTCTGAACGCTCCCTTAATGTACAAGTGGTTCAAATTGGCTCATTTTGAGGTGGGAACTGGCGGACGTGCAACAACTTTAATCATCAGAATCAGTTTTATTGCCAAGCAGGCATGTGCACACAGTCAAGTCAAGTTTATTTATAAAGTGCTTTTTAAAAAACAACAAGTGCTTACCAAAGTGCTGTACAAACATACAACATCTAAAACAAAAGACAAATACAACATACACATGACTCTCATATGACATTAAAAGCCAAAGTTTTAAGACCAGATTTAAAAACAGAAAGGGTTGCGAAGGGTTGCACATAGGGCTCAACCAGTGTACATGCCCTTTTGAGTCTGGGATATAAAGTGCCCTTCCAAAATGAATGTAAGTCCCGTTAAGGAGCTCCGGATGGAGACTGTTGTTTTGTGTTTACCTTATGATTAAAGTTGTTGCAAATCCGCCGGTTCCAAATTTGAGCCACTTGTACATTAAGGAAGCGTTAAGAAAAAACAAAACACCTGCGAAAAAACTCGATACAGAGGAACATAAACACCAACTGCCAGCTAACGTTTCGAAAGTGTATTGCAGAGAAACAGAAACAGTGAGCAGAAATGCACGGCTATGTGCGAGGCTTGCGCCGTAGGTCACGCCGATCACTTGATGCAGAAGTATAAACCAGGCCTTAGAATCATCCTAACTTTTCCCCCCTAGCGGTGCCAATGATCGTCCCATGCCTAATTGCACCATATCAGTCCATACATTCCAAACAATCCTTTGCATACTGTACCAAAACAAATGTGCTTCTCCTGCCTCATTTTCTGAACCCCGTGTAGCCCTAAGCTTCATTCATTTGTAACAATTAACAAAACAAAAACATTATTGACTAATAATCATAATTCACGAGAAACAACAAATGTTGCTACTTTGCAAAATACTCCAACAAATCATTCCAATTTACTGTGCTCTCCAAAAGCTACATCCTTTGAATGCTGTTAATATTGATAAAGTGTATGTTCTACCATCTGTGCTTATGCTACTATCCCACAGTACAGCGTAAGTGCAGAGTGGCTGTGCAAATCACAGCGAGGGACATGAAAGCTCTGACCTAGCGAAGGGCAGCCTGATCTCTATTTATTTACTCATCCCAGGAAAAGAAGAGTGCAGCTGTCTGTTTCGCTGCGGCTACACAGAAACAGAACAGGATGAAGAGCCAGCTGCACATTAGCACACCAGATAAACATCTTCAACACAAGGGAGAAATACGGTGACAATTTCTTAACAGCTGTGTACAGAACAGAGTGCTTCTGTGTCTGAGAGTAAAGCCCCTAAAGGAACATACAGCACACAGCCAGAGTCAAACGCTAGCTTTCTCCATCTTGTATAGGGCTGTTTGTTTTTCCAAACATGTTGTTATGCTCTCTCTCTCTGCTTGCCAAAGACTCATGCTTGGTCTGTCATTAAAGGTTTGCTCTCCATTACTGCCTGGCAACTGCTATATAGAGATTAATTCTACCCTTCAGTTCACCTACCTTAAGATCCCACCCAAGTTTTATTTATTTATTTATTTATTTTGAAGCGTCTTATATGTTAAGTTTATATCACTAAGCTCTGTCACTTCTTTACTGTTTTGCAGATAAATATTAGTTTATTAACATAAAATTGTTTAGAATTTTCACATTGTGTTATATTTTTATTCAGCAACGACACATTTAATTGGAAAAAGATGGTAGTAAGCACATTTATATTTTTGCAAACGTATGGATTGATTTTGATTTCAAAAATTGTAAACGGCATTGTGAAAATGATACATTAAAGCATCACAATTACCCTTTTTATCATGGTTTCTGAAAGATCACATGACACACCAAATACTAAAGTAATCACAGCTGAAAATTCAGCTTTTTTCCCATAACAGGAATATATTACATTATAATATTCCACTATTACATCTAAGCTGTATTTGCATTAAATTAAAGCAGCTTTGATGTGAGAGATTTCTTTAAAAAAAAATCTGAATCTTACAAATGATGTTACATATGTAATAATAATAATGTAATTTTAAAAAGACATTTAAGAGATTTTTATGACAGGCAGGGTAAATTATATTTAAAAGCTTATTAATAAACTGTCAGCAAAACCCTTTCAATGTGGTTCTTTTTCTCCCATATCCATTATATGGATTTAGAAGAATATTAGAAGAATATACCACACACTCAAATATATATATATATATATATATATATATTTTTACTTGTTCAAACTACTTATTAAAATCAGCTGAAACAACACAATTCTTGAGATTTTATTGGGACAACTTAATTTTTTTATGTTCAATCCACATAAATTTGTTACAAATGTTAAGTTAACTCAATCGATTTGTGTTGGGACAGCATGAATAAATTGTGTGGAACTCTGCATTTTTTACAGTGCAGAATTCATTCAAATAATATTATAAGTTTATCAACAAACTGTTAGCAAAACAATGACTTTCAATGAGTTTCTGAATCCTTTTCACCCATATCCATTATATGGATTTAGGAGACTATACTTTAATAATATGCCAGAAAATTCACACAACCCACTTTTATGGTGTTTTGTAATCATTTATCATGCTAAACAGACATTAACTGTTGTGTTAGGACCAATGCGAAAATGTTTTGATGTCTTCCATTTCAGTGTAATTACTTCCATGTGTCAACCTCAACTTGTCAAAAGCATCATCTTTCATTAGAAAGCTTATTCAAAATCACATTGTACTCACTGTGGGAGATCTGAGGTCGCTTTTGTGTCTTCATGGTCCCCCTCCTCATCTGAACTGCTCGCTGTGGCATCTGAGTCCAGAGACTCCAGCAGTGCTTGCAGAACAGCATAACCATTGTGTGTTAAATTCTGCACATCTGTGGATTTCAGATGTTTCTTGTGTGCTTGAGTGCACTGGAGGTTTCTTCTGAGAGCCTGGTCTACCTCTGCAGTCTCTAAAAGAGGGTCTGATGTCATTGAGTATTTGGGGAAGCAGCTTGCTTCAAGAAGTTTCTTCTTCAAAGCGCCCAGTTGTTGGCTGTAGTGTCTAGAAGCATGTTCACAAAGCACTGCCAACACCCTCTGTTGTAAATGACCAGCTCGATTTGCCAATGAAACATGCTGGGAGAGATGCCACAATGACTGAATCATCAACCCTTCCTCCATTTCCTCCACAACACCAACACATGTCTTGTTTAAAGCATTGTTCTTTCTGCTACAACTTGGTGATTGCTTTGAGGAAAGGGATTTGGAGCCAAGTGGCCAATGTTTTGTAGAACAACCATGCCTTTGAGTGCGAGTAGGTTCTACATAATCTTGTCTATTGTCTTCAAGAATGGGCATGAAACACATCTGTGGAGCACCTGCTGGAGAACCCGGTGAGTTTCTGTTTAAGGAAAGGAGGGTGAGCAGTGGTTCTGGGCTTGACAGCAAAAAACCTTTGGGATGCGAGTCCTGAAACAAAGGTGAGAGGAGCATCTCTGGGAGCTGAGGAGAACCTTTAGATGACAGGAGGTCCAGATGAACCATTGAAGGAAAATGCTGCATCTTCTGTGCAAAGCTATTCTCCACATCCACACCGTCCATACTTTCTCTACTTTTACTCAAAGCAGAGGATGGAATCAGTATTTAAAGGTTTAGATCTGATGGCTGAAGTAATAAGCTGGAGTAATTCGCGTCCCCCTGTCCTGGGACTGTTGAATAGATCTTATAACATCATCAGAAACTGTTTAATTGATCAAACTGGTCTGCTAAAAAGGACATCGTCTTTTACAACAGGTAATTATAGTAGCCTATGAAACTCACAGAATAACGGCAAATATTTAAACGGTTAAACTAACGTTATATTTTTCGCGATAAGCGTTAATATGAAAATTACGGATTGGAAAAATAACGTCTTTAGCTCACCTTTTAACAGTCGCTCGTTCCTACAACTAACAGACAGACAATATATAGACGGTCGTCCATGAATGAGCCATAAAAATAGTCCTCAAAAATGACTTTGTGATCGCAAATCGTCTAATCCAGTCCGCTGTTCCTTCACACAGCTGAACAACCGCCACTGTAGTGGAGAGAGGACGAGCGAGCGAGCGAGAGAGAGAGAGAAAGAGAGTGTGTGTGTGTGTGTGTGTGTGTGTGTGTGTGTGTGTGTGTGTGTGTGTGTGTGTGTGTGTGT
>CAIGQZ010032409.1:17430768-17453540 GCA_903798205.1 Danio tinwini
ACACACACACACACGTGTTTAAAAACACATATACACTCATATTACATTTTAAACAAATAAATATGAAAACTAAAGAGTTTTTTACTCATCTAACTTGATTTTGATCTGCAGTTTTCTTTATTTCACAATGTTTTATCGTCCTTTGTTTTTTATGTGACTGCGGCAATAAAAACAACTGAGCTGTCTTGACATGCACGAGATATGTGGCATATTTGTGCCCATTTAAGCTATTGGGTGAGACAAAATCCTTATTATATTACATGTGCTGTTGATTAATAAAATGGAATTGAAGATTATTTTCGTGATCTCAAAACAAAATTGCTTATAATTTCACCACCGATAGATCACATTTTTTTCGTTTAGGTTGGTCAAAGGAAGAGAGTTTCTTAAAAGCTGCTCGTGTTTGTTTATAAGAGCGTGTTTAGGCTTGAAACGCAGAGAAGAGCTTGTTTGAAAGCTTCAGCTGCTCTGTGCTCTGAGTAGATTGTAATATGCATTCAGTCCACCAGGTGGAACTAAAACAAAGTGTCAGTATCGTCACCAATAACTCATTATATCTCATTTTGAGTGGAATAACGTTAACAGTCAAGACCTTTTTATAATTAAATTTTGCCTTCAGAACTGCCCAGTTCAGCCAAAAAATATTGATAGTTACCCAATAATTTACTCACCCTCAGGCCATCCTTGGTTAATGATATTCTTTTTTCAGACAGAGTAGTTTTATATTTTATCCTGGGTCTTCTATGCTGTATGATAATGTGTAGAGTTTTTTTTCAAGTTTCCAAAACCACATAAATTTATCATAAATCTAATCTATCACCGCCAGGGGCTTAACATGTGTATAATTATAAAAAAAAATGTAATTATTAATTCATTCATTTTCCTTTGGCTTAGGCTCTATTTCAGAGGTCGCAACAGCAGAATGAACCACCAACTATTCAAACATACTGTATGTTTTATGCAGCGGATGCCCTTACAGAGCAACCCAGTACTGAGGAAACACTCACACACACTCATACACTACGGCCAATTTACTTAGTTCAATTCACCAGCTCATGACTTTAGACTGTGGGGGAAACTGGAGCACCTGGAGGAAATACACGTCACAAGCCAACATGGGGAGAACATTCAAACTCCACACAGAGATGCCAACTGGCCCAGCCAGGACTCAAACCAGCAACCTTCTTGCTGTGAGGCGACTGAGCCACCAAAAATTGTGTGCGTGTGTGTTTATTGCACAAAAATGTCTGACCTGAACGAACAAAACTGACTCTGACTGATCTTAAACTATAGAAGTACCTTTGTTTCATCTCAAGATGGACAACAGTGTTTTGTTTTGTTTTTAACTGGGACATTTATGTAAAAAACTAAATAAATAAATACTTAATTGTCCAAAATGGATCATGGCCTAATCATGACTTGGTCTAAGCCGGGGTGTCTAAACTCGGTTCTAAAATGATGAATTATTCTGCTAATATGAATTGATTTGATTTTTTACAGATTAGATAGTTACATTTACAGTATTTAAGCATGTATGTCACATAAGGATATGTAAACGTTGTGAATTAAAAAAAAGAATAAATAAAAAACTTTATTGTTTAACTTTTATCTACTTTTCAATTACACTTACAATTTACAATCATATGCATGTAAAACAATGACAATGTCAAAATGACAAGTCTAAGAAAAACAGCATGGGATTATTTTAGAGTATATATATTTTAAAGTGATTCTTATAGATTAAGCAAACAAATAAATACTTAACACAAAGATGAAAACATAAATAACATGCAATGTTTAACATCCAACTGTGAGTTTGTAGTATGTACAGTATGAATAGTTATGACAAGAAAAAAAATGCAATGGCCTACAGTTATATTTACTGCTTTGCATAAAGAGTATGCAAAGAGTAAAACTAATTATGTTTCTTTGGTTTGTAAATGTTAACATATTCACTCTCATTCAAAATTCTGCCAGTTATATTCTATTATCGACTGTTGTTGATATAACATGATTTTAACTTCAGCTACTTTATGTATATGCTGTGACTGTGACAAAGGTCACAAAATTACTGTATGAAGTACATTAAAGTACATTTTATGTTTAAATACATTCAGATTTCAGAGCAATATTTATATATTCAGAGCAATTTATAGAAATATTTAGTTGCGTGCCAGCCCAAGATTGAACTCTTTCCCTTTTTCAAGCCTATAGATGAATCTGCTGAAGTGACAGCCTAAACGAAATTATGGAAATGGAAATTTCAGTCTTCGCAGTTTTGTGCAAACATCGTTGGCCATCAGGCGGTATTTTGACTGACCAATCATTAAAAGTATGTTCACTCCAAGAGAGTACAGTGCCATAACAGAGCGAAGCAAAGGTCCTCCATCCAAAAAAACACCAAACCGCACAAGGAGCTCTTCTCCCATAAGCCACAGTAAACCAAGAGAGAAGAGGACCGTCTGAATGATGCCAATGATTGTCAATCTCATCTGCTGCTTGTTACGAAGAACAGAAAAAAATGTGCAGTTTTTCTTCATTCTCTTCATGTGCTTCCACAAGTAGACGACAGTCGAAATCCCTGACGCCAGCATGACGACAACACAAAGCACAAAAATACAACCTCGAACAAACAGATATGTAATGTAGATTTCAACCGTGTTTGGGCTTAAATTTGATTCACTGGTGATGTTCTGAGGACCGCTGGTTAAATTCAAGCTCGTTGCAGGAACTTCAGTCATTTCCAAGATGACACGAAAAAGGAATTCAGATAGAAAGAAGAGTCTATCTCCAAATAATGCTGAGTATACAATGAGTCTGATGTGCTGCTTCATCCAGACCAAAAAAGCCCACTGGACAGGAACGATCTGGAAGAAGTAACAAACATTCAGCCAAAGTGATGTAGTAAAACCAGTCCACATGGCAAGAAATATAGCAGACCCTGAAACGTCATATATCCATGGAGATGCATACAAAATGTCCAACAAAACAAATAAAAGGTTTAAAATGTTATAAAAAAGACTGCATCCAATAAATGACCACAGTAAAACATTAAGCGGCGGTTTTATGCTGTTTGCAGGTCCTTGGTCTGAAGAAAACATACAGTACATAAAAAATATATCTATCAGAATAGTGGTTATAGAAACAGGCACATTAAGCAAGGCAAATGCCAATGGGCTCATGTCAACGACAGGCCGATCCATTTTCCCATTGACCACTAAGAGGAAGGTGTTCCTTATATAAACAAGGAAGGTGTGAAGGCTCCACCTCTTAATTTAAATATGCTAATAGAGAGGAAAATAACATATAAAAAGGCGCCAATGAAGATCTTCGAGAGATAGAAAGTTTGCATGAGCTTTTTATATACCCCGTTGAGTACTTTAATTAGACATATCTAAAAATACATTAAAATAAGTAATATAATTATAAAATATTATTAATATAAATGATCAAGAATATTCATATTATAAACAAATATACAAAGTGCTGAAAATGCATTTTTGTAGCCATCTTTCTTTTTTATATTTAGTTTTGTTTTCTTTTTTATAATATATTTCACATATTCATAGACTTTTGTGATCAAGCGGACCAAAAGTTTTCAAGTGAAAAAAAATTATATTAGCAAATGCATTAATCTTGAACTTGTCTTGTCTGTATGAATTCAGCTGCTGCCATGTGAGTGAATAGATATCCAAGAAGAGCTACTGAGAGCATGAGAATATTTGATGAAGTATTAGGTAAAGAAAGAATAAATATAACAGTATAAGTATGTATGTCACAGAAGCTGAAGAACAAAAAAGTATTTTATTTTATAATGAACTATGTATCTTGTTGATTCAAATAAAAAGACAAGGTATTTTTTATGCAAAACCACGAATTTCATTTGACTTTTGTATTGCTTTCATGCAAAAACACTTAAGTTACAGAACTATGCATATGTAACAGTTATAAAAACAATGACAATGTAAGAATGACAAGATCATATAAGAAAAACTTGGACTATGTGATTATTTGATGAAGTATTGACTCAACAAGCAAATAATAAATACCTAACACACATATGAAACCATAAATAACATGCAATGTCTAATATCAAACTGTGAGTATGTGTTATGTGGGAATAATTACCATAGAACAAAATACAATGCACCAGTTATGTTTACTGCTTTGCATAAAGAGCAAAGAGTAACAGGAATCATCTTGTTTTTTTGGTTTGCAAATGTTAACATATTCACTCTCATTCAAAATTCTGCAAATTATATTCTATTATTGACAGTTGTTGATATAACATGATTATAACTTCAGCTACTTTATGTATATGCTGTGACTGTGACAAAAGTCACAAATTACTGTATAAAGTACATTAAAGTACATTTTATGTTTAAATACATTCAGATTTTAGAGAATTTTTGGAAATATTTAGTTAAGTGCCACCCTAAGATTAAATTATTTCCCTTTTTCAAGCCTATAGATGAATCTGCTGAAGTGACAGCCTAAATGAAATTAAAGAAATGGAAATTTCAGTCTTCGCAGTTTTGTGCAAACATTGTTGGCCATCAGGCGGTATTTTGACTGACCAATCATTAAAAGTATGTTCACCCCAAGAGAGTACAGTGCCATAACAGAGCGAAGCAAAGGTCCTCCATCCAAAAAAACACCAAACCGCACAAGGAGCTCTTCTCCCATAAGCCACAGTAAACCAAGAGAGAAGAGGACCGTCTGAATGATGCCAATGATTGTCAATCTCATCTGCTGCTTGTTACGAAGAACAGAAAAAAATGTGCAGTTTTTCTTCATTCTCTTCATGTGCTTCCACAAGTAGACGACAGTCGAAATCCCTGACGCCAGCATGACGACAACACAAAGCACAAAAATACAACCTCGAACAAACAGATATGTAATGTAGATTTCAACCGTGTTTGGTCTTAAATTTGATTCTTTGGTGCTGTTCTGAGGACCGCTGGTTGAACTAAAGCTCATTGCAGGAACTTCAGTAATTTCCAAGATGATACGAAAAAGGAATTCAGATAGAAAGAAGAGTCTATCTCCAAATAATGCTGAGTATACAATGAGTCTGATGTGCTGCTTCATCCAGACCAAAAAAGCCGACTGGACAGGAACGATCTGGAAGAAGTAACAAACATTCAGCCAAAGTGATGTAGTAAAACCAGTCCACATGGCAAGAAATATAGCAGCCCCTGAAACATCGTATATCCAATGAGAAGCATACATAATGTCCAACAAAACAAATAAAAGGTTAAAAATGTTATAAAAAAGACTGCATCCAATAAATGACCACAGTAAAACATTAAGCGGCGGTTTTATGCTGGTTGCAGGTCCTTGGTCTGAAGAAAACATACAGTACATAAAAAATATATCTATCAGAATAGTGGTTATAGAAACAGGCACATTAAGCAAGGCAAATGCCAATGGGCTCATGTCAACGACAGGCCGATCCATTTTCCCACTGACCACTAAGAGGAAGGTGTTCCTTATATATACAAATAAGGTGTGATGTGAAGGCTCCATCTCTTCATTTAAATATGCTATTAGGGAGGAAAATTACATCTAAAAAAGTTGCCAAGGAGAAGGTGTAAATGAGCTTTTATATCCCTTGTTGAGTACTTTAATCAGACCTATCTAAAAATACATTAAAATAACTAATACAATTCATATTAATTATCAAGAATATTCATATTATAAACAAAAAAACACTGAGAATATAGTCATCTATATTCCCCCCAGCATGATGCTGCCACCACCATGCTTCACTGTAAGGATGATGTTGATGAGCGGTGCCTGGTTTTCTCCAAACGTAACGCCTGGCATTCACTCCAAAGAGTTCAATTTTAGTCTCATCAGACCAGAGAATTTTGTTTCTTATGTCTGAGAGTCCTTCAGATGCCTTTTGACAAATTCCAGGCTAAGGGGTGGCTTCCGTCTGGCCACTCTTCCATACAGACCTGATTGGTGGATTGCTGCACAGATGGTTGCCCTTCTGTAAGGTTCTCCTCTCTCCACAGAAGATCGCTGAAGCTCAGACAGAGTGACCATCGGGTTGTTGATCACCTCCCTGACTAAGGATGTACTCACACTATGCTATCCGAACCATGCCCAGGCCCATTTTTCGGATCGTTTGAGAAGTGTGAGTGCTCTGAATCTGGCTCAGGCACCGTTCAGTTGGCCGGCCCTGGTTCACTTGGGCCCAAAACTGAAGACAAGAAGTGACTTTTACGGGACTGTTTCATATGTGTTTATTAATCATTCTTACTGTTTAATGAATGCAAACTATCATAGATTATTAAAGATGCAAACCCCTCACTGCACGACAGCTGCAGCTTCAGCAAACGTCTTAATACTGGCAGCATGAGGACTTTATGATTGTATATGAGCGTCAAAAGTGGCTGATCTGTTCGGAGAAATATTTAATTGCGTGTCACTGCATCCCAAATGACTAAAACAATATAACTAAAGAAATCTCCACTGTGCTTAGCGAAAGCGCTTACTGAATCGGTGACAAAAGCGTGCTTAGGTACGTATGCAATGTGAGTGCGGGCCATCGGGGGAGACGGGAGGGAGGACAAGCGTGCTTCGGCCCGGTTCAAGGAAACGGTATATAGTATGAGTATGCCATAAGGCCCTTCTCCTCCGATCACTCAGCTTAGATGGCCGGCCAGCTCTAGGAAGAGTTCTGGTGGTTCCAAACATCTTTCACTTACGGACGATGGAGGCCACTGTGCTCATTGGAACTTTCAGAGCAGCAGAAATGTTTCTGTAACCTTCCCCAGCCTAGTGCCTTGAGACAATCCTGTCTCGGAGGTCTACAGAGAATTCCTTTGTCTTCATGCTTGGTTTGTGCTTTGACATGCACTGTCGACCCTGGGACCTTATATAGACAGATGTATGCCTTTTCAAATCATGTCCAATCAACTGAATTTACCACAGGTGAACTCCAATTAAGCTGCTGAAACATCTCAAAAATGATCAGTGGAAACAGAATGTACCTGAGCTCAATTTAGAGCTTCACGGCAAAGGCTGTGAATACTTATGTACATGTGATTTTTTATTTTTAATAAATTTACAACGATTTCAAAAAAATCTTTTTACACATTGTCATTATGGGGTATTGTGTGTAGAATATTGAGGAAATAAATTAATTGAATCCATTTTGGAATAAGGCATGAAAAATGTGGAAAAAGTGAAGCGCTATAAATACTTTCCGGATACTTTCCACACAATTCCGTCATGTTGTCCCAACACAAATTTATTAAGTTAGCATAATCGTCACAAATATATTAAGTTAGCTTAATAATTTTTTACAAATTTAAGTAGATTGAACATAAAACAACTTAGTTTTTTACGACAAAAAAGTAAGAATTGTTTTAACTCATTTTAAATAAGTAGTTTGAACAAGCAGCAAAATGTCCAAATGCATTCAGTTGCTGCCATGTGACTGAATTAGAGAATTTGATATCTTAGAAAAGCTACCGAGGGCATGTGAATATTTGATAAATTATTGATGAATAAGTAAGGAAAGAATACATTTATTATACCCATGTAAGTGGTAGCATAACAGTAAAAAATGTCTACATTTTTAGCAGGTTAGCATTATGTAGAGTTCACCACATAAAACAAAACTATTAGAATGTAACTTTTAATGCATAAAGAGGAAAAGCACACACAAACACACACAATGTGATTTGCAAATGTTCACATTTTCACTTCCATTGAAATGTATGCAAATAAAGCTCTTCTATTGTTCAAACTTAAATTACACTGTCAGATGACAGAAGAAACTGAACCATGAAGTTCTCTATGTGCACAAAAACATTTAGCTTCCCTTCGATTATTCATGCATATTACTATAGATACATCTGCTGTGAAGTGACAACCTAAGCTAACACATATAATGATAATCATAAAATGATAAAAAACAAAACATTGTCAATATTTTAGCCATAAGTTTAAATGTTTGGTCACTCCAGGACAGTAAAGCAACATAACAGAGCAAAGCAAATGTCCAAATAAAATCAGAATACATAAGGAGCAGTTTTTTGTCAATAATTAGCCATAAGGTAAAATGTTTTGTTACTCCTAGAAAGCAAAGCAACATAACAGAGCAAAGCAAATGTCCAAACAGTTAAAATAAAAATAAATCAAAATACGTAAGGAGCTCTTCTCCACAAGCCACAGTAAAGCAAGAGAGGACAGTCTGAATAATGCAGATGATAGTCAAACTGATCCGCTGCAAATGTTTCTAAACGGTGTCTTGCTCTCTTCAGATCTGAACATACATTGGTTGCAATATGTATTTAGTCCACCAGGTGGAACTACAACAATTAAATTAAGAAGCGAAACGACACGTGTCAACATCACTAATAACTAGTAGTATTAACTTTTGGCAGAATAAAAATTTAATGATACCTGTAATAATAAATGTTGACATAAAAAACAGGATCTTCTCTTATTAACAACGTACAACACTAAAGTAACTAAAAACAAACTACAAAATGTGTTTTATAAAATGTAAAATAATGTCAAAAAGTGAATATGAGAGCATGTCAATAGCATTAAGAATTAAGCAAACAAATGAATAATAATGCATTCACACATATTTCTGTATGGAATAAAGCACACAGTAATAATAAACTATTTCTGTTTTGCATTATACGGAGATATATTATGTTTCTGAACAATCATTATTGAATTCTATGGAATTATGGAATGGAACTCTCTGAAGTAGGGCTGGTCGATATGGCAAAAATGCTATCTTGATAATTATTTTCTATATTGAACGATAACAATATATTTTTCGATATACAGTAAGTTGTTAATGCTTCCACTTTTTAAAAGAGTATCCCAACCATGACTGAATGGGGATACTGCTGGCGGGAAAGTGAAACGAGCGTTCTAATGCAGCATGACCTATTTTCGGCCAATAATTTCGACGACCAAATATTTGGTGAATCTCAAATTTCAACACAATTATAGATTCCTGTTGTTGTATATTTCTGCTGTGTGATTGGCTCTTAAGATCAGTATAGAGTAAAAATATTGATATTGTTTATTGACCCAGCCCTACTCTGAAGCATGCAGAAGTAAATAAATAAAAGTATGACTCAGTATTCCAATTAAATGGATCTCCATTTGACAAATGTAAAAATTTAGTGCAAGATTTGCAAAAATCACTGAACCCTTTTGACAAGCAGAAGAAAAGTGAGTCAGTGGTTTGCAAGTATAAAATGATTTCATTTCAGGGTGCATGATTTCTACAAATTATATGCTTGCAAAGTATTACTGGCAAATCTAACTACGTTTACATAAAAAAAAATCTTAAACATTCCATTTTCAGTGTTAAAAAAGTCATTATGTGCATGCAAATAATTTCACCCACATATCCGAGTGCTGTCTTAACATTTGATCCTCTTAAAGAAATCGTTCACCTAAAATTTTTTAGTTTTGTTCCTACTATGGAACAAGCATTTATCTAACTATCTTCATTTGTGTTCAATAAAACAAAAAAAACTCATGAAGTTTAAAACCACGAGGGGGAATAAACGATGAGGTAATTTTCCTCATCCAATATCGATCTCTTTAATTCATGCTTATAAATGCATCTGCTGCCAGAAGTGACAACCCAAATTAAATTTCAGGATTTTGGTTTTGTTGTCTTTTTGCCGATATCCTTAGCCATAAGCCGGAATTTTGACTGACCAACACCTAAAAGTACAGTCGTTCCAAGAGAATACATCGCCATTACAGTGGAAGCCAAATGGGTGCCCACATCATAACCACCAATGTAACACATAATGAACTCTTCAGTCATGAGCCACCCTGAAGCAAAAAAGAAGAGGACCGTCTGAAGGATGCCCATGATCGTCACTCTCATTTGCTGCTTCTTACAAAGAGCAGATAAAGAGCTGGTGTTCTCCTTCATCCTCTTCATGTGCTTCCACAAGTAGATGACTGTCGTAATGCCTGACGCCAGCATAATGCCAAGACAAAAAAAGAAATAGCAACATTTCAGCCAAAAGTCTGTGATAAATATGTAGTATCCGAAATCTGCTGATTGGCTGGTGGTGTTGTCATAAACGCTGGATGAATTAAAGGTCATCATTACCCTCCGAATCTCAAGGAAAACACGTATGACATACTGAGACAAAAAGTAGAGTCTGTCGAAAAACAACACAATGTACATGAAGAGTTTGATGTGCTTCTTCATCCAGATAAAGCAAGGCCGTCGGACTGGAACAATCTGCAAGAAGTAACAAACTTGCAGACCAAGAGATGCAGTAAAACTTGTCCTCATAGCGAAAAGTATCGTAGCCCCCGAAATAATGTACAGCCATACAGGTGGGTAAACTATTTCGTACAAAACAAATAAAAGGTTAAAAATGTTATGAAGAAGACTGCATCCAATAAGGGACCACAGTAAAACGTTAAGCGGTGGTTTTACGCTGTTTGCTTGTCCTTTCTCTGAAGAAAACATACAGTACACAAAAAATACGTTCATCAGGATAGTGATAATAGAAACTGGCACATTGACTAAGGCATATGCCAAGAAACTAATGTATACAAAGAAGAAACCCATTTTTTCTACTGAGCACTAAGAGGAGTGAGTTACTTATATACACAGTGAATGTGTAAAACGCCACCCCTAAGTTCAAAATAAGAAATAATGACATGCAAATCTCTGAGTAATGACATGTGACAGCTACGAAAAGAGAAACATAAAAATATTAATAGCGTATAAAAATATAAATCGTTAAATTTAGTCATAAACATTTATATTCATAAAATACCAGACATTAACTGCTTTAGAGTTTTAAATGTAAGACTTTAAAGCATTTAAAGACAATAATAAAACACTGTACATGTTGTGGATATTTTAATGGCCTCAGAAAAATGCTTAATTTAAATGTAGGTCTAATGTGCTCTACCACATTGACAAATTTGTTCTTGTTTTTAACATAAACTTATTTTATTACATTTCCCAGAAAACTGAGAAACTTTGCATGTTACGTAGACCTGTGTATGTTGATTTAAGTATGTTTAAAAGTGTTAAATATTAGAAAAAAATATCAAGGGAATTTTAGCAGTGCATTAAGCACAATTTAATAACAAGAGGTTTGCTTCTATGGGGAAAACTTATGACTTTACCCACAGAAACGCCTGCTGCTATTTGAAACGGAAATTAGTTTTGATTTGAATCGTTGCCACATTTTGAATAAATCATTGTGGTCTGTTTAGTGTTAATGGTTCGTTCTTATTAATGTATTTATTCTTATACACAGCTCACTGAAAAGGCTTTTGAACCACAACTTCATTCATCTGCTTTTATTTGCATTACGAGAAACAGAAACACCAAAATGACCATGAAAACCGATAAACAAATGGTTCGAAAAGCAGAATGGACAAATAAATTAAATTTACTCACGCTCATGTTGTTCCGAAACGTTTGAACGAATGAAAAAATTAACATCCATTAAAACACGTTTGTAGCTCTCAGACCAAAACATGGCGCCATTAGGCACACTGCGTCAGCCAGGTATGACGTCAGCATCACAAGACAGGCGACAACTAGTGGCGTTTGGCAATTAAAATGTAATTTTGAAAATTCACCATGCGTTTTTATACTGCAAACCAGGCCTGTAGCCAGCCTGGTGAAAGGGCTGTTTCTTTTTCTCAAAAAGTGGACCTTTTTGCAGTTACTCGCCTTATTTTCTATTTAATTATGCATTTTAGAGATATTTTAAGCACTATTTTTTGCTGAATTAGCTTGTTGAATGGTCATCATAACCACACTTTTTTGATGCGTCAAAAAGCAACAGTCAACACAGGATTCCTCTTGGTTTTAAACTCTTCTTCAATGGGTTATTTTCACAATTTATTATGGAATAGCTGTAAAAAAAAAATAGGACAAATCAGCTCATGTATGAAACAAATTCTGGACCTTTGTCAGTGAGGGGTGGGTCTTTCGAACCACCCGAACCTCGCCTGGCTACGGGCCTGCAAACACTTATTGAAGACACAACACATATTTTACTTGCAGTTTTGTTCATTTGTTTTGGAATGCAGTGCAAGACGATAAGAATGATAATAAAGAAGGTGGTCGCTGAAGGTATGACTTTTGACATCACAAGATGTAATATACCGAATTACTGAAGATTGCTGTTTTGCACGATTTGATAAATATTATCATTGTATTAGCCAAATATTTTATTCATAAATGCAGACATTTCAAAACCCTATCCACGAATTGTCTTTATAAAATAACTAAAAACGTTTTCACATGCCCTGGCTAAAAAGAAAACAACAACCAAAAAAAAAATGTGTTAAAATGCTTAATTTATTTGTATTATATAGCTTGCTATAGCTGATATCTGTTGTATATTATTGTTGCTGTTTTAGTTTGGATGATTTTTGTAACTTTGTATTTATTTATTTGTTATTTTTTATAGTCTTTTTCCGGACTTAATAAGGCGCTCTTGAGCCTTCCATATCTGATACATAATATAAGTTGAATATCATTTTGTTCTATTTAGATTTTGTATTTACAATTTAAAAATGCCACCTTTTTGTAGTACATTTTACAAATTCCACAAAAGGTAAAAATTTATAATAAAAAAATAGATAGAGCAATGGGGTATATGCAGACTTTTAATTTCAGCCAGCCAGCCTCAGCGCTTCCGGTGAACTGCCTTTCCATTATAAAATTGCCATGTTTAAAGTCTGATTTCTTTAAAAATCAGTTATCTTTACTGCTTAATAGATACGCAATATAAAGTGGCTCTCAGATCGGACAAGAAGCACTGCATAACATTCCATTTTCCCTCTGCCATGTTTTACGCTTGAACAACTTAATGGATGCTTAAGTCTATTGATGTATCAATGTAATTACATGACAACATCGATGCTGTAAAAGAAACCTTATGAAATTGAAAATAGTGATATGAAGCTTTTACTGGAAGTTTATCATTGGCTGAAAAACACTAGCTGTGCATGGAGCCCATTACTCTATTTTAATTCGTTCTGCTCACAAAAAAAAGCTATAGACCTAATATCATATGGTTGCACAAAATTAATTTGAATTTATGCAAAACAAGGGCCTAATAACTTACCTTGCCTAACTTAACCTAATCTAATGTTGCCACAACTTCCAATTGAGAAAATTCTGCACATGTATGCCATGTATTTTAAATACCAAGAAGAACAAATTGACTTTGATGCATTTAGCCTCACAGAAATCCACAAAGAAACATTAAAACTTGTTTTAAAATGCTACTCTTTTGTTGACAACATAAACCATTTGCAGAAACTTGCATTTTCAGGTTAAAATGGATTAATTTACTGCATTTTAGAGTTAAGTTTTAAAAAAGACACCAGTCAACTGATGAGTAACGTGGTTAATAGGCTACTTGCCGACACATTTTCCTTCAAATTAGAGCTTAAGCCTTGTGTACAAGTATCTAAACACATCGAAACAAGCGAAATATTAATAATGTGACAACAGCTCCATGGAACTCTTAATATTAAAAAGGAAACAAACACAAATATAAGAAATAAACTTTATTTCTCATTTACAATACATTTCTGACTACAACGCCAGATTGAAATAACCATCCACAGAGGAAATACTAATGAGTTAGGAAAGCAGTCTCTGATATTTAAGATTAAATACAAATACAGCACATCTCACAACATCACACATTAGATCAAATAAAATGGACACCAGGTAAAGTCCATCCTCTCATGCACCACTAACCATCCACACAAACACATATCACTGAGGGTTTATGAAAGATCCTCAGACAACACTACAGTATCTTCATCTGAAATGGAAACCTTAAATAAAATAAATTAGATAACAAAAAGGCAGCACTGAATTTTATGATTATTACTGTAGTTCAAACACCGGTAATACCTTGTGGCAATATTTGCTACATTTCACACGAATGCTGCATCCAGTAATATTGTGTTTCAAACTCTGACCAGTTTTTACACAGGTTTAGTTCTCCAGCGTAAATCTCACAATGTTTCTCTCATAAAAAACATATATTTAAAAATCACTACGATGTTTTAAAGCATAGGTCTCAAACTTGATTCCTGGAGGGCCACAGCTCTGCACAGTTTTGCTCCAACCCTATAATCAACACAGCTGATCAAACTAATCAAGGTGTTCAAGACTACTAGAGACTATTAAGCAGGTGTGAGTTGGAGGTGGTAGGAGTTAAACTATGCAGAGCTGCGGCCCTTCAGGAATTGGGTTTAAGACCATTGTTTTACAGGGATAAATTACCCATATCCGCTTGTTAAATGTGATGTCAGGCTAAGCGGCTTCCGGGTCCAAGCTCTCCATCAAACTGTATGGGGAAGCGCTAATAATAAACATTTACAAAGCGCTGTAATACTTTCAAATATCATGATTGCAGTTTATATATATATATATATATATATATATATATATATATATATATATATATATATATATATATATATATCCATATATATATCCATGTCTAATATCAGATGATCAGAAAGTGAATATTTTTTTATAAATTGTTAAATTATTGGTGTCTGTGATGCAGCAAGTTGAGAGACTGATGTGTACACCATGATTTTATATAACATTCACTTTAATGTGTGATATGACTAGGGCCAGACAGAATCTGTGGATATTTTTTGCTATTTCTGCGCAAAATATTGTAAAAAATCTGCAGCTTTATGCCGATTGATTTTGAGTGTATCGTAACTAAAAACGTAATATATAAAATAAAAGATAATACATTTTTTACTTTTATATAATGTTTACACTACAAATCCTATTAGATCCATTTATTTGGTAAACAAAGCAAGTCTCTCATATAATATATTTACCATATATCTACTAAAAGACAGAAATTATTACTTTACAAACTTTATTGTTAGTAAATCATATGATTATTTTTATATTAGTCAGTCATTTTACTGAAATTAATTAAAATCATTTAAATGTACGCACAACTAAATAAATACACACAATCTGTGTGCACAGAAATCCACATATTTTCTGCCCATCATTGAGTCTATGCCTAAACAGTGGCCATAAACGAATGATATATAAGCTCATTCTGATTCTGATATTTTCTCAATTCAAATGAGTAGCGGCTTGGACCCATAAACAGTATTCCATACATCACCGATACGTCACGATTTAACAAGTGGATAATGTCATCGAACATTCACTCTCTAGTTGTTCCAAACAAATAGATGTTCTGAAGAATGTTCCCACTGCTTTCTTCCATATAACACAAATAAATTGGGACCTGACTCCAACTGTTCATGCTTTAAAAAAGCACAAAACATCCTAATAAATTGATTCTAAAACCATTTTAAAGCAAAGAGCTAAACATTTTGTAACAAACTACTCTTAACAAAGGTTTACTAGAGCAGGGCTGCCCAAACTTGGTCCTGGAGGGCTGGTGTCCTGCATAGTTTAGCTCTAACTTGCCTCAACACACCTGCCTGGAAGTTTCGAGTATACCTAGACAGAGCTTGGTTAGCTGATTCAGGTGTGTTTAACTGGGGTTGAAGCTAAAACCTGAAGGACACCAGCTCTCCAGGATCGAGTTTGGGCACCCCTGTACTAGAGTAAATAATGACAGAATTGAAATTTGGGGGTAAATTATCCCTTCAGCTTTTGATGCACATACTCAAACAAACATCCAGATCCCCCGTCCTTCACAAAACTTTAACACAGTACAAACCAGCTGGGTAAATCATTCCAAGTATAAATATGACACATTTATGGCTTTCTCCATTTAAAATATAATATCTGTGTGAGAAGTTCATAGTGCAAACTTTCATAATATAAAAGTTATAATGTAGCTCAGGCATCTCAATCTTCCTCCGTCTAGTCTAAATTCGCTGACTTGCGCTTAATAATAAGCGCTCTGTGGGGAGTGGAGAACATCAGTTCATCAGCTCCATACTAAAATCTTTTTGTGGCACTTTGTCCGAATGCTAAATTGACCCCGACGGGGCTCTGCGGCTTTCATCCAGTCTCACAGATAATGGCCTTTTCCTGCCAGCTCATTTTCACATTCAAAGGCCTTTAGTGGTCAGAATCTAGCTACAGGATCTGCAACGGGCCAAGAGAGCTTACATGCAGCATCGAGATTGCATGCCTGCTGGGTAAAGCTGTCAAAAGTAGTCTCTTCGGCGTGAATCGTCGCTTAAGAAGGAAGGGTTCCACTGAGCTGGGTAGATGCAGGAATGCCTTGAACCGGGAAGGCCCGAGAACGGATACAGACCATTACGCTCCAGGTCGGAGTTTCTCAGTGCAGGCTACAAAAGAGAACAGCAGTCCCAAGTTAGCTAATTATTTAGGATATCCACCAGGACGTGAATGATCATGTGAAGTGGGGTGTTGTTGCTGGTTTTATTCCTTTTTAGTAGAACTGTCAATTTATTACATTAATGTTATCAGTTATCAAAAAAAGGTATAACATTTTTATTTTATTTAATGCACTCACTCCACCACAGACCTGAGCCCGAGTCATCCTACATTTCATTCGATTGATTGCTGATGAAAATATATAAAATGCAGATATTTGACCCTAAAATTCAAGACATTACACAAAACAAATAAAAAAGCAACAAATGGTCTATCAATACATCTAAATACCAGTTTAGTTGCAGCTTTTGAAAAAACAAACCACGGCAATTGTAGCCTAAAGATTGTGTGTTCCATGTAATATTTCTTTCTAAACCTATTTTTTGTAAACGTTTTTGTCTACTTGATGCTTATCATATTTAACACAAAATAACCTTTTTAGGGGGAAGGGGGGCCATTTCAGTTCAATATAATATTTGATACAATTGAGATTGATTAGATTTACTAAATCACAACATTATGTAATACATTAGATTACAATTAAGCGATTGACTTTTTTTGCCTTCATCAAATGCCACAGTTTAATTCCAGCTTTACAAAGCCAATTTTATCATTAATGTTAAAAGATTTTAATAATAAACTTAACAAACTGAAGTGGATTGAACATGAAATAATTAAGCTGTCCCAAAGAAATCTCAAGAATGATGTTGTTTTAGCAGTTAGTTTGAACAAGCAGCAAAACTCTTCCTAGAGTGAATAATAGACAAAAATAGCATTATTTTAGTTAAGAACAGTCTGTTAGGCAAGGTCAAAATATGATTTGGTTGTTTAAGCATGGCCTCCCACCCCACACCACCCCAAAGGATGCTTTAATTGCTCAAAAAGAAAAAAAAAGAAGAAAATATATTTTGTTTAAAAAGGGTTTTATGCATATTACAGTTGTCATGTTGTTCTTCTGTTAATTGAACTTGTAGGGTTATATATACAGTTGAAGTCAGAAGCCTTCCTGTTAAATTTCAAATTGTTTATATTATTTCCTCAATTCTTGTTAAACAGATTTTTTTTTCAATATATACTAAATTATAATAATATATAATTAATAATTAATATTAAACTAATATAAATTGCTTATGGTGGTTCTGTTGTGTTAGAGTGCCAGCATTAGCAATAAAACCTTTGAAATGGTCTGCATATCTGATGATCTAAGGCCTATTTATAAGCCGGTGATGATACGTTTTCTAGTATGTAACATATACGTTTAGACATTTCTTGAATATATTGAAATTTTTCAGATTGTTGTCATCTATAAGTTGTGTACTAGCTGCCATTTACATTGTATCAGTGAGATGTTTGTTTTATGCCGCATTAAAAGTAAAGGCATTCATATTTCTAGCTAGGAGTACTCTATGCATTTATATTATCATACCTTAGCACATGCATGCAATTTACTGTATGTACTGAATACTAACTAGATCATTTTATAGCTTGTAATGTGTAAGAGCATATGATCACATACCGAGTAATAAATGTCAGTCATTTGCAGGAGGTTTTTTGTACTGCCATTCTCCTGCATCTCTATAGTCTCTCTGCCCCACTCCATGGACACGCGATTGCTTTTCGGGAACTCTGCGTAGGGCGACATCTGAAGCTCTCCACTTTTGAAGATGATCTTGTTGATGTCGTTTTTGTCCTTTCTGAGGACGCAGTGAAAAAAGATTTTTTGATAGATATTCATCTGTAAAATATGGAGGTTGTGTGTTTTTCATCCTGATCTTACTTGCAGCAGGTGACAATAAGAGCAATGACCACAATCAACAGAAGAGCTCCTCCAGCAGGCGAGACCACCACGGCTATCAGCTTATAGACTATTAGACAATCAAGATTATTACTGTAGTGCCACTGTTTTAGCTTAATTTTCATTTTTCAAAACATTTATATTAAAAAAGTACCAGTATAAGATTAAAATCTTACAATTATTGCAGTTGAAGCCTCCAAATCCAAACATGCATCTGAAAAAGTTTTTTTTTTGTTACTTTTTTTGTGCTGTAAAATACATGTATAAAACAAATACTAATACAAACAACCAATAAAAGATTTGACACAATTCATAAACTTTATTTACAATAATTCACTCACTCACTCACTATCTTTTGGCTTAGTCCTTTGATTTATCAATTATAAATTCTCACTTTATTTACAATGATTTTTTTTGCGTTCTATTTATACATTGTAAAACAAATTGTTTTAACCAGAATGTACTGTGCCCTTTATTTCAAAATGGCTTGTTTCATGAGCTTTTCTCAGTCGCTTTGGTGCATTTCTCACAACACTATTTACATTTGCATAACAGTTAATGCATTTCTCAAAACAATTAGTCATTTGTGCACATCATAGTAGCAGCTTCTCATTCCTTCCAACAAATTGCAAATGCTTTTGGACACGCATCAATTCCTTTCATACAACTCTCTGCTGTTTTATAACATTATCATTTGCTTATGTCATGTCAGTCAAAATGAACTAAATTTGTGGATGCTGAATAGTCATTCCATATAAAACTAATAGTCCTCATTTCATTACTTGAGTCATTACATACACAAATGTTGAACTAGTCAAAATCTGTCAAGAAAATTTTATAAAAAATATTGAAATACTTTTTTTCTTGAAAATGTCTTCAAATTTGAACAATTTCATGAATTATTTACAGACCTGTGCATGTTGTAGGTTCAGTTCCAATATGGACTGCAATATTGTTTACAGTTGTGCACAGCTCTACCCAAAGGAAATTTTTGTTTGTTGTGAATAAGGGTGTATTTATTCTTTTGCACAATACTGTGAATAAATTAGAATTGCAAAGAGTAAATGCAGTAAACATGTGAAACATGCAGTATTCAGTGTCTTGTACTCAGTTACCTCCCTAAATGCAGTGAGGTCTAACTTTACTGTAGTTTTTAAATGGCTGTGCAAATAGTATATAGGGCTGTCTTGAGCATTTTCAGGTCACCAAAATCTGACTTTTTTGCACTGGAAAACATGTATAGAGTAAGCTGTCATAATGAAAACATGACAAAGCCATTTGACTATCTTGTTCATGAACAATGGTGTCAGGACTTTGCATCTTGATGACACTGACATATATCTGAATTAAATGATAAAATGCAACATTTACACGATTGCAAATGCAATTTATCTCAGTTCACCTTGTAAGCAATGCAACGGGCTACAGTACATGCATGGCTAGTGTTTTTCAGCCACCGATAAACTTTCGCTGAAAGGTTAATGTGACTTTTTTCAATTTCATAAAGTTCCTTTTACCACATCAATGTTGTAATGTAATTAAAATATAACCAGTTAAATAGATTAAGAATTTATTCAGTTGTTCAATTGTAAATGACATTAAAAATGCAAGCACTGTCAGGAGCAGCAGGCGAGCACAGAAACTTCATTGAAAACACACTTTGGTAAAATAAATGTCCATGTTTTAAAGACATGGAGCTGAACAATGGAAGTTAATTCAGTGCTTCTTGTCTGGTCTGATACCCACTTTATATTGTATCTCATTTAGGCAGTGGAGATCATTGATTTTTAAAGAAATCAGATCTTAAACGTGTGGATTTAGAAGGGCATGACAGTTTGCCGAAAAGCATTTGGGCTGGCTGACTGAAAATTAAAAAAAGCCTGTGTTCATATTGACAATTTTAATGGATGTAAACAAAAACAATGGTCCCAACATAACATTTTTAATTTCCATAGCTTCCAAAAATCAAAAAAGCCCCATATTGATAAAAATGTTATGATAGCTGTTTTAACATTAAGTTATGACTGAATTGCCTCTTACAGTTATGAAATAGTTTGATAACAAGCAGGAAATGTTCATGGGCCAATGACATGACCACATTGATATGGTCTATACCCCATTTTGAGCCAGTTTGTGATACAGTAATGTCTGACTCATTTTCTGCAAAATATTTAACTGTCAAACATCTGAGTGACTGTTTACATTTATTAACTTACAGTTTTTCTCAGTGGCTTTGGTGCATTTCTCACAACACTATTTACATTTGCACAACAGTTAATGCATTTCTCAAAACAATTAGTCATTTGTGCAAATCATAGTAGCAGCTTCTCATTCCTTCCAACAAATTGCAAATGCTTTTGGACATGCATCAATTCCTTTCATACAACTCTCTGCTGTTTTATAACATTATCATTTGCTTATGTCATGTCAGTCAAAATTAACTAAACTTGTGGATGCTGAATAGTCATTCCATATAAAACTAATAGTCCTCATTTCATTACTTGAGTCATTACATACAAAAATGTTGAACTAGTTGTCAAAATCTGCCAAGCTCATTTTATTTTAAAAATTTTAATCTTTTTTTTTCCCTGAAAATGTTTTCTAAATTGAACAATTTCATGAATGATTTACACACCTATGTATGTTGTGGGTTCAGTTCCAATGTGTACTGTAATATTGTTTACAGTTGTGCACAGCTCTACCCAAAGAAAGTTTGTGTTTGTTGTAAAAAAGGGTGTATTTATTTTTTTTGCACAATGATGTGAATACATTAGAATAGTAAAGAGCATCTGCAGTAAATATGTGAAACATACAAGTTCAATGTCTTGTACTCGGTTACCTCACTAAATGCAGTGATGTCTAACTTTACTGTAGTTTTCAAATGGCTGTGCAAATAGTATATAGGGCTGTCTTGAGCATTTTCAGGACGTGTCATTAAAATCTGACTTTTTTGCACTGGAAAACATGTATAGAGTAAATTGTCATAATGAAAACATGACAAAGCCATTTGACTATCTTGTTCATAAACAATGGTGGCAGGACTTTGCATTTTGATGACACTGACACTTTCATTGACATGAATACTTGCTTTTGAGGAATGAGCTATCCATTTTGAGCAAGTGATATGCTTTTGCAGGTTATCCACTAGGTTTGGCAGTTTGTACTAATTGTTTTGAGAAATGCAGTAACTGTTGTGCAAATATAAATAGTGTTGTGAGAAATGCACCAAAGTGACTGTGAAAAACTGTAAAATGCATTATGATGCTTTAATAAACAATATACTTACTCAACACATTTGCCATTAACAAGCTTGAGTCCATCTCCACAGTCTAAAACAAAATAGCAGTAGGCATTCATTTAAACATGAGCATTACTCACACTATCGAATCAAACCAAAAAAAAAAAAAGAGTATGTTGTACAGTACCTCTGCAGGTCATGTCCTCTGGGTTCCTTTTAAAGTACCCAGAATGGCACTGACAGTTAGGAATCCCGCTAATATCCGAGCAATCTGAGTACTGCACATCACACTTGGTCTTCTGGGCCATGCACAGGCTCTCCGCTAAACAGAAAGAAGTGCTTCAGAACAAATGGCTTCCAGGAGATAAACAGAGCTTCTCGAAATATTATTATAAAGGCCAAATGAAAGGCAGTGTTATCCGTGTGTTTGTCATGACCAGTGCTATCATATCTGTGGAGTGCAGAAGTGGAGTGGTGGATGTGAACAGAGGGAAAGGATTTGAGATAAGTGCATACTGTGATAGGAGAGCTGGTGCTGAAGTTTGATGGGGCAGTGCGAGTACGTCCGGCTGCAGTTGTTGAGGGACATCTGGATGCTGTTGAAGACATCCGCGCTGGTCACATTGGAGGAGAGTGAAAACATGCTCACCACTGGGATTTGCACACCTTGTCCATCTCTGCACAGGACATATGCATTCAAGTACAAATGAGGACAAGGAAATAAGCAATGAATTCAACCATAAATGAAAATATGAAAATACGCTTATGATGGTATCAGTTTATCAATAATTCTACTTATAGTGATTTTTTTTTATTTGATCTATTATGCTTTTTTTAAGTAAAATTAATCAAATTATAATATAATGCTTGTATATTGTTTTTATGCTACAGATAAAGCAAATGTATTCTGTAAGATTTAAACAAAAAAATATATATTTTGTATTCTGCAAAACTGCAATAATTTGTATATTAATGTTTAGCAATTATATATTATGCATTATATGTATATGTTTGTGTGTACAAAAAAAGCCCAAAATTATTCATACCGCTTAAAGTTACTTTTATTCAACCAGCTAATTTTTTTGTGACTGGAAATGACAAAGGCTTACCTTAAAAGATGAGAAAAATAAATAAAGTAACTTAAGTCCAAATTTGCCAGGGGTATGAATAATTTCGGTCTTGACTGTATATACACATACATATATTAATATATATTACACATACACACAGAGATAGATAGATAGAACAATATAACGACAGAACGATAGAACAAACGATATATATAGATAGAACAAATGATAGAACAAACGAACGAACGATAGATAGATAGATAGATAGATAGATAGATAGATAGATAGATAGAT
>CAIGQZ010032409.1:17454776-17491206 GCA_903798205.1 Danio tinwini
GAACGAACAAACGATAGATAGAAAGAATACTAGAACAAACAATATAAGGATAGAACAAATGATAGATAGAACGAACAATAGATAGATAGAACAATATAACGACAGAACAAACGATAGATAGGACGATAGAACGAATGATGGAACAAACGATAGATAGAATGATAGAACGAACGAATGATAGATAGAAAGAATGATAGAACAAACAATATAACGATAGAACAAATGATAGAACGAATAAACGAACGAACGATCGATCGACAGACAGACAGACAGACAAACAGACAGACAGACAGACAGACAGATAGATAGATAGATAGATAGTAATTGCATGGCACAATATAAAGAGATCAAATGACTTTCACGTCATTTATGAAACTCACCTTTTACCCAGAGTAGAGCGCCTATAACCATGGAAGATGGAGAGAGAAGCATTGAGCTGAAAAACCAATACACAAATGTATCAAATTAACCCAAACTCCATCAACATTAGTTTATCATGTTCAACCCATTTCCATAATGGTTGCTATACAGCATTAGCTGAGCTTCTAATGTGAGATGTAGCATACTGTTGCGTACCAGCTGTTGAATCTCTCTGTGCAGCTCATGCAGACCTGAATTTCTGAGATGAATAGAGTTGTTGACGGTAAAAGTGCCCAAAAATGTCTTGACTGCAGGATAAAGCCAAAGCACATAGTTACTATATGTGTGCTAGCTACTCTAGATATTATTATATTCTCAAATACTGACCACGTACCTTGTGTACAACTGCGTCCATCCTCCAGGTCAAAGCCCAGGTCACATTCACAGCTGAAAGAACCACCCGTGTTGACACACACTGAACCCTGAGGACAAGGACTGTTCACACACTCATCCACATCTAGAGAAATACACAGACCAATTTGTTTTAATCCCATACTCTGATGCAAACAGAACAAATTTAGAAGTCTATTGTAATGTGTGCAGAAATTATATGTGATGGGCTTCTTCTTACCTTCAGTGCAGAAGGGTCCGGTCCATGCAGAGAGACACTGACAGTAGTAACTTCCTTCAGCTGATCTAACACAATGACCTCCATTTGCACAGGTTTTAGGTCCACATACACGGCCTACAGAAAAAAAGGCAGGCATTGGAGTTGTTATTTAAATAACCAAAAAAATCATAAACAATGTGCAAAATTAAATCGCAATACAATTTTAATTTGTACAATTAATTTTTTTTATAAATCAACGCCCATCAACTGTTGGTCACTACTTCTCTATAACATAAAAGAATGAGATAAAGGATGATATTTGACTATTTGTGGAAAATGTTTAAGCACACCCTTTCTCAATTACATTATAATTAATGTTTGTTAAACTTTTAATTAACATTTGTTAAACACATTTAAATTTTTAAGCCAATATTATAGATTAATTTTAAATTGTGCTTTTCTAATTTTACTTTCAGGTTGCCTTTGACTTCATCTGACGCTCATACAAGGTATTGGGCTTTATTTTAACGATCTAGGTGCAAAGTCTAAAGTGCATGGTGTAAAAGCATTAAGGGCACTTTTGCTATTTTAAGGACGAAAAAATACATTCTACGCCGTGGCGCATGGTCTAACAGGGCTGTGCTTAATCTCTTAATGAGTTATGAGTGTGTTTTGAGCATAACGTGTATTAAACCAATCAGAGTCTCATCTCCCATTCCCTTTAAGAGTCAGTTGCGTTTGTATTTACATGGGGGACTTTGTAAGTGAAAAAACTGAACGCTTCACTAGTGAGAAAAACAGTTAAACAGACCATCTGCAGCGCGAGGATAAAGAACGAGCCTCCTCCATTTGGCCTCTTTACTTTACTCTTTACTTTACTCCTTTACTTTGTGGAAACGATGGAAACTCACTCAATTGAAGACATCCATTAGCCTACATATTCAATTTCATTTGTTACGCGCAAAGATTTGTTTCAAAACTATTTCTAAAATCAGTTCTAATTTCCAGCAAACGAATAAACGAACAATAATAGCTAATTGTGGTCAAAAATGGAGTTATATCCAAACACGTCCTATTCTTAAACCACATATATTGATGCATACGTCTCCAAAACCCGACAGGTGGACAAATCAACTTGTTCTTATTAAAACAAATAAAAATATGCATATAATAATTAATACTGCTACTAATAATAGCATTATACAAATGCAAATGGTCATGAATAACCTAAAAAAGACCCCCGAGATGAAGGCATGGAGGCAGTGTTTTTTATGTAGACAACTCTAGTGGTAATATTTATGCAGAAAATAATTATTTTGTAATCTTTAATTTTTTTCATTGTAAAGATATTTGTGTATTGCTGTATATCCTGTGTGTATTAAGCAATGTGTATGCGTTTGGACCTGCATAGGGGCATAACTAACGCAATCTGTGATGGACTTTAGACCAGCTTTTAGTTGGTCAGTGGGGCAGTATTTTTCAGTTGTACAAAATAGCAACACGCCAACAAGGCGCCTTAACACACCACTATTTTAGATACACCCATGAGTCCACAAAGTGGTGCCAATGGATTTGCTATTTAAACAACGTGGCGCAAAATGTGAAAATTAGGGTTGCGCTGGTCTGAAAATAGCAACAAATCTTGTGCCTTATTGCGTCGGGTGTATGATAGGGCCCAATCTTTAAAAAATATATAGTTTTTAAATACAATATCAAATTTTAAAATACATATACCTTTTAATTCAGTGCATTATGATGAAGTGAGGCCTTAAATCAATTGTAGACTTTAATTTTATTTTTTTGTATTAAATTGTTACTTTATTTTAATACATTTTACACAAAACGTTAAAAAATTTATATAATATGTTGCCTAATTTTATTCTTACCAATGTAATGTTTTTGAAATAATCTATGCAAATTGTGGTACATTATTTTCATTCATCCTTAATTAATTAATTTGAATTGGAAATGTATAACATGTCATTATTACCTAACATCCAAATGTCATTACAGTCTCCTTTGATCAACTCAAAACATCCTTGGCATATTTGAATAAAAAACATTTCTTTTTCAAAAACTAAAATCGTATTGACCCTAAAGTTTTGAATCAATTTAATAATGTCCATTTATCGGTTACACGCCATACAAGCATCATTAACAATACCAACAAAAAATTATCGTAATTTGCATGCTACTGTTGCACATCCCTGCTTAAATCCCAGAAGCTGAACATACCTGGTGATGCTGATGTTCTAAGAGGCATCTGCGTAGTTGCGCTTCCTGTCTCTGTAGTGCTTTTATCAGTGTGATGTCCAGTGGTCACAACCACAGTTGTTTTACCCGGGCTGCTCTTACTAAAAGGCGTTGTTGCACGTCCACCATGTGCTGTAGTATTCCCCGGAGTGGCTGTGCTAGTTTCTAAATGCAATGTGGTGACGTCAGAAGAATCAGATGTACTTGGAGCCTGTGGTCCACTGGTAGTCGATGTAGGCACATGATGGGCTGTGGAAGGTGTCGTTCGCAGTACCTGAATGATATCAGTGGTAACAATGGTAGTGTGTTGTGTTTGGGTTTGCGCTGTGGTGTGGTGCGGTTGAAGTTGTCGGGTGGTGACAGAAGGAGCTGTGGTAGTTAAAGTGGTGGTAGAACTGTAAACTGTAGACGCCTCATCTGTGGCTTTATCTGTAACCTGTGGCCTATGAGTTGAGGTTGGCACCACTTGTGTGTTGATTTGGTCATCGGTTTTAGGGATGGTAGGCGATTGGCCGGAGGGGAACTTGGAAAGCGAGTCATCAATAGTGGTGGCTACATCTTCAAGCACTGGGGGTGCAGAAGTAATATCATGAAGGGTCGTCTCGTCTACTATGCGAGTTGAAGACCCTTCAGTTTCTTCATGGGCGGTAGAGCTTACTGATCCAGTCAAAAACTCAGTGGAACCACCAGTATGTGTGGAATAAGTAAGTGTGGAATTATGGCTCTCTTGGGACGTGCTAGTGACATTGTGTTCGCTAGAAGTAAAAGGCAGGATTGAGGAGGCAGAGTCACTGCTGGTTTGTGTATAAGACGTCTCACTGCTCATCGATGTGGCATCTGTTTCCTCTGCATCCCTACTGGTCACTGTGAGAGGCGGTGTTGAATTTGGACTGTCGTTTTCAGTCACCTCCTGAACGGTCTGTCCTGTTACGCTAGGCTGTCCCGTCTGTGACTCAGTGCCTTGGGATAACGTTGACCGCTCAGTCTCTAGAGTTGCACTGGTGGCATTGCGGTTTTCAAAAGTGGGTTCAGTCTGTTCGGACACTGTAGAAACAGCTTCTTCAGTTTCTTCATTGACTTGGGTGGCTCCTGATGTTTTCTCCTCCCATGGGGACGTTTGAGACACTGCATCAAAAATGCTTGAGTTCTGGGTATACGCAGAGGTGCTGTTGGAGGTCACTGAGAGCAGTGTGCGTTCTCCAACTCGGTTGGTTGTGGAAATGTAGGTGCTATCAGTGTGGGAGTCTGTGGTGTCCATGTCTATCAGATCTGTTACATCTCGCACGGTTCGGGCCTCTGTTATTGGATGGTGGCTGGTAATGCTGTGCGATGCTAATGATGGACTTTCCCATTTGATCGTTGCATTATGGGTAAGCTCAGTGTCAGATTGAAGATGTTCTGTTGTCTCATCTGAGGTCATACTTGTCTTCCAGTCTGCTGCATTTGTAGAGGTTTGTAAAGCTTTTTGGGAATGTTCTGGTTTGGATAATTAAAGAAGAACAAGTTAGAAATTGTGTACTGTAAAACAGTCAAAATGCCAATAATACTGAAATTGAGGATGGAGGGATTTTAGATGGCCACTAGGGTGCGCTTCATATAGAGTGAGTCTTGGGAAACCTCATGAACCATGTGAGATGTTTTCAGAAGTGACTGCGGATGTAATGATTTTGGGTGGAGAACAATTGGCAGCCAAGCTCGTCTAACCTAACAAAAGCTTGAGCCCTAAAAATGGAGGGGATCTGACCCTTTGGGACCTGCTGTTTCCTTCCTTCAGCTGACCTAGCAAAGTCCATATCACAGCGTTGTCTCTGCCTGCATGGAGTTCATACACAGGCAAAAACATAATCAACAGGAACGCTGGCTGTATAGGGAGGAATACTGGATATGTGTGTGTGTTCAATAAGTTGGTTTAAACAAACTGAGTAAAATTACCTTTATGGATAATAAATCATTCTTGGATACTTTGATGTGATTTAATAAAAATGCATAAAACATTTGTTTTTTTTATGTTTTTCTAAGTAGGAACCTGCAACATGGCTATAAAATAAAATGATCACATACAAATATCATAACTGTAGTTTAGAGAAAATTTCTAAAATTCCCAATCAGCTTTTGAGAAATTATGGTTTCCATAATATTTACAACCGTTGAAGACTGATGAATTCAAAGGTGATTTCAGAGTGGAAAGCCATCAAATGTTTTTGGGTCATGTCACGGTCCAAACATTGACTAAAAATGTCTCTTTCAGATTGCATTACAGGAATCTGTCAACAGGAGATCATTTCGCTTGCATTACCTAGGGGATGTTTACTCTGATGGAGAACGATCTAAAATCAAGTAGATTAGCATGATCTGGGCAATAGTAGATAAGATAAAAATTGAATATTGAAATAGTGTTTTTTGGGTCTAATCCACATAAGACTTATGCAACTTGTAAGAAAGATTGTGCTCAATCACAGTTGGAGATGAAATTAAAATACAAATTTCCCAAACTCATTTATTCCATTGTTTCAATGCTTCAGAAGAATTTTGCTCTTCTTTATTTCTGAGTTTTACTTGTGAAAGTAAAGCTAGAATAATGTCTGTCAGCTTTAATCCCAATAAACGCTGAATCCCATAGCACATGAATAATTATGAATTAAGCAAACAGTAAATTATCTGATGTCATTAATGGGATATAAGGCTGTAACACTGAATAATCCTTAAGTGTTTTAAAGGCTACTTCTGAAACCAATACCTAAGGTTGTGGTACTGATGGTCAGTACAATGCTTACACAATAAAATACTCAGTAATAACACATTACAAAAAGATATTGCTTATTGACTTTACGAATGCATAAGCTAACATGAACTAATAACTTTTTACAGTATTTAGGAAACTTTGATATTGTTTATAAAATGCTTATTAGTTCGCAGTACATAAAATAATGTAAACAGATTATAAATGTAAAATCTCTTCATAAGTATTGAGATGCTTAAGTATTTTTCATGTTAATAATGTACAGCAGTCAACTAATGTTAAACAAAATCTTACTATAAAGTATAACCTCCTGAATTACGTTGTTTATACTCAAAATTCTCCATAAAATATATAAAAGCCAGGTGTGTATAAGAACCAATTCACTAGATGTGTTTCTCTTTATTTAATTGCAGAACTGATGCCAACATGTCCAAATGAAAAATGACATGAAATGCAAATTCTCCCAATTAAATCACAAAACTAAAACAAAAACAAACCACTAACACGAACTTGCAGACTGACAAAAACTCTCTGGCTCAAGAAAGTGGAACAGTTTATGAACGAGGATGGTTATGAGCCAAGGAGGTCATTCATTAAAAGAGATGCTCTTCCAAAAACCGAGTAAACTAACCGCAAGTAATCTCATTAGTTTGCAGACTTCATACTTGACAATATGCTGCACAGTGCATAACAGTTCCTTTTGATGCTACTACTACATATTAATAACATCATCATAAAAGCTATGCATTTGATGCAAAACTGGTGTATTAAAATAGCAAATAAAACACATCAAATGCTATCCTTGCATCTTCCAGTCTTTATCACATGATAAACACGTACAGTTCGGTGTTCATCACATGAGAATCTCCTGACTGGAGGTGACTGCATCTTTGCAATCTTTTAATAACTAGTTTGTTTGAACACAATTCTTCTTGCAAACTACAAAACTGATGTGTTCAGTCACATCTACTTTATACTATGTAGACTGAGGCTGTTGCAAGACCTAGTTGACTGTTGTCTATTCTAGAGGGCACTTTTGGGCATCAGTCAGGGGGTATGGAAGTCTTACCCTCTCGGGCTGCAGTGATAGACACACTGGCGGGAATCTCCGTCATCTCTCCCAGTCCGCTCGATAGATCCACGACTGTGGCAGTGGCCTCTCTCCCCGACCAGGAGGAGGATTGTTTTAAACCACTTGTTCGGCTATAAAAAGTTTCTGTACTCAGTGGATTATCGGTGTCCGAGTCTGTGGAGAAAGTTTCCGCAATCACAGTATTTAGGACAAGCAGAGCGGCCGTGAAAAGCACACGGCGAGCGCACGTTTCCATCATAAAGGCGACCGGGCGGGCTTCCTAATAAATAAAACGCCAAACTTATCCGGGTCACCATCGGAAAGTGGGTCCCTTTTAACAGTTTCCCATTAGTTAATTCCTTGGGATGGATTTAAAGTTAGTGAAGAAGTCTTGGAACGGTTTTATTTCAGGACGCTAGAGTGAGAATCCGGAGCGGCGGGTGACTCCTCCCCTCGGGCAGGCGATAGCGGTTTCCACCCCATTCCTCTGGATGAACGCACTCACTAATGTGTGCTGCTCAATCCGCTTCAGACAGATAAGGACAGTCAGATGATGGCACGACAGGTGGAAATCTTACTGATAAAACGGTTTAATGTATGAATTATAACTCTGCATTATCGGAAATGGACAAAATAACTGAAATCCTGATGTTATTTAAAAAGTACCACATTCACTGAAGAAAGTGTAAACTCTTTTTGATTGATCTGAAGATCTTTTCTGATCCCCTGACTTCAATACAGAGTACATCTAAGGCTCTTAAGACAACTGCTGAAAATAAATTAGTAATATGCTTAAGTTAAATATTTAATTGTTGTTGTTAATTCCCTTGCATACTGCTTTAACTCTGCATTTCCCTGTTCAAATTAATAAAAAAAAAACTAAAAAGGTGGAAATCTGCATTAATACAATTTACTTCACATTTTAAAAAGTGAAAAGAAAAAAAATCAAGAGAAAGACATGGTTGTTCACACTGACTGCAGAGTATTATTTATAAGAGAAGCAGCAATTTCCTGCAACATTAGTGACAGTCAGCATTATGATGCGTTAAAACCACCATGTTCACACGGTTAAAGGGACAGCTCACCTAAAAACGAAAATTTACTCACTATTTATTACACAACCTCAAGTTGTTTTAAAGCTTTATTGGTTACTTGCTTCTGTTGAACACAACAAAGATATGAAGAAAGCTGAAAACCTGGCTTTAACCATTGACATCAAAACAAATACTATTGCGGTCAATGGTTACAGGTTTTCAGCTTTATTCAAATTATCTTCTTTGCACTCAAAAGAAAGAAACTCTGACAAGTTTGGAACAAGTGAAGGGTAAATAAATGATGACAGAATGTTTGTCATTTTTGTGTACTGTCATCCTGTGCATTTGTTATAGAATCTGCTATTTGCAAAGTAATATTACAGTGATCAATGATTGGCTTTATAAGGTAAAAAATGTGAAAAAATATTCTATATTGAGCTGCAATTTAGATGTCATATGAATAGACTTGTATTTTCTAAATTTAGCTTCACATAGATTATGTAAATTCATTTTATATTCCAACATGCATTTTTTGAAAATTGCTTTCAATTTTTATTTGCCCCAAAAATAGTTGAAGACTTCAGAGTTTAAATGAACATGACTCTTCTGGGCATGACTATTATTGACTTTATATTATAAGGTCAAGCAAAAATAGAAATCCTAATTTCCTACACTGAAATTCTCATGGTGCAAATAAAACAGCACACAATGTTGTTTGTGGGTTCTATTTTTTAAATATTCTTCTTACACAACAGCACATTGAACCAAAACGCATGATTTTGATTGCACATTCCCGATTTTCAGACAAACATGTTGTTTTCTTCAGATTTTTCAGGAAAATAAAACTCAGTCCAAGTACTTCTTGATAATTGCAGTAAATAAAAAATACAATATATTCAAGTGTTGCTCAATACAGAGATCAGTCAAGATTATTATGGCCCATGTGTTCAGTCCAGCTGGTCAGCAGGGCACAGCTGCTTCATACTCAGTTGGACTGAGGATGGACCATCTTGTCTGTGGTGGTGATAAAGGAGGAGTGATGGTACCGATCACGGAGGGCAAAGTCTGCATTTTCCTCTGTCAGCTGCCGGGTCTCCATGCCAACAGCTGACAAAGACGGTGTCACCACAATCTGGTCCTGAAGGGCCCCATTTTGCCTAAGAAGAGAGGCCACTGATTGGTAACGTGAGGTTCAGTTTTGTATATACAATAATATACTATACACATTCCCAAATTTCTGTTTAAAGGAGAGGAAAAAATGAAAACATTTCTAAACATACTAGTTTAATAACTAATTTCTAATAACTGATTTCTATTTTTGTTTTTCAAGATATTCAGCTTAAAGTGCAATTTAAAGGCTTAACTTGGTTAATTAGGTTAACTAGGCAGGTTAGGATAATTCGACAAGTCATTGTATAACAGTGGTTTGTTTTGTAGCCAACTGAATAACATATTGCTTAGGGAGGCTAATAATATTGACCTTAAAATGTTTTTTTTATAATTAAATAAAATCAAAAACAGCTTTTATTCCAGTCAAAATAAAACAAATAAGATTTTATCCATAAGAAAAAATATATAGGAAATACTGTGAAAATTTCCTTGCTCTGTTAAATATGAATATTTGAAAAAGATGAAATATTGCACACGAGGGATAACAATTTTGTCCTAGACTGTAAATATATATATAAAAATGCTGTCTTTGATTTAGAAATTCTCCTAATGAGCCAAGCTAAAGGATAGTTTCAATAATCAGAAAAAAGTTCAATAGAGCAAAAAGACAAGAGCTCTGAATTTATCTTGTAACACCTACTCTCAATCTGAGCTACACATGGCACCACCACAGATGGCCAAAAAATGTGATCACCGACCATATGATGCACATCACAAACAAAGTTGCGTGGCTGAATTCTTGAAAAACTTGCTGAATTTGAAAGGATAGTTCACCTAAAATGTATTCATACGTAAGTGGTTTACAACATTTTTTTTCTGCTGAACAAAAAACAAGTTCTGAAGAATGTTGGGAAAAGTAGCCATTGACATCTAGAGTAGGCACAAACTCTGGAAACTCTGGAAGTCAACCACCCCCCCCCCCCCCCCCCCCCCCCGGATTTTATCAGAGTATCTCCCTTTGTGTTGGACAGAGGAAGTGGAGAAAGAGCAAATGACAATTTCCATGTTTAGATTAAATATCCTGTTAAGACAAGTCACAAATATTCTTCTATTATTTGCCAACAGGTGCATATTGGAATAATAGATGGACATTGCTATACACTGAAAGCTATGCGAGTCATTTTGGTCAAATCTTACAAAATACTCAACATTTTACACAATATACAACAGACTTATATATTGTCAGATACAAAGACAGCACTGAACCATTTATGATCAGTTTCTGATATTATTATTAGACAAATGTTTGTTTTTTTTATGCCATTGTTGTGTTATATAGTGTATTGAGCAAACATTCACTAAAATATCATGACAAAAACATTGCTCAGATGGTCTTTTACTGTACCAGCAGGTGCTCCATGGCCACACAAAGTTAAAATAAACATCAGACTTCATCCTGAAAATCAAGTGCCTACACGATCGAATGCAATCTAATACCATACCTCCTCAAATTATGCAGCGATGTCTTGAGCCACTTGAAGAAGCTGAAGTGAGATGCAGCACCTGTGGCAAGAGAACTTATTTTAAACCATACCAGACCTAATGTTGAAAAACTCTCTTTCTTGACTAATTTAAATGATTGAAATTATTATCTTGATATCAAAATGTCCCATAAACATGCAAAACACAGAAGGGAAAATGCATTTTAAGCATCTTATTAGTCATGCAAGTATAAACAGTACCATTTAACATAAGCAGTACTCTTAAGGGTTTGTTAAAAAAATTTCCAGGGCACCTGTAGTTTATTATGAACTTTTCAGATTTTTCAGATATTTTTCAAATCAGTAAGTTAAGTTACCTGTTGGCAAACCTGGGCTTGTTGTTCCAATGTAGATAAAGAGGATAAAGGCAGCTGAAATGTTAATCAAGGCGTACATCCACTGAATAATGAACATTATCATAAAAGAGCACAATGCCTGAAGAAAGACCAAAGCATCATTAAAAGATTCAATTTAATAATTAAATATTTAAGTTTTTGCAGTAGGCATAATACTGTAGTATAAATTAGAACAAACTTACACCAATCAACGAAACCCAGGGGTTGCAAAATCTGGCATAAACTGAACTTTGAATTGATCTGATTTCGGATGCTTCGAGATTTGTTTCTGAACCTGTGAACGAAAGGCATAATGGTGAAATACCACTGTGATCACTCTATCGAGTAGTTATGTAAAGTTTCCTTAATAATTACATACCGTTCCTGTCTATCTTCTCTTTTGGGAGCTGTTCAAGTTCAGCCAGGCCAGAATTAGGCAAGGACAGTTTCCTCTGGTCTCCTGTTTTCGGGTCAGACTCCATCAGTCCTATCTGGCTACTGGTATCATCGTCTAATCCAGCAGTTTGTTCCAGCTCCCTCTCATCTTTTCCTTTATCTAATGGTCCGTTGCTGTTCAAGTCCAACCCGAAACTATTCATCAGCATTTCTTTAGCTGGAATCTTTGTCTTCCTGTCTCGGGCTTTAGAGGCAGGACTGGCTCTCTGTTCTTCTGTGCTGGGCAATGGAAATATCTGGTCCATGTCCTTGGTGAACTCCAGCAGAGTCCCGTTCACAGGGTCACTAATGGCTCCACCACTGCCGTAACGAGGGTGAGTGCTGGACACCAGTGATTTTCTGGAGCTTGACCTGCTGATCAGCTTCTTCCTTTGCTGGACTTGCAGCTCGTAGGTTTTCACCACACAGAAATAGCAATAATCAATGACGCTGTAGGTTAGCATGAAGTTAATGGTGACGATGGGAGCCAGGATATTGACCTGGCCGATGAAGATGAAGGCCATGGTGATTAGGCTGGTCAGACAGATGGCAGCCACAGGCGTCTTATTGGGCCCTCTCTAGAGAAGGGAGAAAGGTAAAAATGACTGTGTTAATGTGCACTGCCTACACTATAAAAAAATAACTGTTGATTAACAGTTTCCATATTTTTGATGGGTGACATGGTGGCTCAGTGGTTAGCACTGTCGCCTCACATCAAGAAGGTCATTAGTTCAAGTCCCAGCTGGATTAGTTGTCATTCCTGTGTGGAGTTTGCATGTTCTCCTCGTGTTGGCGTGGGTTTATATATGTGATATGTGGTATAAGTGAATTGATTAAACTGAACTGGCCGTAGTGTACGAGTGTAAACGTAAGTTTTGGTGTTTCCCAGTACTGGGTTGCAGCTGGAAGAGCATCCGCTGTGTAAAACATTCTGGATACGTTGGCGGTTCATTCTACAGCGGCGGCCCCTGATGAATAAAGGGACTAAGCCGAAGGAAAATGAACGAATTAATATTTTGTGATACAAAGGTTTACGGTTGTGAATTGCATTTTGGGAACTTGATCTCTGCTCTGCCGGCTTTTGATGTTGAAAATTCAACTCCACAGTTTAACAAAATTGACTTTTATAGATATTTTAGTAGTTTGAAATATTATAATGCATTAGAAATAATATATAGAGTCTGTAAAATAACAGAACATGTAGAGGCAGTTTATTACAAGGTTTTTGTACTGTAATATACAACACCAACCCAGACAATATATCACTTCAAACTACTAAAGGTTTTCATTTTTCGAACTTATCAAGGTTAATAGTTGGTGGAAGAAAGATCAAGATCTCATTAGGCAATTTAAAAGAAAAAATAAATGAGGAAAAAACAAAAAAAATCACGAATCATAAAATATGGAAAACTGCTAATTTACAGATATTATTTACAGCATCCATAGACTAATTTCCTGTAAAACACAGACTAAATTGATCTTGATTTAGAGTGCATAAGAGGCAGTGTACAATTTCTAATAAAACTATTGTCATTTAAACCCTTATTTTGCAGAAAAAGGGTCAGAATAACAAATGATTTCATTTATTGTGTTTGAAAATCAGGGGTATTCTTAACTCTTCTGAAGTAACTGTAATAACTGCACTGTAAAAAAAAATCCATAATTTTACGTTTTTTTTTCTGGCAGCTGGGGTGCCGGAAAAAAAACATAAAATAACGGCCAATAAATTACAGAAATTTACTGTAAAATAACAGAGGTGGAATTACAGAAATTAACAGAAATTTAAAATTAAGGAAATTTCTAATGTCCGCTATTTTACAGTAAATTTCTGTAATTTAACAGTCGTTATTTTACTTTTTTTCCGGCACCCCTGCTGCCAGAAATAAACCGTAAAATCAAGATTTTTTTACAGTGTGTGTCTGAAAGCACAGCACTTTTTTGAAAAATGCCTTAAAATGTCAACATTTATATTAAATTAGGAAGAAACGTCATCAAAAGTTTACATATTAAAATATTTCATTACTAAAGCAAAAACAAATGTTGCACAGCTTAAGTCTACAGTATTAAAAAAACTTTATAGCATTATAATTTTTTGAAGGTGAAATATGTAACTTTTTCAAACAAAAATCAGCTACTGAATCAGCTACTGATGTTCAAAGCAGCCTCCTAATCTCCAAAAAAAATCTTAAGCCATGACAACTTTTGTTCATGTTAATAAAAACTCAACAAATTATGAACTAATGACGTTTATAACTTCAATTTTTTATGTTATACAACTTTTTTTAGCGGAATGAACCGCCAACTATTCTGGCATATGTTTTACGCAGCGGATGCCCTTCCAGTAGCAACCCAAGACTGGGACACCCATAGACTATTATTTGCACACACACTCATACAGTACACTAAGGCCAATTTAGTTAATCCAATTCACCTATAGCGCATGTCTTTGGACTGTGGAGGAAACCGGAGCACCCAGAGCAAACCCAGGCGAACATGGAGAAAATATGCAAACTTCACACAGAAATACCAACTGGCCCAGCCGGGACTCAAACCAGTGACCTTCTTGCTGTGAGGCGACAACGCTATTCACTGCGCCACCATGCTGCCCTGACAAATCTATATACAGCTTTCATACACATTTTTACTACTGAAATTCCAGGACTTTTCCATGACTTTCAGGTAAATATTCATGACCTGATGTTTCATGCAATGTCTACGTACACTACGTAAAAAAAAATTCATGTTCAAATTTATTACAGCACATCAAAAAATATGTGACAATACGTGTAGTTATTATTTTTTTTTCTGTAAAATAGTTTTAGAAAGTATCTTGCAGTCTGTGTGAAAATATTTAAAAAATGTTGACTTGTGTTTTCATAAGACTTATAATAGTACAAATGAGCTTTTAGCACCCACAGCATCTTAGCCCTGTAGTTAGAGATGGTTTCTGGACACCACACTCAAAAATGTAGCTTGAATTTTAACGAATGCAAGTAAGAGAGCTGAAGCTGAAAACACAAGTTGCTTTTTTACCCCACACAGAGAACGCCATGTGAAAAAATGAACAGCGCAATTATATTTCAAATTTACCCAATATTGTCACCTCAAACATATTCAAGTAAACAGATTTTTGTTAAACAAATTAACTTTCGTGATTTTTCCGAAATATGTTGGGTTTGTTTGTTTTTCCAAAACTTTTCCAGGCCTGGAAAATGCCTTGTCAAAATTCCATGACTTTTCCAGGACCGTATGAACCCTGTATATGTAAAAAATAAAGATTTTTTGGCATGTCATTGCATAAATGCATATTTGTAAACAAAAATAAGAAGATCCAGCTACTATTTGCTGTGTGTGGATGCTAAGGATGGTAGGAACAAACCAAAAATAAATAAAGCTTTCCACATGTAGGTTGCAATTGAATGTTTTAAACAGAAACGGTGATAGAAAGGCAAAAGTTCTGTACAGCAGCTTTAATTGAAAGTGTTTATGCATTTTTTTCATATTATGGATTTGAGTTTGGCTCATATACTCCCATATCTATCACACTCTTTAGGTTATGTAATAAGTGAGTGGAAGCATCCAATTAAAACATCCCAAATAAAAATATCTCTCGTCACCTTAGACCAGTCATTACCCAGATCCCATAAGTCTCTGGGATGGAGGTACTACTGCTACTGGCTGGCACAGATCCAGATGCAGCAGGGCTGGTCTTCTGTGAGCTTCCTGCATTTGTTCTGGGACTTTGATTCAGGCAGAGATGTCTCGGGTGAGCTTGTAGCCCACAGAGAGGGGTCAGACAGAGCTCAGGCGAGGGAAAGGGTGTGCTGTGCTTTTTGAAAGCCACAATTGTTACAGTTCATTCCTTCACTTTTTTTTTTTGGAGAGCACTCGGGCACACTATAATTAGGAACTTATCCTGCGTCTGCGGAGCTACTCGGTGAGCGTGAAAAAGTAAACAATTAATTAAAAGTGGCACAAAGTGCATAATAAACAAATGCTGGATTTTACTCGTCATCCGAAGAGCATTTACAATCATTTATACGTATCTGAGAACACACCTCGTAATAACATTCCTGCTATCATTGAAGACTACTTATTATAAAATATTATTATTAGAAAATATTATAAGTTACAAGTTACTTAGTATTACCTTATTTAGATTTTAACTATTTTAAGTATTTCATTATTGTAATTACATTGTATTACTTTTCTACCAAATGTTTTCAACTGTTTTACCAACATTTAAACCAGCCAGGTAAAATTTACAGTACAATAGTACACTTAGACTTTTTAAAATACGTGATCTATTGAATTTAGATTTTATTATTTAAATTTTAAAGCCCATCCACCACAAAATTACACTTGGACACCTCTTTTTACTCTAATTACAGTTATCATAACAACATATAGTTTAAATGGAAAGTTCACCCAAAAATAAAAACTCTCTCACCCTCAAGTGGTACCAACCCTTTATGAGTTTCTTTTTTCTGTTGAACACATACGCTATTTTGAATAATATTGAAGAAAACCATTTGAAATTTACAGTCATAGTAGGAAAAATGTACTATGAATGCCAATGGCTATACCAGTTTGTACAGTTTGGATCAAGTACAGGGTGAATAAATGAGGGCAGAATTTTAATTATTTTTAGGAAATCAAATCCTGAACTGCCATGCCAGAAAACACTGGAAACCAACAATGGCATGGGGAAAAATGTTAATCTTCAAATGTGGCTTCTCCTTCTGTTGCTCCAAAACTCTGGAACTCACTCCCCCATAATATTAAGCATGCAGAATCCTTTAAAGAATCATTCTGTATCTATGAAGACCCACTTTTTTAGACTTGCCTATTTATGCATTTATTTTTGTATTTACAATGTTTCTGACCTTTTTTTTTAATTTTTATCTTCTGCATAATATTTTCTGCTATTCTGGTATTTTTTTTAAGTGTAAAGCACTTTGAGAATTAAGTTTAAAAGGTGCTATATAAAATATTATTAGTATTATTCATATGGGACGTGTTGTGAGACCAAATGTGCACCAAAACAATGTTCTCACTGTATTTCTCTGTAGTGTACCAAAACATATAGATTAAAATCGAAGTCACTTGTGATCAGATCACTGACACAGAGCTTTAGGCTACTTAGCCTTAATTAGAATCTAAATAAGAGCAATTTACATAATGTACCCGTTTCATATAAAACATTCTCTATGTTGAAATAGCCACATTATTATGGTTATCATATCCCTCAAAGCACCCACCCCTTTTCCAAGAAATGCGAGAACTGGAATGACTCTCTCCTGGGCGATGCACTGGAGGATCCTGGGTGCACCGTACAGGCCGCCCATGCAGGAGGCCAGGGAGGAGATGTAGAGGCCTAGCAAAAACAGGAAACCAACCAAGGAGACCTGGGAAAAAAACAAACACAGAGGGGAAGAGAGTGTAGAGGGCTCCACCCAGCTCTGTTCCGCTTGACCAGACTGAAAAGTGCTTATAATGTGCTGAAAGTAAATCAAAGTAACAATGCCTAATTCGACAGAGCCAATAATGAGAGAGTGCTCAATAGCAAAAAGTACAGTGTGATGATGATTAAATCTAAATCTTACAACACAACAATGCACCTTTTGTGGATTTAATAGGTTTCATATTAATTGTTTTATATGCATTGATAGTAGTTCTGGTCATTGTCATGGTATTACAAATAATGCAAGTTGTTTGATCACAGGGTTGCTGCATATTTTGTTAAGTCAAATTTAAGACGTTTAAGACTTAAACAGGGCTAAACGCTAAGGATTTTTTTCTATTGCCTGGTTGGGCCAGCGGGAAGTCTTTTACTCCCCCCCAAAAAAAGTATTTTAAATAATGTGTCAAAACATGCATATTTTTTTTCAACAGATTTTCTTAATAATAAAAAAAAAAAGTTAAATTAATTAAAAAAATTTACATGGGCATTAAAAAAAATTAAGAAAGACCCATTTAAAATGATTTAAGACCTACAGGAGACTTTTTGAAGACCCCCTTACTTTTAGTAACTAGTAATGTAAAAATTATAATTAATAAATAAATGCGAGTTATTTTTCTCATTTAATTTACCCAAATCACTTTCTGCAAATTATGTTCTGTAGGATGTGTGAACATTAAACTTATTCCAGTTCTAGCTTAAATGTGAATTGGAAATGTATTTCCTCAACTCACTTGTACAAAAACGGACTCATTATCCCATAAATTAATTATAAAATGCCTTCAATAACTCTGTGAAATACAAACTCATTGCTTAAAAATTTTGAACTTTTTATTTTCATGCATCCCATTCTTCATGCATTCCAGAAAGGCAGCAGCACTGAAGGATTTGATGGAGCTGCGCTATCAATTGTGAATTTACATTTGCTTCAGCCTATTGTTTATTTACTTCACATTGGTGTATTTGGCATTTGGTTTCTGTGAGCCTGGATCAAAAAAACAGTCACAGGAATCAATTTATGGAAATTGAAATTTATGTGTCATGTAAAAACTGTATAAAAAGCATTTCACTGATGTATGGTTTGTTAGGATAGAACAATATTTGGCTGAGGTAGTGTACAATTATTGAAAATCTGGAATTTGAAGATTAAAAAAAAAATCTAAATATTGAGAAAAATCCCATTTAATTTAACATCATTTTCATTTATTTATTTACTTTTCGGCTTAGTTTATTTATTCAGCCTTTATTAATCCGGGGTCACTACAGCGGAATGAACCGGCAACTTATCCAGCACGTTTCACGCAGCGGTTTCCAGCTGCAACCCATCATACTCATTTACACTCATACACTACGGACAATTTAGCCTACCCAATTCATCTATACTGCATGTCTTTGGACTGTGGGGGAAACCGGAGCACCTGGAGGAACCCCATGCAAACGCAGGGAGAACATGCAAACTCCACACAGAAATGCCAACTGACCCAGCCGAGGCTCGAACCAGCGACCTTCTAGATGTGAGGCAACAGCACTGCCTTCTGTGCCACTGCGTCGCCCTTAACAGCATTTTAATCATACAAATTAAGTTATTAGCAATGCATATTCCTAATAAAAAAATGAAGTATTTATATATTTATAGTAGGAAATGTACAAAATGTTTAATGGAACTTGATCTACAAATGATTTTGGCATAAAAAAAAAAAATCCTTTTGACTCACAATGTATTTCTGGCTGTTTCCACAAATATGCCCATGGAACATAAGATAATAAAGCAATGAAATATTACAAACAATATATGATGAAAAAGTAATGTAATGCAGTACTTTCCTTAAAGAAACTAAGTAACGCATTTACTGTAGTTACTTTTTAATAAGTAACACAATACTGTAATGCATTATTTTAAAAGTAACTCTCTCTAAACCTCAGTCACACTAGAGTTTGAGCATGCGAAATTATGTTGTACAGCAATGCAAAAAGGGGAGGGATTAAACAAGATGATTTAAGTCGTGGTCACATCTAACTTTTTTGCCCCATAGACTTTTTATTCATCTACATGTGAGAGCAGCAGATTGGAAACACAAGCTCGTACAATACGTTTCACCTGTCACGAGTTGCGTCCCAAATCGCCTACTACTTGGTAGCTATGCAGAGTAGGTACTACATTTGAATTTACTACATGACCCTTGGAAAAGTATGTTCTATATAGTATAAATTTAAGTAGTATGAATGGAATTCAGACATTCTACATCCGCCATTTGTCATTATCATATGACCAAGCCACGTCAGTTGCGTCGCTTCACTCCCATTCATGAATTCTCTCGCGTAGCATCATGGGCTAGTGAAGCGTCCATCTGATGAGTTCTTCTTGCAAGCTGTTTTTCGAATACCATAAATTCGGACATTCAACTTGGCTTGCAGGGCGGGATAGTGGCTTATTGGTTAGCCCCATCATCTCACAGCAAGAAGGTCACTGGCTCGAGTCCTGCCTGGGCTGCGGTTTCCCTCACAGTCCAAAGACATGCGCTGTAGGTGAACTAGATAAACTAAATTGGCCGTAGTGTATGAGTGTATGTGTGTGAATGTGAGAATGTATGGGTGTTTCCCAGTACTGTGTTGCGGCTAGAAGGACATCCGCTGTGTAAAACATATGCCGGAACAGTTGGCGGTTCATTCTGCTGTGGCGACCCACGATAAATAAGGGACTAAGCTGAAGGAAAATGAATGAACGAATACTTGGCTTGTTTTTAACATACTAGAGTTACTATACTATAGTACTATATAGTTTCAGAAGGAGCTACTGCGCTCCCAAATTCAAGGTTGGTGAACTCTGACTTGCGAAATCGCATCACGTGATTGTGTGAGATCAATAGAAGATCAAAATGTCACCTCTCTGTAAAAAAGTATAAAATATGGAGCAAGCATTCGCTTTATTAACATCTAATCATCTTGTTCTATCCCACCTTTCCACAGTGAAGCACAACAGAATTTTGCTAACTCAAACTCTAATGTGATCGCTGCTTAATAAAGTGATTAATTGCTCCATATTTTTTTAATTTCTGTACAGAGGGTTCATGTTTTCATCTTCTATTGGTCTCACGCAATTTTGCAGGTCGGAGTTCACAAAGCTTTGGAACCATTTGGAAGACAGCGACACACAAAACTTGTCGCACAAGCTTGTGTTTCCTGTCTGCTGAATTTTGAATGAAAGTCTATGAGGGAAAAGTGCAGTGTGACCGCACTGGTTCTGGTATTGTGTTAACCCCCATAAAACAACCGCCAAAACTACAGGCTTACACATTCATCATCTATGTAGCTTAGATCAGCAGTCCACTATAATCTATGTTGACTGGCAGCTGTGTGGTTATCGTGCCAAAAACGAGAGTATGTGCAAGGTCAAAGCACAACTGGCCTTCATTTTCTTTCAAGCACTTGCTCCAGCTGAAGCATTAAGAATGACCTCAAATGCTTTTGTTGCATGAATGGAATGACACTGCAATAAACACAAGTATAGGGTTATGTCTGCGGATGATGTGTTATTCTCTAGTCTCACTTTCAGCTGAGACAAAGAGTCTTAATGGTGGAAAAACCCATGGAAGATGGCCATCCTTTGAAGCCTGCAATAACATCAGATTACCTTTTCCGCTATTAAGAAATCATAGCGCAGCGCCTCTCTGGTGCAAATGGCTCCCAGTAAGAACACAAAGACGAGATACAGGAACCACCTGTGGATTCCCACAATATCCATAAGTCAGGAATAAATTCATACTATTTATAGAGTATTATGCAACAAAAACGGTTCAATGAAAGCATGTCAAATCTGTGATCTCACACAATACAAATAATTAAGGGTCGAAAATAAACTTAGAATTGATCTTACCAGCAAATGAAACAGCACTGTAACAGCTAACACTACAGGCCAAAATGGTCATTAGAATAGGTTTATCTTTTTGTTTGAATAATTAGAATAGTTTTATGTCTTACCAAAGTTGCATTTGATAAAAAATGCAGAAATATAATGAACAAAATATTTAACAAATAACAATTGTATTCTATGTCAATATATTTAAAAATGTAATTTGCATTTTAGTAATCATCCTAAAATGCTGATTTGGTGTCAAGAAAAAAAAATCTTATTTTATATCACCTTTTTTTTATTGCATAATATTTAAACCATAGTCAAATTCTTAATAAATGAATAAATAAATAAAATAATTATTTACATTTTTTTATTTAAAAAGTTTTTTTTTGTTTGTTAATAAAATACAAAAAATATCTAATGTAATTTAAAAATATTTTTATATTTGTATAATGCAATAGTTCTATCATATATTTCATTAATTCATTTTCTTTTCAGCTTAGTCCCCTTTATTAAACTGGGGAATGAACCGCCATATGTTTTATGCAGCGGATTCCCTTCCAGCTGCAACCCATCACTGGGAAACATCCATACACACTCATTTACACACTACGGACAATGTAGCCTACCCAATTCACCTGTACTATGTTTTTTTGGACTTGTGGGGGAAAACAGAGTACCCGGAGGAAACCCACAAGAACACAGGGAGAACATGCAAACTCCACACAGAAATGCCAACTGACCCAGCCGAGGCTCAAACCAGCAACCTTTTTGCTGTGAGATGATTGTGCTACCCACTGCGCCACCGTGACGCCCAGCTATTATATATTTTTTATTTATTATTTATTTTGTATTATATATTTATTTATTTATTTTATTTAAAACCTAATTAAACACTTTTTACAGCAGAGGCAATAAATTGATCATAAGAGATGGAAATTGTATTGTATTTGTATGCATAAATAAACTACATTATATCATTCATTATATTACATTAAACCTATAGTGTGAACCATAAAATTGAGCACCAAATCAGCACATTAGATTGACTTCCGAAGGATCATTTGACCCAGAAAACTGAATTATAATAGCTAAAATATCAGCTTTGCCATCCAAAAAATACATTACACTTAAAACTGAGAAAAAAGGTTGCTCAAAATTGTTATAATCTTCAACAAAATTAATTATTCTGTTTTTAGTTTTGTTTAGTTTTCCTAATGTGATCTACAGTATACTGTATATGTGCTATACAGTCTGTGATGGCTCATTATGATCTTTTCTTTTTATACTTTGCAGTCTTGTCTAAGTTGTGTGTACAGTAAACACAACAGAAGCCAAAAGCAAACAGAGGAAGAACGAAATAATAATTTCTGTGGCTGTAAGACACATACGAGGTGCAGACTGCGGCGAGAGTTCCCACAGGGATGTTGTGTTCGGGCCTCTGAAGATCTGAGCTCATGTTGAACCCCGCCATCACACCTACACACACACACACACACACACACACATACAGAGGGTCACTGTGAAAACAAGCTGGAGACAAGAGGCCATTCAAGACCTGAACAACACACTGAAGCTCAGCTGAAACACCTTCCTGACTAATAACAGCAGCAAGAAGGAAACTTTGAACAGGATTATGTGTTAAAATTAATTGTTCGATCGCTTAGTCGTTGCAGAAGGCAGACACCGGTTTACCTTGTGTTTCACCTCCAAGACAAGAATGGAGTGTAAAATAAGTATTTGTTCAATGTATCTACAGTATTTTATACAGTACAGGTTTTATTTATTACAGTATCTACAGTCTTTGTTCATTATTCATGAGTATTTTACCTCTTAAAATAAATCAAAAGCATGAATGTGTTTTATGTTGAGATTACAAGATAAGACTGAATTCAAACCTGAAACTGAATAGTGATTTAAGACCGAACAGACAATCTGAAGCTATAACTACAAAATATGTGAATGTTGAAAAGCAATACTTAAAGGCATAGTTCACACCACAAAAATAATAATTTACACATCCTCCAACCCTGTTTGTGCTTCAAGACTCTGAGACCTTATTGCCACTTTAGGTTTCAACCGGAATCATTGGCGACATTTTAACTTACAGTATATTTACTACTAAATATTGATTTTAATTAATTAATCCTAAACTAAAACATAATTCACATACTGAATAAAAGGCTAATCCAGCAGGTATTGTCTATAGCAGAGCAGAAATAATGGTGTTTTCTTGGTTACTGCAGTAAACAAAGCAGCTTGATGTCAAATCTAGCAGGATTTTATTTATAACTTTAGACTATTATTAATTGTACAATAAAAAATTATACAAAATTTAATCATTTGTAAAATAGCATTTACTTTAAGTAAATTTCTATAAATTGATTTATCAGCTTTTAATACTTCTTAATACCCTGCGGGCACGCATGTCATGATTTTACCAAGTACGATGCGATCCTGGATTAGCATTTATGTTGATCCTGAAACTTAAGTTTTGTTCGAAAATGTAATACATACCTAGTCCCTACCCCTAAACCCAACCATAAATTATTCCCAAAATCAGAGGGGAATAATAGTTGGATAACAATCATGTAGAAGTGTGTAAACCTAGCCATACGCCCAAAGAAAGTTACAGTATACTGAAGAATATTGGAAAAAACAATCATTGATTTCCATAGCATTTATTTGTCCCTATTATGGATGTTTCCTTCCTAAAATTCTTCAGAATATCTTATTCATAAAAGGAATTCATAAAAGTTTAAACCGCATGAGTGTGCATAAAAAAAAAAAATTCAGGATTTTTTCCCCAATTTATTTTTATTTTCTCAATAAAAATAAAATTCACAATTACAACTAAAGATAGAGAAAAACTAAAGATTGATCAAATTATTGGTTGCATGTACACTACCGGTCAAAAGTTTGGGGTCAGTAGGATTTTTAAATGTTTCAAAATAAGCAATCATTGTAAAAATTAATTGTTATTAAAATTTAAAAAATTAACAATTATTATCATTATTATTATTATTAAGACCACAAACATTTGACCGGTGGTGTATATGCATAAATACAGCGGCAAAAAAAAAAACAGTCATCTAAACAAAAATAAGATTTTTTTTAGCTCCTCAATTAGATAATCTATTCTGATTGGTCAACCCAATAATGTCAAATAACACAGGCTCATCTGTGTAACTGTGGTCACTGCTGTACACTGGCTAGGATCTCTTTTTCTTCACAGATGCTTTGTGTGTTGTGAGCTTATAAAACTTAATTTAATATTCTGTGTAAAATTAATTCACTCGTCTCTTTCTCATTTCTTACAAATTCAGCTGCTGCTGTTGTAAACTTGTTTGATACATGGTATGATCATGATGTATCATCTTTGACTTGCTTGGCACTTCAAAAATGCAGAAGCTTTGCGTTCAGTGAGAGCTAATAAAATACTTTGACTCAAATCTATATTTTGCTTCCAATGATTTACTTATGTGGAAAGCAGCTATGGAAAAAGCAGGATAACATATAAAATATAAAATATAGTATAATCATGTCAATATAAATATTTTTTTTTCTTCATAATGAATCACTTTGGCCATTTTACACACAACACAATTTCATACATTTTAGCAAATACGTCTATGACAAAGTAATCATCATATTTGCAGTTTGTTTGAAATCATAAGTTTGAAAGTATCTATCCCAGACCACCCATTCAGCACACTTTGAGTGTGGCTTGCTGGTGCCCTAAAAACCAACGCAGTCACACCATGTACAGTACAGCTCCGACCAAAACCTCATTACACAAAAAAATGAAAAATGTCTTACACAATTTCTGAGAACTCAAGAAACCACAGCAACTAATGTACATCTGCAAGTACTTGAGGCCATTCTAATAATTTACACAGGCTTTCACTTTACTAACAGCGCAATATTATTTAATCAGTGGTTGTTAGATCACAGTTTTGTCTTTATTGTTTATGTGTGCATGGTCACCTGTCGCCGCAGGAAAGAAAACCCCAAACACGGTGAAGAAAGTCTCGCCAGCTGTGTAGTCTGGCAGGGTGTTCTTACGCAGCAGCTCCTCCGAATAGCCCACGAATCCATGCTCTGCAATAAACATATTCAGCACAAAACAATGTTAGGAAAGAGTGTTTATTTCATTCACCGGCCACTCTAAAGCTGTACTGAGTGCTTAATGAAAAACTAAATGATAACAATCAGATTCATGTCTCAAAATGCCATATCGTATACGTGAGACAGACAGAAGTCTTCCTGTAAATGACAATCTTTGTTTTGAAAAACCAAATGGAAATATTTGGGCATTTTTGAGTCTAAACATTTCATAACATTGAAACTTCCTTAAACCTAACACATATTGCCGTCATTTTAAATCATATAGTGACGACATTTACAAGAAAATATCCCTCTTTCCAAGACCAAAAACCGGCATTTATGACATGCAATATTGATCTATAGTATAGCACACTGATATATATATATATATATAATAACCATTTTCACTCTGAAATCAATAATGTGGGAGAGATGTTTGGTGTGAAATATTACAGAGTAGGTTTGGACTCCCGGCTGACCGTTACCGCCCTTTATGTAACAACCCGGGGGGGACAGACGCCCCGCCAAGATGCGTGCAAACCAAGGACCGTCCTTTTTTTTTTTTTTTTTTCTTGGAAGCACATGCCAAGTTCAATAGCTCTGCGGTGTGGACATGATGGAGGGAATGCTGGACTAAGGTCTGGGTGTGTTCACATGCAAACAAAACAATCCAAGAACAGGCGCCGCTGAACATTTACGTACACAGTACTGAGAGATATCAGCATTGTGTTGAAGTGTCACATGAGTGGTATTTGCACTGGTCTGAATTGCTCTGATTGCTCTATTTCAGGTGGTTTGTGTACTTGTATAGAACTATTAATTGCAATATATACTGTGCCATACTGTATGGTGGCAGGTGATTTAAAATAGTACAACCAAAGGTTAACAAGACATCTTTGCTCATCATCATGTAATTCTGAACCAATTTGACCTTCTGTTTTTCCTTCGTCTGTAAAAGAAAATGGTCAAAAATGCAAGCTTTTCACATATACAGTAGGTCTGATTTCCTTTGCTCCAGCTCGGTCTCATTTATGCATATTTAACATTAAGCATAGCACAGGGAAGATATTGCAAATAATACAAATTTAGCTTTCTTTTCATCAAAGAAACATACTTTAAGAAATTACTTGAGCCCTGTCCACATGTAAACAGGGATTTTACACAGTTTAGCCATTCATCAACACAAAAATGCAGTATTAGGTCACTGAAAGCAAAACTTTCAGAAAATTCTGGCCAGGGTGAAGATTTTCAGAATTGGTGTGACCACTAAAAGTTTTTGCCTCATGACGTCAGCATGCCCGGTGTTTTCTCCTTTCTGCCTCCTGTTGATTCAGCATTCCCTTTATAGTGCATCACAGTGATTTATTTATTTTTTTAATGAAGGTGGGAAAAATACCCCTGTATGTGTGGATATGGCCTTAAAGGAATATGCCCCTTTTAGGGTGCTTTCACATCTGTGGTTCGGTTCCTTTGATCAGGACCAAGGGCAACAAATGATACATTGTAGCATTTTTCTGCCATTGTGGGTCCTTTTCACACCACACTGATTGCTTTGGTACAACCCAGTTGAAAAGACTGTTTTTTGTGACAAAATCCACATCACTCATTGGCCAGATGTTATTGAACGACTTTCCGAAAATTCTTTTCAATTGGTCAGAATTAACATGCAGGAAAAAGCCAATGGAACTCTTGCAAGTAAACAAACCGGCAGACACAAAATGTCACTGCACTGGCTGATTGTATCCCTGGTCATAGTATACTATAAAGTTTGTAAACATCACTTTAGACAAACTATACTATTCGAGAATGAAGCGCAGCTGTGGCTGAAAAACAATGTTTTAATGCATTGCAAATGGCAAAGGCATTAGGAGGAGGCATGAATTAATTTAGCTAAACTGCGACATGGTCATCTTCCGGATACATTACCCACGATCCATCAGGTAATGTTTTTCCCTCTCTCTCTCTGTTTAAAATGGTTGGTAAAGCGCTGTCAACAAATATTTTTTCTCCAAACCTCATAAGATGGGATAGCACATTGTACTATGGCAGCTTAATTAGTCCAAAAAGACACAGTACTTTTTGCGGTTGGGTCTGTTTTACTTCAGGGTACTCCAGGGTTAGTTTGAAAGCATACCGAGACCACTTCTTCAAGTAGGTCTCGGTACGCTTTTTTGGTCCACTTTTGGTGCGCACTCGAGTGCGATTGCTACATTCACACCTGCCCAAACAAACTGCACCAAAATGGGAAAACAAACTCTAGTGCGATTCAACCAAATTAAATAAGGCAGGTGTGAAAGCACCCTTAACTAGATGTAAAATAAGTCCCTCTTGTTCCTAGAGTGCGTATGTGAAGTTTCAGCTCAAAATTCCCCACAAATATTTTTATAACTCTTTGAAACTCCCTTTTTAAAGGCTTTGGTAATTGTCTCTTTAAATTAAAATGGGACTGTGCTCTTTTCAAAAAAGGGTGGAGCTACAAATGCCTGTGTGTCAGCATAGTGACAGATTTAGAAACAAGATGAACATTATCTCTGTGAAAAACTGAAAATGTCAAAAGAAGCGTCTCAGAAGCAGGCAGTCTATGAAGACTAAAGTGTGTATTTGTGCATGCTAAAACTCAATTTATAATGTGTCTTATGCCAAGTTTAGACTGCACGATTTTGACTTGCCGGCAGGTTGAGAAATCGCAGACAAATGCCTGAAATTACAGGCAAATCGATGCTCGTGCACGTGAGTGACAATCATACAGTGTGAACTATTAATGACGTCATCTGAAAGAATCGTCAATGAGTCGCCGATGCCCGTAGGATATTTGGCATGCTAAATATCTGGAGCTGTCAGCGATTCATATCATGCCGTGTGAAATGAGTTTTGACTTAAAATAACATCAGCAATCACCTACAGCCAATGAGAGAGTAGCATCCACTAGTGTGGTTATCTACAGGCCAGCAGGAGGCTGGGGGGGAAGTTACAAGCGCTCATTTTCAGTTTATTTGGACCCCAAAAATGGAGGAAAAAAATTGCAGAAATTTAGCAGGAGCACTGTGTCTGTTTGACGTGTCAACTGAGCAAAACCACAACCGGGTTGAAAAAAAAAGTTGAGCGGAAATTACTAATTCCCTTTAAACCCAGGTGAGCAAATATGTACATTTTCTACTACATTAAAGGCTTCTTTCTCATTATGTAGTTAACATCAAAAGATATACTACGCGTTTTTGGTTGTCAGACGTAGTTTGGACAAAGTTGTCAGTGATTCTTCCTGTTTAAAAGTCATACAGTGTGAAATTTTCTGTCGCTGATCCATCTTGCAGTGTAAACAATGCAGCGACATGAAGTGAGTCATGCAGTGTCATGCAGTGTGAAACCATCTGGGACATGACTACTTTAAAAATCATGCAGTCTGAACTCGGCATTAGTCAGCGTCGCGGACATTATCTTTGACAGGTACAACATAAAACTCTAATGGTGGATGACTGCTTCTCACTCAGGGTTTTTAATGCTAATGAGAGAGAGATTGTCACTAGTGGTAGGGCTGTGTATTGGCAAGGGCCTCACGATATGATACATATCACGATACATGAGTCACGATATATTGCGATACAATAAATATTGTGATATAATGCAATAGTTTGTATTAGTATGTGTGTCACATTATATTGACAACTTGATAAAGTCGGCAGACAAATAAAAATTCCAATTCCAATTTATTTTCCATCCATTCCAATTCAGTGTGATACTATATATATATATATTGCTTACAAATGGCATTTTTTTGTGCAATTCAGTACTCCCTAGTATAGCGGTAAAACCAAAGTGCAGCCACACATCAGCTCTAAAAGCTGCAGGTACCTTTATATTTTCTGCTATGCTCACTCTTGCTTACATCTAATACCGTACTACTTGGCGTTTTGTTGATTGCGAGTTAGCGACATCTACAGGAGCAGAGGAGGTTGTTTGGCACAACTTTAATCGATGCTGGAGACTATCGATACACTATCGTAAAAGAAATTATCGCGATAGTTAGATGAATCGATATTTTTGCACAGGCCTTACTAGTGGGTGGGGCTTTCCCCCTCAGATAACATGTACAAAGGGAGAATGTCAAGCAAAGTGTTTTTTGTTTGTTTTTTTTAAGTGTGATTATTAAAAATGTAATAAAATAATGTGTGCCATTAAAAGCTGACTACATTCACACACTGTTGCCACACAACAGTTTAAACTACTTATGAAAGTGATTTTCGATTAATAGGTCCCCTTTAAGCACTGTGGTCCTCAAACTTTTAGCCTCCTGTTGTCTACAATATTTATTGGCTTTATGAGTATTTTAAATCGAAATTTATTGCAAAACATAGGAAGCTTGGTTCTTTAAATTCAAAATGTTGCTGAGGTGTTTCCATTATGTAAAATCACCTGTTAATTAAATTTACACCCGGTATTAAGATGCATTTTTGTCAATCCAAGTGGATGACACTAAATTTTAGTAAAAACAGGGTCTAAAATATTTTTGGCCTTGTCCACTTTCAACCTTTTGAAGAAATAGTCTAAAACAGTGGCTCTCAAACTTTTTTCACCAAGTACCACCTCAGAAAAAAAATTGTCTCTCCAAGTACCACCATAATGACCAGTTTTGAAATGCAGTAGTGTAGGTGGTGTAATTAAGCAGCTACAGCTCTGCACAGTTTAAAAACGTGGCAGATTATTTATATTATGAATATGTATTATTGTCAGACACTTTAAACAGTATTAATAGTTTGACATTAACACTGTACTGTGCTTCTAGGTAAAAAAATAAATAAAAAGGCAACGTTTAAATTAAAATGTGCTTTTAAAAATTTATTAAAATGACACCATTCTTAAAAAGTTAAAAAGAAAACTGCTGTACTTAAATGTAAAGTATTATCATAAAGTAGCCTATTCATCAAAACCTGGAAATGTTACTTGGACCTCATAAATATAGGTTATATGTCATCATATTCATATATAAATTTTTGATCAATTTTAAATGTATAATGCCTGTATATATGACTTATATGTATATCTTTGAAATATAAACATTAACTTGTATTTTAGATATATGAATTGGATTTACATATTTAAATTAGAAATTAGATCTGCTTACTGCACGTTAGAGTAGGCTATGTGCGTCAGAAAAGCAAGTGATTAAACTATACCTGTCAACATTGGGATATAAAAATACGGGATACACCCCCCACAAACGGTACAAATATGGGGAGGAAATTAGCTTCAAATGATAGAATACATAACAAACATTAAAAATTTGAAAATAATATAAAAGGTTTAGCCTATTAAAATCAGTTCACTGGCTGGCAGTTAGATCCCATCTGTGTTATCGTACGCGTCAAAGGGTTAAAAGTGTTCATTTTTTTAACTTTAAATATTCAGCGATTCCTCCGCATACCACTAGAAGGAAGCCTGCGTACCGCTAGTGGTACACGTACCACAGTTTGAGAACCACTTGTCTAAAACACATTTGATTAAATTGCTTTCAGAAATACTCTTATGGACAAATGTGAAATACACAACCACCATCACACTCACTAAGCACAAAATTCAAACACAAGTGATGAACTGAACGCATATTAACACCAAGCAAAAAGTACAGTGTAAAACACTGTCCACTTAATAAAAACAGGAGGTTCAGACATTCATCAAACCTTCCATTTAACATCTAATTAACTAAATTTTGAACAGCATAAGGATAAGCAATTTGGCCTGGAACTTTAAACTCCTTTGAATGGTTTGGACTCATTATATTTAATTTGGGAAATACTTCAAATAATGGACAAACATCAACAGGAATGCCTCAGTGTGGTCTAAACACAATGACGTTGTCTGATAATAGTTTTTTTCCCAATTAGACAGTCACAAAGTACAAAAGTGTAAGTGAAAAAGAAAGTAATCTGTGGTGGGTTGGGGAGATAATGTGTCACCTCTGCAGAGACAAGGCGCTCATCCAGAAAGAGAGATCTACAGGACCTGGCTATGCAAGAGCATGATCGGTTTCCCTCTTGGTTATCTTGTGATGGGAAAGAATGTGTTCTCTTGGATTAATGACATGTTTATCCAAAAGGAAGTCGCCACCCTTTCAGAAGCCCTGCCTGTTGCTACCCTTCCAAGTCATAGTTTCTTGGCTACAAGGAGAGTGAGAGAAAGAGAGTAAGACACAATAGAAAGGATGAGGTGAAAGTGGTAGAGGAAGTGCATAAAGAAAGTTTAGATACACGCAGTCTTAGAAATAACAGATATCAAGTATGCAGCTAATAACATGGAAGTAGAAAAAAAACAACAGAGTGCACTTCACCACATCATGAATCACCATTGCATAAAGTAGTTGGCCTCTTATATGAACTTTGGTCAATCTGCAATAGCAAGTGCAAAAATAAAAATTGTTGCTATAGTTTTGGGTCTGCAGCAGAACCATATAGCAAAAAGTTGTGAGATTAGGTACAGATAGGGAACAGTCTGAATATCAATCACAGCACATTTGAAATCTCTATCTCAGTCCCTGTAGCGCTGCAAACTCTATAAACTGACATTTGTGCTAATGACATTTGAACCATAACCATAACATATTTCTGTAATTTTTACAATATGATGAAGATCTTGCCAAACTGGATGTAAGCCTATATCTTTGTCACCCTCTATGTAAATCCTTTAAATTATTATGAGGTCACTGTCCTGACATTTATTGTGCAGTTTTAGCATAGAGCCACACAGTGGTCAAAAAATATGCAAATGACTATTTTAGATTTAAAATATTTTACTAGCACTTCGGCACTATGTCTAGAAATTACTTAAAAGATTTCAGGACACCTAGAGGTCAAATATTATGCTGATTAAAATGCTATTTGCTTATGATTAATTTTGCCTGCTGTACTGATAAATTCCCTGGATCATGCTGAGAACATTTATAACAATTATAGCCTACTTTTTGAACTCCTCCTAGACCCAAAGATAGAGTCTGATTTTCACCATATACAAGAAAAAACTAAATACCTTCCCATATTGGCAAAACATGGAATTCAAGCTGAAAGACTAAACAATTTTCTTTACCACAATACGACTAACTGTATACTTTTATTAAACAAAAATGCATCAAAGTGATTAAAAATAAAAACAAAGAATATTAATTTTAAATTATGTTGTTTTGAACATTTCTGTTCATAAATGATTCTGAAATAATACTAATACTACTACTACTACTAATAATAATAATAATTCCTTACATTTATACATTTCAATTTACTATAAACTTCCATGTGAAGCTGCTTTGACACAATTTACATTGTATAAGCGCTATACAAATAAAGATAAATTGAACTGAATTGAATATAGCATTTTTCTGGACACTTAAAGCGTTTTACACATTTTTGGGGGGAATAAGTGTGCAGCATCCACCTGGATGATGCAACAGCAGCCATACTGTGCCAGACCGCACACCACACATAAGCTGATTGGTGGAGAGAAGATAATTGTATGAAGAGAGGAGTGATGAAGCCAATTATGATATGGGGATGGTAACGAGGCCGTAATGGACAGAGGCCAGTGGGCAAATTTGGCCAGGATGCTAGGGTTAAATCCCTACTCTTTTCAAAGGACATACTGGGATTTTTAACAACAACAACCTCGGTGTAACATCTCAACCACAAGACGGTACTCATTGAGCAGTATAGAGTCCCTATAGAGTCGATATACTGGGGCATTAGTACCAACACAGACCGCAGGTTGAGCGCCCCCTGCTGGTCTTACTAACACCACTTCTGGCAGCAACCTAGCCTTCCCATATGGTCCCCCATCTAGGTACTGACCAGGCACAGCCCTGCTCAGCTTCAGTGGGCGACCATGTGAGAGTTGCAGAGACCTCGCTGCCGGCAGACATGTTTGCACAATAAAAGTTTATTTAATGGACCATGCAGTAAAACATTGCTACAGTTTTAAGCAGGCAATGCAACACATATATAGGTTTCTAGCCAAAGGCCAAATCTAGCCATATAAAAATTATTTAGGATGATTTATTAAAAATCATTGAATCAATAAAGGCTGGAGTTATGGCTGATGAGAATGGCTCATCTTTACCCTCACAGGACCAAAAGTCATTTTAAACCATGGATCTGTAATATTTGCATTTTTGATATTGAAATACACACAAGCTTAGTATAATATACTACTCAAAAAAATAAAGTGTACACTTTGAGTTACATTATGTTGTTGAAGTGTTCCCTTTTAAAAACAACTTCACATGTGAACTGTAGCTGTTCAAACACAAGAATTAAACTGAAAATATTGTGTAATAGGCTCTTTTTTAAGAGAAAAAGGCATAGCAGGAAAGAGAAATAGACAGAAATGCAAACAAACGCACAATGCAGAAAGCATGAAGAACAGGCTGTGCTGACTCAGTGGATAAGAGCAGTGCCATTACTGTTGCCCTCTCGGCCACCACTACACGCATTTCGATTGAACTTTGGATATTATTTATAGTGAGAGTCCTTCTGATCTGAAGATTTGGAAAAGGAAGTGATGATGTGGACGTTGCTAGTAAAGAACTCGGATCTGCTTCCTGCCTGCTCTTTTGTCTCGGGCCAAAAATGTGGGTGAGCCCGGTCAACACCCTTAACCCAAAACTATGAGCGCATGTCAGTTTCCTGTCCAACTCTGGGTGCTTAAATAGAGTGTCTTTGAGTTTAACACAGAGGAACACAGAACATTTTATACATGACATGAATGTCACACCTTCACAAAATTACTATTGTGATTATATGAGTGGAAAACAAAACAATTGTGAGTACCATGAGGAGATAAACGAGTCAAATGACTCAATTTCCCATTTTTAAATAAATTTTACTTGTCATATTTCAGCAATATCTTCCTAAAATTGAATTTGCAAGAGTGTAGAAAGTGTACAGTAGTAGAAAAGCTTTTCTCATAGCTCCTCTTGTGTGGTAATATGCAGGAGAGAATGGACAAAACTAGGAGGTGCTCTCTTTTTTTTTTTAAATCTAGCACAAATGTGTTCACCACAATGGTATGAACACTCAAGAGGATCGTGCTCACATTTTCTTCATCTCTCCCAGCAATAATATTTTCAAATAATTTAACAAAACACTGAAGTACTAGGTAGCAGCATTAAAAGACTATCACTCCTCTCCTATTTTTGCTATGTGTCTGGGCACACTGATACCCAATGGGTGTATAACTCAAACATATCCTTTTACCAAGAATTATTTCACAACCAATATACAAATGTGTCAGTATGTACTCTGCCCCAAAGCTTTATTCAGCTATTCAGGAATAGTTCACCCCCTAGGAACTGTGACCACATTCGTTATCCCTCCTGATATCCTACACTTTTAAAATGTTAATACAGAAAAACAATTCCAGAAATCTAGGGCTTTCATTGACTTCCACAGTATTTGTTTTCTCTTACTATGGATGTTAATGGCTACTTTTTTCAGAATTCTTCAAAATATCTTCATATTTAAGTCCTTATTTATGTATGATTATGGTCAGATGTTTTTTTGGTAATCAATTAATAAAATGACCTTAATGATTAATAAAAAAAAAAACGAACTGATCTGATTCTCACTTGATTTGGTCACAGGGATTACCAGCTCACAGAAGGGGTAGACTTTCAGTTTATATTGAAATCAATGTCAGTTTATTCGCCACAATTAATAATTGAATCCAATTAAAGCTAGAATACATAAAACAGGAAAGGCTAGCAATAGCAAGCTAGCGCTAAAAGCACACGATCCCATGCACCCTCCCTTCAGAGGTCTCTCGAAAGCCACACGAAACCCAAAACACATGAATGTAACAGTGTAGCTAATTTGGGTGTTTAACAAATGTCGTGAATTTGTCATTTTTCTTGCATCTTTTATTATTTTTTATTTTGGTGAAAAATACATATGTTTGGCATTTGTTTCTGGTGAAACAAAACCCCAAAATAAACTAGATCTTCTTAATTAACCATCATAGAATTGCAAGGCACCACATGTAGTTTTAATGTGGGCCACTGTCAAACAAAGGAAACGTAAAAATGTGTAAAAAAATGTTTTACTGTATCAAAATAAGAATAGGCTCCTTAAAAAAAGAAACAAATGCAAAGTGCTGTGTGATGACATCCTCAAAATGCTGATTATTGCATGACATCAACATTGTTGACATTAATATCATTTAGCAACTTTTATTTTAGCCTTTTCTGTACGGTAACTTACATTAAGTCAAGCAGGACATGCAATGATCTGTTCTTGAGTCTTTTACAAAAGACCCCTACAAACCACTTAATTTACTGATCGTTAGAGACATTTTTCCCCCTGAAAAACTCACCCAATATTAGCTCAAAAGCCCCAGTCCTCTGTCACTTTCATTATACAAGAGAGTGGCTATGGTACATTTTTTAATGTAGCAAAAAAAAGAAAGAAAAAAAAAGAAAGGCATACAGCTTTGCAATAACAAAACATGCATTTTTGGTGTGAACCATGCCCTTTAAATTGTCAAGGAATGCGGACATGCTGGGATCTCTATATCGTAACGGTTATGAAGCTTTCCTTGTGCTGACCACCTGGCCTTGACTACGTGATTAACCGTGTTATCAAATTGTAAACACATCTGCACAGCAGCTCCTTTTTCCTGCCACTGGCAGGTAACCCGCCCATGCGGCGCCTGGTCTAAACTGTGCAACCCCCCTGGAGTCATGCCAGTGATGAGATCACTATATAACCACAAAGGCTTAATTAGAAAAACCTGGAGGAACCAGCACCTCCTTTTCCCACTGCCAGTTCTCACTGCACCACCAGACAAGCTCTTATAAGAGACCAGAGCAAGATGACCACAACAGAAGCATCGGTTTGGGGTTAATGCCTCATGTTCACACCAATGCATCTTACTTTCTCAGCAGTGAGACTGAGAGCAGCATCTTTCTGAGTGTCTTGCCTGCTCTCTGGACAGGAAGCCAGTAATCAGGAGAACAGGAAGAGTAGGGATGGATTTCCTGCAAACTCAGTGTGAAAGTACATACTGACCTCGTCTGAAGTGGGCAGTCAAAAAATGTAAAAATTACAATGGACTAAGAATGCCTGCATGCTTGTCTTTAGAGCAAATGACTGTTAGATATCACACGTACATTTCTGTATGCTGACAAGTTGCTATTATAAATTTGTATTATTTGAACTTGCGCCAAGTATACAAATTTTTTTATTTCCAGGAGACTAAAACGGCTACTAATATTCACTGAATGCAATAGAGTTTCAGCACATGTATAAAAGCACATCTAAACCATTTTTTTAAATAAGACCAAGCTGAAATTTAAAAAAAGCAGGCTAAATTTCATTGACTCTTAATATCAAGCACTAACAATATAGAAATAATAACAATTTATTGAAGTAAACTGTAAAGACATTTGGATGCTGTAATAGAAATGTGAATGTGAAATATTTCCATTTCAAATTAGTTTTACTAACATACACACATACTGTATGTATGTATATGTATATATGTAT
>CAIGQZ010032409.1:17491606-17515554 GCA_903798205.1 Danio tinwini
TATGTATGTATGTATGTATGCATGTATGTATGTATATATATATATATTTTAATTATATAACATGGCACGTTTTATGTTCTAAATGGCAACATTTTATATTTGTAATGCCATTAATTCCATCTTCAGAATTTATTTTATTTTAATATGCAAATTTGGTGATCACTAAACATTTGTTAATATCATGGCTCAAAACAGTTATGATGCTTTATATTCTGTGGAAACTATGATACTAAAAATACATAAGAACGGCATTTATTTGCATAAAGGTCCTGTGTAACACTATTAAATGTGTTGACTTTTACTTTTCATGGACTTAATGCAGAATTTTAAATATTTTTTTTATCTTACAGACTATAAATCATTTTGTCTATTGAGGTCCAGGTTTATATATGAGAGTATATAATAGGAAGACAAACCATTTCACCCTTCCTGTTCCTTCAACTTCCATATTATGATTGGTGCTGGAGTTCTGTCATTGTGTTTATTTTAGGAAGAGACCCTGTACTCCCTGGTGGCCTTTTGCACCACTCCCAGAAGATACATTTAGCTGTTTATATTGTCAGTGCAGATCATAAACCCAGACCCAATGTGCAAACTCTTGACTTGCACTGATTGTTGATTTGTTTAAAATAAAGAATTTTAGAGACTCAAAGCAAAATATATATTCTTAAATTAATCATATCATATATTTTTCTGAAGCACATTCCAAATAACTTGAAATGCTAATTCTATGTTATGAAAAAGCAGTTAGGGACATTTGTGTTACCCTGACACCTACTGGAGAGTTGTTGTAAGGACATAAGCTCATGTTATAGTGCCCTAATAATAATAATACTGATACTATTTAGGTAAACTCAATGCAACTGAGATGTACACACATTAAGTCAGTCAGCATTAATGTTTACATGGTTCAAGATCATTAAACCCAAAAGACATAATATTGGCTGACTATCACTGCCAAAAGCATTTCAGATTAGGATCAGAGATGAGCATATCTAAAGTCACACACATTATTTAAATAATGCAATAATATTTACATAAACACAGTTGTTTAAGTTTTAAAGACTGGTAAGATGTTCCCATAGCTGAAAAAAATGCAGTAATACCTACAGTCACAGAGTATTTAAATACATTTACATACAAAATTATTGTTGGTAAGTTTCCAAATTGGTAAGATATTTTAATGCTTTAAAAAATATGTTTTATGCTCCCCAAAGCTGCATTTCTTAATATAATAATAAATACAAATTCTAAATAACTGTTTATTTATTTATTTAATATTTTAAAAACATCAGTCATTCTTGTGATGACCATTAGCAGTTATTAATCTACTTTTTAGTGAAACATTATGTAGGATTGATGTTGGATATCTTATAGTGAATTTCTTTTTTGGGTAAAAACTGCTTTTAAAACTGACCTTTCTAGCAGCCGTTTTACATTTAAGAAATACAATTTATCAGTAAAAAAAAAGTCTTAACTTTTAAATGTAAATGCAATACTTTAACTTGAACAGTATTGTATTTATTCTGTCAATACCAACCTGATTTCATCTATTTTTCAATTATTCTAAAATAAATATTACTCTGCATATATACTTAGAACCAAGAATTTGCATACAAATGTGTGCTGTTGAAGGAATAAAACACACAGAATTTCGTTCAACATAAAATGACGTGAACACGCATATCCTCGTCCAGCAGGTTTGCCAGGAAATGTGCAAAGAAAGACAAGTCAATATTAGAAAGTGGTTTAGTGAGGTCTGTGAAAACAACACTGCAGGCCAAGAATCTTTTACTAAAGCGTTTATTAATAGGAAAGTTCCGGAAATTGCCTGTTATTGGATTTTGTTTCTTTTTTGTATTTCTTTAATATACTAGCATTACACTTAAAAAAATGTTTATTGCTGCTTGTCCAAACTACTTATGTAAAATCAGTTGAAATAACACAGTTGCTGAAGGTTTTTTAGAACAACCTAATAGTTTTATGTTCAATCAACTTAAGTTAACCTAATTGACTTGTGTTGGGACAACATGAAGGAATTGTGAAGAACCCTGCATTTTTTTTACAGTATTTAGAATTTTAACAAACGCAAGTGTTAAGCTCACTAAAATCCTTGTACAAGTGCATCTCATCTAAAAAAATAAATAAAAAAAAAACAACAACCTTGAAGTAATCTCACCTGGATCTAGATGACTAAAAGTCCCAATGACGAAATCCAAAGTTGACATCGCTAAAATCCCAAGCAGAACCAACTGAAGGCGTACAATCCATTTGACCCCGGCCAGATTAATCCCAAGCAGACCGAGAAGAACGGCCACAGAGATGCCCCGCACCACCCATGTGCTCTGCAAACTCAACACCTGCGCAATGGACTCGGCAAAACCCGTAATGTACATCGCTCCAGCCACACACTGCAAGGAGAGAGACACATAATTGTCACCAAACACTTTATTAGGAACATTTTGATACCCTTTTCCCTTCCTGATACTGATTTTAATATCTGCCCTTGGGGTATCGGCCGATAAGGAGTACTGAACCCATACCTGAGTGTGTATCTATGGAAACAGTTGTGTATACTGCTAGCATTGTATAAACTGACAGAATTAAATTACGACGTGCTTCAGACTTCCATTAATAAAACATGAACAAATGCATACAGTGAACTAGAGTGTTTCTATTATCTGACTTTTTTTATTATCAGATGTTTAACATTAATATTATTCACTGTACTTTACTGAAACAAGTTATAAGCCATGAACAAGCCATAAATCAAACACCGTAAACTGAAAAAATTCTGTTCAAGTCTTAAAGGTGCAGTAGGCAATTGTCTTCAGAAACATTTTTTGTTGTGCTGGTTAAAAGACACTTTACATTCCAATAGTACTGATAAAGGAAATTATCTAAATGTATATATATATATATATATATATGTGTGTATTTTTATATTCTGGATAAGGCATAAGACAAAAAAATATATGTTTGTCCACTTAAATATTGTCGGACCAACAAATAACAAATTACGACAGGTAAATTAAAACTGTCAACAAATTAAAATTGTAACTTCTGCGCACCCTCTTCATGCAGACAGATACGTCACTCGCACGTTCATGTGAAGCATGGATCTAAAGCTGACAGAGAGACATCAGGCAAACTCTGCATCAACCTGACAACGTGGCCTTCTATCCAGGAAAACAAAGATTGCTTTTGAAAGGGGCTTCTGCCAAAAATGCAGACTCAAACATTTCTAAATTCTGAGTCAATATCGGAATTACTTTTGTACGCTGTACGGAAATGACGTGATGCAGTTCAAAACAACGATCTGAATGGTGAAACCACGGCTGAAGTATTTCTTTTAGACAGGTATGTTTTAAAACTATTTTAGCCACACAAAGCTTATGTAGATTGTGTTCTTGTTTATGAATAGGTTTATATGCACAGAAGTGTAGTTCAGCCACTGTAAACATCGGGCAAAAAATATTGGCTATTTTTAAGTTCATGGAGTACCTTTTACAGCATCGATAATATAGTAGATTAAATAGACCTGAGCATTTGTTTAGTTGTTCAAGTGAAAAAGGAGCTGAAAACAAGGGATGTACGTGAGGATCAGCAAGCACAATTGAAAATGAAAAGTCAATTGTTGTCTTGGTAACATAAACGTAAGTGTAATGTAAAAAGATGACAGGATATTTCTGTTTTAAGCACTGCTTTTTTTTTATTCATTCATTTTCTTTTCGGCTTAGTCACTTTATTATTCCGGGGTCGCCACAGCAGAATAAACCACCTGCTTTTTTTTCAGATTTGATTTTTACTTAATTGAATAACAAAACATGAGTAAATTGTGCTGTTCCACCTAACCAGCTTTATTGAGGTGACATTTACATTCGTTCATTTCAGTCTGTGACACGCTGCAACTCTTAAATATTTAAATATTCTAACTTTAAATATTGGGTCTGAAATAGCATGATAATAGTAGTCATAGTAGTAGTCATAGTAGTCATAGTAATGACTTCAAAACAACATTAGCACAGTTTCATTGACTGTGAACAATATTGTATTGTATAGTCATTGGCTGATTACATGATTTAACTATTTAGAATTTGCAAACAATACTTTTGTGAAATTATTTTATTGAAGAGAAAGTCTGAATGTGCGAATATAAAACCAACTTTACCCCAATGCCAATGTTTTAGGGAAATATAATTCCTGCACCCGCTGGCCTGTCAACAACTACGCTGGTGCGCGTTCATGACTTAAGGAGGCGTGACTTTGGACGACAGGGGAGGAATGAAACATTTTTAAGCTATTATGCTAATGCTAGCGTTCATGTAGATCACCTACTGCACCTTTAAAGTATAACTGTATAAAATCAGTGTAAAAAAAATATATAAAAAAATTATAAGAATAATATAGAATTATTAATTACCTCTTTAAAACTTAAAATTCTGAAACATTTATTTTTGTATATAAAATAGTGCGTTACCCTCTTCTTCTTCGCTCTTACAGGGAACAACAACTTCTTGTGTCTGCATTCTGAGCAGTAAACAAGGACTGACTCTGGGTTTGCAGTGTTAAGCAATGCTACCATATTCCACTGTATCAGATCGGTTTATGATTTCAAATACTCACCGATACCAGAATGTTTGCAGTACTGTATTGGGGAATATTTTCAATACTAGTATCAGTAAAAATCTTGAACTAACCATTCAGTGAACATGCAATATAATGCAGGCATGAGCTGCTCACCTGTCCGAAAACATACAGGAGTCCCACAGTTCCTCCAATCCTGCCTCCCAGCACAGTGGATATCATGGAGTAAACCCCACCATTTCCCACACTGCAACATTCACTCACGCCAACACCAGACATCACTGTAACTAAGGCCACCAGTACCACCGTTGACACCAGCAGCATGCCCAGCAGCACACCTGTGTTACCCTGAAGATCATGGTATGGAAAAAGAAAATAAGGGTTCATTGGATGTTCATTTAAAGGGATAGTTCAAACTGAAACTGAAAATAGTGTCATCACGTAATCAAACTTTACTTGTTCCAAACCTGTTTAAGTTTCTTTCAAACCATTGACTTCCATAGTATTTGTTATTCCTACTATGGATGTCAATGGTAACCAGCTTTCTTCAAAATATCTTCTTTTGTGTTTAGAAGAATAGAGAAACTTATATTCTGTAGGTTTGAAAACACTTGATGGTGAGTAAATAGTAAGTATATTTCCCTTTTGGTTGAACTATCTATCTCTTTAATAGCAGAAAAACATGGCACACTACTGGTCAAATTGTTTTTCAAATGTTTTTTGCATTTGATTCAAAAAACACATTTTTATTGTAAATTTCTTTTTGAAATAAGAAAGACAAGATATGATGGTTAGCTTTATTACTTTTTTGGTAGCACAATGCCAATGTTTAAACTTCAAAAGAGTACAAAATAAATAAAATAAAAATCACAATTTGGTGGATTAAACCTGATTATTATAATAAACCTATCAGAACATATGAAAACATTTGTTATTCTGACCAACTGTTATTTTCTGGAAGATAGAAATATTTTAAATGATAACATTTGTAAACATTTAAATGGAAGAAATGTTATCAAAAATGGAATATAACTACAAGAGAAATTTGTACTTTACTCAAACCCACATCTACAAAAATAAAGTAAATCTACAGAAACTGTTAACTCTCACATTGAATTACATGTTTAAAAAAATGTTGAACCTTCCCTTCATCAAAAACTCCTGAAATGTAGAATGCATCTCAGTTTTCAAAAAAATATCAAGCAGAAACAAACTTTTCAAGACTGAAAATAATAATAATAATAATAATAATAATAATAATAAGCATTATTAATGATTATGCTCTGATACAAAAAAAACTATAATTACAGATCAGTGTCACATGATTCTTGTCACATGATGACTGAACTAATGATTGTACTGAAAAATTGGCCTAAAAATAACAACAACAGGTGTATGTGACAATTTAAAACATTTTCACCCATTTAATTTAAGTAATAATAATATTTCACAACAATCTTTTGAAACAAGATTTCAAATAAATGCAGCCTTGGAAAACAGAAGAGACTTTAAACCTTTCTACAAACGTTACTGTAGGTAAAAAAAAAAAAAACATTGAAATATCTTTTAAAGTAAAACCTCAATTAGGGCTGGATGGTATCGGATAAATCTGACATTGCAATATTATGTTTTGCTGTGATATATATTGCAATATGAATACAGCTTCCACAGATGACATGAGTAGCTCTATTTGGAAAGATTTTGTTAATTTAGATTGACTGGAGTGATCAACTTTTTTTCTTCACAGTGATATCTGCATAAAATATAATAAATTACCAGCATATATAAATACGATCAAGCAAAAATAAAAGTTAAATAAACAGTCCTTTTCTGGGGAGTCGGACATTACTTGAATATAGAAATTGAACAATTAAACATAAAATAACAGTTTAAAAATGCTATTAAATGTTATACAACATCAAAATAATATTTTTTAAAATATATATTTTTAAAATAAATAATACAGATACAGATCAGATACAGATGCTCAAACAATATATAGTTCAGCCCTAAACTCAATCATCCTGAAATCTGTGATAAAACAACTTACCACAAGCCAGCCAGTCCGTAAGAAGAGCACCACTCCAAAGATGTTGATCATGCAGGTAGTGAAGACTCCATCCCAAGTGCCGAAAAGCACAGGTTCCCAGACGAATAGCTGCACCTTCCACCAAGGTTGAGCATTAATCTGGGAACCCTACACAAACCAGTGTCACTCAAATCTAAATAAATCCCTAATAATGCCTGTTCCTCCACCCAATCTGGAATAGTACCTGAACATTTCCATTTAATTTGCATGGCAAAACTTACAGATTGAACATTACCTGTGCGTCTTCATGGAATAACTCTTGCACTTGAGGACTCATTCTCTCTCCTGGGTAAGATTACAGTAGCTGGATCTGAGAAAGGAAAACACTTTCTGTCAGCCATTTAAAGAGCCCTAGAAGCTAGTTTTAATCATATTTGCCAAGCAGGCAATGTCCACCCCAGCGAGTGCCTTGATGTCAAAACGACATCAAATATGACGTTAAAAAACACATCAAAAATGCAAATCAATTTGGTGTCAAAACCTTGAGATATATTTGACATCCAGCTTCAATTGCAAGTTTACACTAGATTATGCATCCCTACGATGTTTGCAAACTGCCTTGATGTAAAAACGACATCAAATTGACATCTAATATTGGTGTTGAAAACACATGAAAAATCGGTTACATGACTGCCCCTTAATCAATTGTTTGACCTGTTTCTTATGCTAATTTTAAATATTAATTTAAAATCAAAACGACATCAAATATGACGTCAAAAACATAAAAAAATGCAAATCGATTTCATGTGAATATTAATACTAGACATACATTAGACAGCCACACGATGCATTTTGACCACCAAAATAACAATGCAAAAAGAACTAATATAACATTTGTATTAATCTGGAAGCTTCATTTACAAAGTTACACTATTTTGTATTCCTATGATTTGTAAAATTTTGTATCCCTAAGGTTTGTAAACTGCCTTGATGTAAAAACGACATCAAATTGACATCGAAAACCCATCAAAAATCGGTTACATGACTGCCCTGTAAAACATTTTTTGACGTGTTTCTTTTTTTATTGCATAAACATCAGGAACAAACATACAACACAATATAAAAAGGTGAAACATTAAAAAACGAATATAAAAATGGTAAAAAATAAATGAAAATAATATAATATAATATAATATATATGTATATGTATATGTATATGTATATATATATATATATATATATATATATAAAATCAGCAATTCCATGCAAATGTCAACCTTGCCATGAAAAAAATATGACGTTTTCATCAAAATAGAGAAACTGTTTCTACATCTTTTGTGTAAGCAAGTGTTTTACAGTACTTTACAAATACTCAAAAATGTCTCTGTCAATGTTTTCAAACTACAATATTTGATTTACCAAAACTACACAAGTGAAAATTTCCCATCTGTCACATCCATAATGACACTTTTTCATCATAAATGCAAAAATGTAAAATAAAATCAAATCTATAATTTTCGTTCGATAGTGAGCCGACTCTTACCCTTTTGATTAGCATTATTTATTGTGGGTTGTGCAGTTTAATTTGCAGAATTTCTACAAAGTAATATGTTGTATACTGTAAACTCACAGACTTTTTTGGTCACATCCATAACGCAAGTATATTTTCCTCATTAAAAATTGTTTACAGATTGATATTTTTCTGATGCCAAAACTCAATGGTTGGTTGTTTTGGAAAATATAAACAGATGTTTCAATATAATGTTAACATATACTTTCTCTGTGAATTTATGTCTTATGTTTTGACTGTAAATGTCACATCCATAACGCTGGAATTGCTCATATATATTTAAAAACCCAAAGCATAATGTACAGAATTTCTGCATCCAATGATTTCAAGAATTCACAGGGGAATCCAAAAAACTGTTATAATAATTGACACATCTCAGATTTTTTGCTTTTCAACAATTTCTCAGTAGAAATAAAGAAATCAAACTCGATACAAAAAAAACTGTTAATGTGGGAGTTTTTGTTTGTGTATGTAAAATTTTGCCAATAAAATAAAGAGATTACCAATATATTTATGACTTTTGTTGGATTTGTTTTCATAATAAAAAAAATTATATCTTTTAATGTAAAATAAGTTTTGTCATTTAAAAAAATATCTTTGGCTAGATCTTTCCAGAAATTGTTTACAACGTTGCATTCAAAAAAAATTTATGAAAAAGGCTCTCTTTATCTGCATTGCAGAAACCACAGATATCCTCCATTTCAACATACAATGAAAATAAAGATTTTACTGGGTAAATTGTATGTAGTATGTTAAAATGAATTTTCTTAATTTTATTATTAATAGTGTATTTAAAGAGAGTTAACCAGGCTTTTTCCAATTAATATTAACCATAATAGTGTTCCAGAAAAAGTTGCCTCTAGGAGTATTTTTTTTATTTTGCTTCTGAAAAACATTACTAATGTGTTTGTTAGTACATCTTTATCAGTCAACGCAACATCTTCTATTGACGTGTTCTTATACTCATTTTACATGTCAATTTGATGTCAAAACGACATCAAAGTAGTCAACTGATATCAAATTGATTTGCATTTTTGACGTGTTTATTTTTATTTTTATGTCGTTTTCACATCACGATGGCCGCTGGGACGTAGCATGGATACATGGTCAACAAAATCTGTTAATAAATAACACTTTTGGAACTAATAATAATCAACAGGCAATTCATATTCCGCATGAGAACCACATTCAACTACTTCAAGATGAAAGGCAAACAAACTTACAAAGTTCATGTGAGTAGTACAGACTGGTACAAAAGCAGTACAAAAGCTCGTGTACAAGTCTACAAGAAATGGCAGCGACCGTCGAGACTACATAAATGTGTAAAGTGCTGTTTTGTGATATAAACGGTAAAATCATTGCGCAATCATAAAGACAAACGCACACATACCTGCGCTGTGCTCCCGGATGCAGGAGCAGGTGGAGAGTGTAGGAGACACACACGAGCCAGCAGCACACCTGAGGAATCGCGTGGCCCGACTCATTTCAGAGAATCGGTTCTTTTGAACGGTTCGTCTATTCTTTTACGTAAACAATACTCCGATACGTTCATCTACTACCTAGAAAAGTTGAGATTTTTGCTGCTGAAGTAATTTAATAAAATGTCCCATCATTCAACGCCGTTTATTAGTTTTATTCAGTTTTATATTTGAGCTGCCTCGCCAGCTGTCTTTGTACTGCTGTTATTAATGGAAATGCAACGTGTTCAAATAACGTCATTAAACAAATATCTGTTCTCTCAGCGCCACCTCAGGTGTGTGCTGTCAGTGTAGCTCTCCTGTTTGTTTTTCACTGTTCTTCAGACGCTGCTTTGTATGCCATACAATTTGAGTTCGAATAAATGATGGAAAATGTCATAGAGATTTTCTTTATATGAACTCAAATTATTCAATAGCTTACAAATTAATGATGCAAATCAACCATAGATACATAATTCAAAAGAATTGTTCATCCTAGCCCATTTCTTTTGTGTGTAAATCACAGGTCATAATTAACAAAATATTAATATTAATAATAAGGGTGACACAGTAACTCAGTGGTTGGCACTGTCACCTCACAACAAGAAGGTCGCTGGTTTGAGTCCCGGCTGGGTCAGGAGGCATTTCTGTGTGTGGAGTTTTGATGTTTTTCCCGTGTTCGCGTCGAACCGCGTGGGTTTCCCCCTACAGTCCCAAGTGCTATAGTTGAATTGAATAAACTAAATTGGCCGTAGTGTGTGTGAAGGAGTGTGTATGGATGTTTTCCAGTACTGGGTTGCAGCTGGAAGGGCATCTGCTGTGTAAAACATTTGCTGGATAAGTTGGCGGTTCATTCCGCTGTGGCGATCCCTAATGAATAAAAGGGTTAAGCGGAAGGAAAATTAATGAATAAATAATGATAATAATAATAAAAATTATGCATAAACAATGTTTGTGACCCAAAATGTTTGTGGGTCAAAATGATTGAATGCCAAAACTTAACTACTATTAAGTGTAGGTCATGTTCTCTAAAGAGACTTGGTATTTCTTACTCAATGTATAAAAACTTGTTTAATTGATTTTTGCATTGTTAAATCATTTAAGTTGGCCAACTTTAAAGGCAATCTTCTCAGTATTTAGATTTTTTTTTAGATGTCAGATAATGCAATAGTTGTATCTCAGCTTAATATTGTAATAAACCAAACATCAAAGCAAATTAGATTTATTTCGATTTCAGATGTTGTTTAAATCTAAATAATAAAAAAGACTCTTCTATTGTGGTTCGGGGTCAGATTTGTTATTTTTCAAAGTTTTAGTAAATTATTATTATTAGTACATTTCATTTCATTTTGGACATTGCTGAGATGTTTGAAATTTCATTATTTGAAATAATTTTAAGGGAAATGTCATGAAAAATATGTCAATTGCAAAAAACAAAACACACTATTGACCTTATTCTTCAATGCGGAAGTGCGCTCGTTCTTGTCATTGTTTTAGAACTTCCGATTCAGTTTCCAATAGGAAAAATGACTAGGAATAGTTATTGGCAGAAAATGGTCAAACTTCTAGCTCTAAACAAGTGTTTGCATAAGTATACAGACAAAGCAGAATAATATAATAAGAAAATATCAATTTGCAAGATCAAGCAGCAAAACAAGCTGTTTTAAACATCTAAAAATAAATGGATGTGAATGAGAGCGGAAGCCAAAGAGATTTTGCGCCCGCTCGTATGCAGAAAATAAGGTGAATAGGCAAAATGTATTTCTTGAATCCTTCATTAAAAATTACATCTATATATATATATATATATATATTTTTTTTTTTTATTATTATTATTTTTTTTAACTGGTTTTATAAGATTCACAAAGTGGCACTCATACTAAAAGCCACTAGGAGCCACCCATTCCTGTGGTGAGTGATGTAGATCAGGAAACATGGAAACAGCACTCAACAACTTGATGTTTTGGAAATTTAATATTACACAACAAGAGGCACGCAATCAAAAAAACATCCAATCAGAACTTTCCCCCATGTCTTAGGCAAAGTATTGCATTAAAGTATATTCTATGGAAATAATTCGGCTACAATAAAATGGATACATATAAAAATATAACCAGTGTACAAAGACAGTCAGAGGACATGCACTTCCCAATAAATTGAAATGTCTAAAACTATTTAGAAGAGCTCTCTTACTAAATAAAACCATTCAGTTTTCCACTTAAGTTAAACTTGTTGGGGGTGGGGAAAGATTGAGGACAACCATAATGCATTCAATAATAGCTATGATCAACACCAATTTAAGATTACTCAAAACATTTAAAAAGAAACAAATCATAATTTACTATCCGAAAATAAAGCAAAAACAAGGCATTAAGCTCTTCCCTCAAATCACCATTTCATTTTCATAAATTTCAGGAGCATCTGTAGCAGTAATTATTGATTAAATATTTATAATGCAGGAATCACATGATGTTGAAATGATAAATAACTCCTTACAATATCTTTTTTTATCCAATTAAAACTGCAGTTCGTAGAGAGGACAGTACATTTGTCATTTTACAAACAACAACACAAACATGACTTTGTCACAACTGTTGTGCTGAGAGTCATCTGGGATTGTAGGAATGAGTAAATCGAAATGGCAGCAAATATTTCTTAAGTTGCAATCTCTCTAAACACTACATCTCAAGAAAAGTGCACAACTTAAATTACACAACCTATTTACAGAATGTAAATAATCAAAGGAATAAAGGAATGTTTAGGCACACAGAAAAATAAACTGTAATCAAAGCAGTTTAGCCAGATCATGCAGACCATGAACAAAAAAACATATGCACTGGACTGCTCTTAATGGACTCGTAAAACATAAGCAGAACGAATGTGTGTGAATTGTTTACACAGCAAAATCCTCTGAGCAAAATGAGAGTATTTGGTCCCTCTTTAAATAAGGGCAAACATGTTGGTATGTAAAGTTGCTGTTTGTGGAGTTGCTTAATGACCCTCTGCTGAGATTTTGAGAGATTCAATGTATTATATTTCAGCTGATTTCCTCTAAGGCTGTGATTGAAATCAGTTGTAGTTTTGTTTTCAGCTGCGTCACACTGGACTTTTCTCCCCATAGACTTTCATTCATACGCACGCGAATGCGTCAGACCGGAAACGCAGGGTCATGCATCAAGTTTTGCATTTCGCTGCAGTGCAAAGTTCATGCTTGGTGAACTCTGACCTGCGAAATCGCATCACTTGACTGCGTGAGACCAATCCAGAATCAAACCATGACCTCTCTGGACAGAAATTTAAAACATGGAGCAATCGCTTGCTTTTATTAACGTCTAATCATCTTGTTTAATCCCGCCCCTCTTCGTAGAGCCGTACGACAGAATTTCGCAAGCTCAAACTCTAGTGTGACCACAGCTTTTCTCTTCGTTGTTTATTAACAGCAGGTGTTCATCATCAGTGCTCAATCATCACCTAATTAATCCTTTCATTGTCCCACTAACCTGAGTAGCTTTAACGCAATTTAGAGAGAGACCAGATACTATCTAAACTGAGAACATTTTACTTAGAGGATTTCGCTGTATACTCAACCATTCAATGATTTACATAAGAATGCATTAAAGAAATTCAATGAGTACAGGTTGTCATGATACTATGATTATAAATCATGAAACTAAGATTAATCAAGTTACACTTAAGAGGCAGGCAGGTAAATTTCCATTATCGGAAAAATAAAGTTTAATGTACATGATTAGTTCAAAAGCTAACACAGAAAGATGTGCAACAAACAAGTTATGCTTACATATAGATATTAGTATAATTTTAGCAAACATTACACTTTTTTTGTTCAATAATTCAATAAGCAATCTGATTTTTAAAAGCATTTGCTAATAAATGGGGTGTTTTGAGGCAAAGAAAAAGCATATGAATATGATCTTAAACCATACATTTTTAAATCATCTTTGCTGATTTCGCTCTACACTGATTATATCAGATTTCAAGAGTTCACACTTAGCTGATGATTGGTAATAGGTTTGTTTGGCATGCTGTCCCGGGAGGGAGCCCAGGGCGAGATGGAAGTTTGAGCCCAGGTAGATCTCGATGAACTCTCCTGACTAATGACAGATATAAGGATGGCTAAGGATATATGTCTTGTTAAGAGCTTGACTATGATGCCAATTTGGGATGTTCAATTTACTTAGGTTGCACGTTTTTGGACTCTGGAAGGAAACCTGGAGAACCCAGGGAAAACCCACACGAGCACGAGGAGAACAAGCAAACTCCGCACAGAAATGTCGACTGCTTTAATAGGGACTTTAACCAGAGACATTCTTGCCGAGGCAACAGTGCTAATCACTGGGCCGCCGTGTCACCCGTCTAGAAAATAGGGGGGCGTATGGGTGGGTGGGGGTTATTCATCAAGATGAAGATACTGAGATAAGAAACTGGTTATTTATAGTGAGTTAGGAATTATCTGATTGGTGAATCAATCGTAAGCTAATGCTGGACCAGCCATGGACAATCATAAGCACGTGATCTTCTCAAAAAAATGTATAAATAAACTTTGTTTATGGAGATGTGCATTATGCAGATGTAGGGAGGGAGAGAAATGAAAAGTGCTTTAAAACAACACCAAAAACTGTCAATGAGCTCAAAGTGCTATATAATGGGTACATTTTTTTGTTTTATCAAATCTTGAGTGCATCTGGAAAGAAATAAATAAAGTGATAAATGCCCCAATTGTCTTGAACTAAGTTAGGCATAACGGCGATAAATGATGAAGTGCATATCAGTTGTTGCTGTTGCCTTGGACAATAATTAAAATGACATCCTTAAAATGTGGCACACAAGAAATCAACACCTAACATACTGATTCTGACAGATGTAGCATTTGCTGATTATAACCATCATTTTGATCAAATAATCTTAGGACAAACTGTGCAAAAATAATTCATGATTATATAGTCTCATGGAATTATGGGCTAGGTCTATACAAACATATTATGATAGATGAAAATTGCTCCAAATAAAACTGACTGTGTCTTTGTGAGATTTCAGGGAGCAGTGAATGCAAAAAAACATGAAAGTCATTAATGCACAAACGATATAGAGAGTAACTAGGGTGAGAGAAATGTTACTAGTTAAAGGTGAAACACAAAGAGGAACAACATAGTTAGTGCCCTACTCAAGTCTAGGGCATCAAAGTAAGGTACTTTCAGTAACTCGCTAGACAATGTCATGAAATGAATTAAAAAGAAAAGAAATTTTATGTAATGCTATAGGTTACGGTATAAACCTATACAATTAGGTCACTCAGTTGAAAACTGAACACTAACAAGTAGCCAAATCTGATTTTTTAAAGTCAGTGTGAACCAGATTTTGCTTAGACTTTTGTTCCAGTATGTTGATGTACTTCCAATTGAAATGGAATATAGAGTTGGTGGGCGGGGCTTTCTTTTGTGCATCTTTCCCTCATAGCAAACTAACAGTAAGGGGGTAATCATCAAGTTGATATCAACGGAGAAGGATCGCACTACCAGCGCAGAAGCAAATGGTCAGACTTTGATTGAACATTACCAAAACAAATAAAAATCAGATGATTAACTTGCACAGATTAATTATTCACCTTAAGAATAACAAGATAGAAAAATAAACATTGCCAATTTTGTTTCACACGGACTTTAAAGTTTTCTCTTGGGAGAGATACTTTACCCCAATAAATTCACACTACTACACGCAGTAGTAAACTGAATGCTTGATTTTTAGAATGCACAGACTAATTAATTCGCCAAGCCACATCATGTCCAAGCACTACAAATAATGCAAAGACACAGAATATTCTATATTCTTCATTAGAATAATAAAACCTAATGTGCGCATGACTCTGCTCCTTTGATTCTCACACACGCCTGATTGTTTAAAGATGGAAACTGGAAAATCATAAGTATTTGCACAGAGATCACATTGCCTTCACTGACAGAACTATAAAGTGCCTTTTAAATGCATCAAATCGTTAAAAGCTTTTGTTCAGCCAAAGGTTTGACTGCTTGTAGCATCTGGTGATGAAGTTAGTTGAGTTCTTGTTTCATTAACCAGAGAGAACTCTGGGAAGTCAGTCCCTCCATGACCTCTCAGGGTAACTTGTCCACTGGCAATGCTAAACTGTGGGGATATTCCAGATCGTGAGCTCGGGAACTGAGATCGAAAGTTCTGGTCGAAAGTAGTGATCTGAAATGTCTGGCTGATGCTTTGGTGGTCAGTCTTTTTGGGAGAGGTCACTTGGTCAAGGAAGTCCTCGGTTGGCGAAACTGAGGAGGGGTTTGTCTCGTCACCTGAAAAGGAGAAGGAGTGTTGGGTATCTACTAAAAGGCTAAAGTTAGGTTTCTCCAAGGTGGATCTTAAAGGAGAGTTCATGGTCGGCCTGAACCGAGATGGGGAGGTGAACTGCTTCTCTGTGGAGAACAAAGGCTGGCCAGCAAGACTGGCACTGTCATTTACAAAAGTAAGACTCTGGTTGTTAAGGTAGGTGTCGTTCTGACTGGTCCTTTCCAGCGCCTGCTGGAGAAACTTGGAGTACTCCTGCAGAAGGCTGGCCTTCTCAGCCGGAGGTGCTTGTGAACTGGTTACCAAAGCTTCCGCGGGGCTACTCTCATCAGAAGAGTTGATGGAGATGCTGGATGTGACCTCAGTGTCTGCTACGCTAAAGGAAATCTCTGCCTGCCCATTGGCCTTATTGGAGTAGTGATCAAGAAGCGTCTGCAAAACTTCATCTGGAAGGACGTTCTTCTCATTACTGGACTTTATTTCCACGTTCAGCGTCTGAGTCTCCGAAAGGATTGTGGCAGGAACAGTCTCATCAATGACAGTCGCTACAGATGCCTGAGTGACAGATGACTGCGACACGATGCTGCTCACGTTGAGCGCATAGTCTCGACTGGTGTTCGCCGTAGCCGCCTGAAGATATCGCCTTTTCTTGACAAACTGCATGGCGTCGTCATAGTTTGTGCTGCTCCCTGTAGGTTTCGCTTGTCCTACTTGTAGAGCTTCAACTGACTCCATGTCATGATTGGTCTCTACATCCAACAGACCTTTATTATCAACAATCTCAAACGTGTATCTTGTTACTTTGCTCTCTTCGAATGAGGACAATGGAGAGAGACTCTGGGACTGCTCTAGGGTCTGCTGTTTCAAACCTCTTCTGCTAGCAATTTTCTTTAAGACTAGTTTTGGAGGACTGATAATTTCATCGTTAGATTCCTCTAATGCAAGATGCCTGCTGCCAGGTGGGGAATCAGGGAGCTCCACAGAATAATCAGTCACAACATATTCTTCCTTCACCTTAGTGGCTACAGCATAAAGAGGAAGACACTCACTTTTGGCAAGTCGGTCTTCTGTCTTTTCATCCATACCAGCTTCAACCACTTTATCAACAGTGGGGCTAGTGATTGAGGCCCGACTTTTATCAGAGGTCTTCTGACGTTTCTTTTTGGGAAGAGTACAATCCTTGGCAGAAAAAGAGAAGCCCAAGTTCTCTGGAGTGCGAAGGGGACTATCTTTGGCAGCTGTTTTCTGCACCTTCCTGTCTTTATTCTCATGGCACATTCTTCTGTGCTTCAGTACTCTGTCAGTTCTGGAGAAGAACTATTGGGGAAAAAAATATGATTACGGTCATATACCAAAACCCAAAATCTGTTTCTAAACACAGACCTCAGGGCTACTTAAATGCCTGAGTTGGCACAGGTATTGTAAAAATCAAACAAAAACAACCCTATACATTTTCATGATACAGTGTGCCAACATTTGAATATTTTACCTGATGGCAATAGTCACACTGATAAGGCTTTTCTCCACTGTGTGTCCTCTTATGTCTCTCCATGTGGTACTTCTGTATAAATTTCATTCCACACTCATCACAGCGAAACGGTTTTTCTCCTACAAAAGTTAAATTACAGGATTTTATAAATGATTTACCAAACAATTTAGGCAAGTTATGTAAGCCAGAGATTTGATCTAAAACTAGGACTAGCAATAGACTGTGTTTATAAATATATGTAAGAATACTTTAATTCTTTCTGCTTACCTGTGTGAATCTTCTCATGTCTCTGAAGCAGGTACTTCTGAATGAAGCGCATGTCACACTGGTTGCACTGGAAAGGCTTTTCACCTGCAAATAGTACATTTTGTTTCACAGTTTTGTTCTTTACATACCAATTACTCCCACAGGACTAGTGTAAGTACTACTTTGTCACTTACCCGTGTGAATGAAGACATGTCTTTGCAAATGGTAGTTTGTCCGAAAAGCTGCATTGCAGTGCTCACAAATATGAGATTTTGGGTTCTGGTGTCCAAGTGAGCCGTCTTCGTTTATAGTAAGAATCTAACAAGATGTAGAAAATAAAACTACTTCATCTTTCATGTATGTGCTCTTTTAAAGCGTTATAATACTGGGCAGTCAATAAACTGATAATAAATGTCAGTTTATCTTACACTGCATTACAGTTTGTAGGATTAGTCTACAAACATTAGATTGTAAGTCTACACACAACCACTCGACAAACTCATCACTAGTTGTTAAATTTCTTTCCCACAATTGTTTTGCACTATAAAGTATCTCTCACTATAATTTTAAAGCACTAAGGTCATTTATAGTGGAATCTCTGATAAATTATATTAAACCTTTGCAGGTGAGCGCTGCTTTCTCTTCTTCTTTTTGTGACAGTCAGATGGGTCCCTTCCTGGTTTCTTCTCCTTTTTGTTCAGAATCAATGAGTCTGGCACTTTCATCTCCTGCTTTATATTTACCTTTACAAACAAAAAAACAAAAACATAAATCATTCACTCATTCATTTTCCTTCGGCTTAGTCCCTTTACTCATAAGGGGTCACCACAGCGGAATGAACCACCAACTTATCCAGCATATGGTTTGCACAACGGATGTTCTTCCAGCTGCAACCCATCACTGGGTCTCAAAGCACCCGCTGACTGCTGGAGCTCAGTGAGACTTGCGCATACGCTGCAGCGTGACAGAGTGTGTGTGTGTGTGTGTGTGTGTGTGTGTGTTTGTTTTTGTGTGGTCACGTGATGTGCGTTTTCAGCGGTAGTGTGGACAGAGGGCTGTTCAAAAATGCTGGATAAAACGGCAGTGTGGGACGTAGCTTGTTTTTGGTCTAACATTTTAAAATTAAGACGTATTAGTGTAAACGGGGCCTAAGTGTGTTTTTTTTTTTTTGTGTTGCTGCTGCGATGGGGGCGGGGCAGAGGATTGTGATGTCTATCGGCCATCTGCAATGGATAATTGCTTCGTCTATCGACCCAACCCTATCTTGAACCATGAGTATTACCAAAACACCACAAATACTACAATAAAACTTAAAAATACATTTTGTAATGTTTAATATTAAATTTTATTTGTTTACAATAAATTACTAACTGAAATGTATCGCTGAAAATAAATGCACTTATTTTACCTGACATTTACTTTTTTTACATGGACTGACAAAAATGCAAAAAAAAAAGTACAAGTGACTGATCAACTGTACACTTACTGGCATACTGAGTGTATAGTGTAACTTATTGGAGATTCGATGTGAGAAAGCCAGTTCATCCTGTCCATCATTTTTGACCGTCTCCTCATGCACCATCAGGTCATCCTGAGATATCAGGTCATGTGAGGTCAGGCCTTCACTTGCCAGGTCGTCATCATCATCCTCATCATCATCATCATCATCATCATCCTCTGCCAAAAGTGGATGATTCGCCAAGCTGCGCTCTCCAAGAGTCATATCCAAACTGCCTCTCCTTCCTCTTCCGTCCACCCTCGAGGGTCCCAAACCTCTGGAAGGGTGGTGAAGCCCCACAGGGCTACATTTCAAAAGCATGCCCTCCATCTTGTCATCAATGTTCATCGCTGAACGTTGAGCGTTTGTGCTGAAGTTACAGAACCAACATAGGGATTCCTATTAGCAGTCAACAAGGCACCTTTCCTCCGTCAACCTGACTGAGAGAAACAACAAACTTGAGTATAATTTAAACAAAACCTGATGCATTCATGTCCTTCTGCATGATTTGAAAATGATCCAAAAAGCATCTTGTGCTTCAATGAATCCAAATACAAGTTGTGTCCCAAATGACACACTATACAGTAGTCAGCATTTAAAGTGGATCAAAAACGTTTTTAAAAATTGTCCTTAAACAAGATTGAGTGCTGTTGGGTAGTTTAAGGACAACTAAGATGCAAGGTTTTAAACCACTTCAAATGTTGACTATTGTACACTGTGCTCTTATACACTTATGCACTGAAGTGTGTCCCAAATAGAACACTAATGTTTTTTCTACTAACCACAAATTAAAACCATTTCCTAGTTGATGTTGAATGGTCGTCAAAATATTGAAATAAATAACCAAATGAATAAGCAGTACCTGTAATATGTACAACCAAATTCACCATCGGGAGGCAGCATATTTGCTTAAAGCACATGCATCAAAGCCAGTTCCTGGAGGGCCGGAGCTCTGCACAGTTTAGTTCCAACCCTAATTAAACACACCTGATCAAACTAATTTAGTGCTTTAGGCTTGTTTTATACCTACAGATAGGCCCTCCAGGAATTAACTATGACCCCCCTGGCTTAAAATCATTGTGAATTCAAAATAAAGTTTTTTAGATGTTAGTATCAGTATGTTAGTCTTAAAGATATCTAAAAGATACTATGCTTTAAAATTCACATTAAGAAAATCGAAAAGCTTAAAGCTAAATGCATCAACTATTTTTTTTGTATCCTCATACTTCAGTTTCTCATCCAATCTTCAGACCAATCAAAGGCTCTCTAGTATATAACATGTCCCGCCCTCTTCAAGACATGTATCGCTTGAGCTCATCCACTCTCACTGCTTTCATCCAGGTATTTAAAGTACACTTACTCTTTTTATGATTTTCAGTGTAAAAGCACTACAGTATTTTTCTAATTGGTCATTCATATTGTGTGTAGATAATGCTTTCACTTTCAGAGACCGTATAACAAAGATGCATGTATATTTAATAACTGTAATAACACTAAAATAATCCACATTTTTTTACGCATTTATTTATATACAGGCAGTGCAGAATTATTAGTTGTATTTTTAAAGATTTATTTTATTATTGAACAACAACCATGTTCTCAATTAACCCAAAAAACTCATTAATATCAAAGCTGAATATTTTTGGAAGTAGTTTTTAGTTTGTTTTTAGTTTTAGCTATTTTAGGAGGATATCTGTGTGTGCAGGTGACTATTACTGTGCATAATTATTAGGCAACTTAAAAAAAACAAATATATACCTATATATATATATATGCTGTGGAGTACTTGGAGCATTGTCCTGCATGAAAATCATGTTTTTCTTGAAGGATGCAGACTTCTTCCTGTATCACTGCTTGAAGAAGGTGTCTTTCAGAAACTGGCAGTAGGACTGGGAGTTGAGCTTGACTCCATCCTCAACCCGAAAAGGCCCCACAAGCTCATATTTGATAATACCAGCCCAAACCAGTACTCCACCTCCACCTTGCTGGCATCTGAGTCGGACTAGAGCTCTCTGCCCTTTACCGATCCAGCCACGGGCCCATCCATCTGGCCCATCAAGACTCACTCTCATTTCATCAGTCCATAAAACCTTAGGAAAATCAGTCTTGAGATATTTCTTGGCTCAGTCTTGACGTTTCAGCTTGTGTGTCTTGTTCAGTGGTGGTAGTTTTTCAGCCTTTCTTACCTTGGCCATGTCTCTGAGTATTGCACACCTTGTGCTTTTGGGCACTCCAGTGATGTTGCAGCTCTGAAATATGGCAAAACTGGTGGCAAGTGGCATCTTGGCAGCTACACGCTTGACTTTTCTCAGTTCATGGGCAGTTATTTTGTGCCTTGGTTTTTCCACACGCTTCTTGCGACCCTGTTGACTATTTTGAATGAAACGCTTGATTGTTCGATGATCACGCTTCAGAAGCTTGGCAATTTTAAGAGTGCTGCATCCCCCTGCAAGATATCTCACTATTTTTGATTTTTCGGAGCCTGTCAAGTCCTTTTTTGAACCATTTTGCCAAAGGAAAGGAAGTTGCCTAATAATTATGCACACCTGATATAGGGTGTTGATGTCATTAGACCACACCCCTTCTCATTACAGAGATGCACATCACCTAATATGCTTAATTGGTAGTAGGCTTTCGAGTCTATACAGCTTGGAGTAAGACAACATGCATAAAGAGGATGATGTGGTCAAAATACTCATTTGCCTAATAATTCTGCACTCCCTGTAGTGTGGATTATGATATACTTGATCAAGAGGGTAATCTTTGTCATGAACCATATTTCTATAAATAAACTTGAAAAGTTGTAGGTAGCAGGATGGTTGTGATGTAACAGGCGAGCGCCCTAAAGTAAGTGAAGTCCGTTTATAGCCTAATGTTAGCTTTTTAGTTCCTGCGTTTGCATTTAGGACCCAAAAGTGATAAAAGTAATACTATCATGTGAGGATTATCCAGTTGGACAAACCGTGTAAGTATAATGAACTGTGTTTGAACTAGGCATGGGCCGGTAGAAGATTCTGACGGTATGATAACCTTGGATAAAAATATCACAGTATCACGGTATTGTGATTATTGCTCTAAATACATTCTTTTTAAATTTTTGGGTAAAAAAACTAAACATTTTTCCCCATTTTTGAAAACAATATGTGCTATTTTTTGAAAGATTGAAAATATTTTGGAACAGTAAACATATCAGGCTAAATGATGAAAATGAATCATAGACTTTTGCTGTCTTTGTTAGATTCTTTACAATTTAAAATGGCATCTCTGGATATCTTTTCTGCTGGAGATACTGTTGTCCTAAAAAAAAAAAATAAAAAATAAATAAATCTTATACATACCTTAGAAACGGTATTACAGACATTTTTGGCGATTTTATAACATTGACTTCTCTAAACCATGGTATACCTTGACTACGGTTATCGTCTCATGCCTAGTTTGAACATAGAGCTTATTATTTGCATTTTTTTTTTAAAAGTCTATGGGAAAATCCTACAGGGACTTTATAGAGAGAACCAGTTTTATGCTAGCAGCCGATTGGCCTAGAATGTGACGTCATAGTTCCTCCCCTCTATACTGGTCTAGCTAGCCTTTATGCACAAAATAAAAAAATAATTCTCAGCGCCTGCCAGGCAGAGGAGAAACAACATGCCCAATCTGACTTGACACTTCTTGAACAGTCATTGTCAGAATTGCCACTGGAGCATAAAGCAATTTAATAAAGAAGCATTCTTGCTGTTTTATGTCAGATTTTTGCCTTTAAGCCGCATTACGAATGAGCTGACACAAATTTGTTTGTAATATAGAATTTCTAACCGATTAAACAGGGCTTAAAGGACAATTAATATTCAGAAAATATTATCAATCTAACACTGCTGGATGAGGACGCACTGAATTGAATTAAGCTGAACAAGGATACTATTGTCCTCTGTAGAGCTGCTTTAGAGCTGAAATTGCACTTGTTTCATAATTGATGAGCTTTGCATCAATGACAGTTATTTTCCTGTTTATTACTGTGTAGCAGCTTTTATTCAATATGTGATATATAAAGCGTTACATGGATAAATATGAGTCAATTTAACACGCATCATCAAACAAAAAGCAATATCATACGCTTGAAGGGATAGTTCACCGAGAACAGTAAATTTACTGTTACAAGCTGTACTGTAGGTGACTTTTTTTTCTCCACAAAACCTGATGATTTAACTTAAACAGTGGTTATTGTTGATTTATAAAATGCAAGTCAATGGCTACTAGGGCTGCACAATATTGGAAAAATCTAACATTGTGATATTTTTTTATTCTGCAATATATATTGCGAAATTAATACAATTTCACTTAGATGAGTTAAATAACTATTTAAAAAATGTAGCATTTTAAATTGATTGAGATGATTCTCTATAGTAGTGCATAAAATATAATTAGCAATCTACAGGTATAAATAATGAAAAGAAAAAAAAATAATTAAAATATAAAAATTAAAATATATTATTTTTAGATGTATTAGTTAAAAAAGCATTTTATTGTTTTCCATGGAGTTGAACTGGATTCAGGTATACAGTAATTAAATAATCAAATGTAAAATAACACTGCATAGTCTTCTTTTTATAAACAATTCAATAAAATTAATCATTGTCAATTTATCAAAGGTACAAACGGTACAGTTTCTTAGCCCTGAATGCTTTTAAAACCCTCATACAGTCACAAGGTTTAAAAAGCAGTCATTTATAATCCATTATGTATAATAATTCATT
>CAIGQZ010032409.1:17518810-17540036 GCA_903798205.1 Danio tinwini
TTCATTTTCTAATCAGCTTAGTCCCTTTATTAATCTGGGATCACCACAGCGGAATGAACCGCCAACTTATCAAAAATGAATCAGGTTCATTGATTTAGTTCATTAATAGTTCATTAATAATACTAATAAACAAAAATAAATCATTTGTAGAAATAAATCCATAGGAAATTATTCCCAATATTTGTATTGAATATTGTGAAAACAAATCCGTTCTGATTCTGGCTCAACTTACATGTAACTCAAGATATTGTATTTACCACGTTTCGTTTTGTCACAAGGTTTTTAAGTAAAACACACCACTAGAGGGAAGCAACACAACTCAGAAACAAAAGGAGATTTCTTCAGAGAAAATGGCCGAGGCAGTGGAAATTTCTACAGTTCTGTCAGAATCACACTATTTTATTATTATTATTATTTTTTTTTTAGCTGTACACAATCATTTCTTATGCTAAATGTTGTGATTAATCCGGTTTCTCCCATCTCGGTTTATAGGTAATTTTAATACAACACATATTTAACTTGTTTACTGTATATTTGTTACATAACTCCCTGATATGCATCATATACTGCATATTTTCATTTTCAAACTTAGTCATTTCAGATAAACTGTACTATGCCAAGCTCAGAGAGATATATAACATGGTTACATTTCCAGTTTAAAGTGAACCATTGAAAAGACCCTCACAACATGAAAACAAAAGCCAAATGATAATGGTACTTTATTATTATCATTATTACTATTAGTGTTACACAACAATTTTAACAGCATATATACAAATAATCATCTCCACCCCCCAAAATAATGAACCAAATGACCAGGCCGAGTTGCCCATGCTGCTCTAAAATGAGGGAATTATATCCTGCCTTTCCTGCAACATTTGTATTCCTTCAGGCAGATTTATATCAAAACTTCGACCCCACCCATTCATCATAACACACAACAAATATGGCATTCATAGTGAAGAAAATATGCAGAGTTATTCTTGAATAAGGCATAAACAGCATATTAATATTTCTCAGATGAACTGAACCGTAGAAAGGGAGGGGGCTGGTGGTCATAAACAGCTTATGCTTTTATGGCTGACTGTGCAGAAAAGTGACAGACCAGCAAATTATGATGAATTTATGCACTTTGTTTGCTGTATGGGCGTCAGGGCCAATTTAGTTTGTATGTGAATAAGACCAGTTACTTTACTTTTCATAGGAAATCTGAGTCTTGGTGTCCTCCGTGCCAGGTGATAAAGATCATTACGCATGAAAACTGGAAACTGGACACGTTCCAGATGTGCAGGACCTCCATTATGGGGTGGGGTGAGGGGTAAGATAAAAATACAACTGTTTTTCCACCTTATAAAATACACACCCTTATGTTGACCATTTAAATGTGCTTTTGTGTTTTATGCTTGACTAAATAAAAAAAAGTAATAAAAAGAAAAAAAAAGATTTTGGCATCAAAAAGCATGAAGATTAGTCAAAGATAAAGACAACAAATTATACAAAAATCATTCCATAGTTCAAGATTAATCAACAATAAGTCATTATATTGTTTCAGTCCGAAGCGTTAAAGTCATTAATTGTCTGTTACCTTCACAAGCTCTTGTGTAGGTCAAAATAGTGCATTCACAAAAGTAACCAGATCAGAAATCTATCTGGTGAACATGGAAATAAATAAAACAGCACCCCATTTATTCATTATTTGGATTCTGAAACTAGTGTATGTCAATATTCAATACCTTTTATTCACCAGAGCATCTGGTGCAAGAGGCTGACAAAAGTTTAAGATAGAGAGGAAGACTGTAGTCCCCATGGTCAGTCTCTAGGAGTGTGTGCTTCTCTGGTTTGACATCTCCAAGGCCTCCCTGGTGTTCTGGTTGTCCTGCTCGAACACTTACATCTTACTGAAGCACTCTTTAGCATTGTTCCACACTTGAATTCCCTTGAAATGAAACAGGATTACATTTTAAGACATGTATGCAACTTCTCTTTCTGCAATTTAAAACAGTACAAAAACATTTTTTAGCTTGTTCGCTCATGATTTTTTTCTCTCTCTCTCTCTCTTTCTCTCTCTCCACACTCACCTTTTTACACATGCTGATCTGCATGATGGCATAGCTGATGAGAGCTTCTCTGAGATCATGGTCTTTCTGCTCTTTGAACCTCTCAATGTCTGTCCATGCTCCTTTCACAAACTCGCTGCAAAAAAAGACAGATTTTTAAAAAGTACTGTATTTATTCATTGGGATGAATCCCAATATTAGTTACTATAGCCTAAGATGGGGCTTCTCAATTATGATTTTTCCCATAATTGCAATTATTCTAGTCAATATTGTAATCAGGATTATTTAAAATGATTATGAGTGGCCTATATAACCAGTGTTGGGTAAAAAAAAGTCATATATTACACTCTTAGCCGATCTTAATCCTTTTAAAAAAAACAAAAACACAAAAATAACATAACATACTTCTATATTATTGTTATGTTATTTTTGTATTTTAAGCTTAAGTCACTTTAAGTGCCGCACAGATCTAATTTAGTGTTACGTGTGCATTTTCATTCTCAATTCTTTACATTAATTACATAACAAATAAAAAAGTGTGTTTTTAAAAACATTTATAAATCTAATACATTTCAATAAATCAAGGATATCATATGCTGTAAAAGCCACATAACATGATTTTACTGATATTCATGTGAAATTGGGCTTTGCTGAGACGTGTTTGCGTGCGTATATAATATTATATCCAGGTGCTCCGGTTTCCTCCACAGTCCAAAGACATGCGGTATAGGTGAATTGAATAATCTAAATTGGCCATAGTGTATATGTGCGCATGTAAGAGTGTATGGATGTTTCCCAGTATTGGGTTGCAGGTGGAAGGCCATCCACTGTGTGAAACATGCTGGATAAGCTGGCGGTTCATTCCGCTGTGGCGACCCTTTATAAATAAAGGGACTAAGCCGAAGGAAAATTAATGAATAAAAATCAATCACGTCATGAGCTGCAACAGCCACATTACACGATTTTACTGATATTCATGAGAAATTGGGCTTTGATGACATGAATCGGAACGAATCGGTGTACGGATGTAACTGTGTTAAAGAAGATGTGCTGTCCTGATGTGGAAGCGCTTTTCATTAACTGTAAGCCGTTTTATGCACCGCGGGAGTTCTCCTCCTCCCACCGCGGGAGTTCTCCTCGTTCATTCTCGTCTGTGTTTACATTCCACCACAAGCACACGTGAGGACTGCGTTACAACAGCTGTCTGATCTGATCACAGAGACTGAACAACGACACCCGGACTCTGCTTTTATCATTCTCGGTGACTTTAATCAGGCAAAACTCACACACGAGCTGCCTAAATTCAAACAGCACATCACATGCCCCACCAGAGACAATAACATTTTGGATCATTGCTACACCACAATAAAGGATGCATATCGCTCTGTCGCCAGAGCAGCTTTAGGACTCTCCGACCACTGCCTGGTTCATCTTATACCAACTTACAGGCAAAAACTTAAAACTACTAAGCCAGTATTAAGGACTGTTAAGAGATGGACCAACGACACAGAGCAGGTCTTACAAGCCTGTTTTGAATGCACTGATTGGAGTGTTTTTGAAGCTGCATCCACCAACCTAGACGAGCTCACAGAGACTGTAACATCATACATCAGTTTCTGTGAGGAGTTATGCATCCCTACCAGGACCTACTTATCATTTAACAATGATAAACCATGGTTTACACCAAAACTTAGACAGCTTCGTCATGAAAAAGAGGATGCCTACAGGAGCGGGGACAGGATTTTATACAATCAGGCCAGGAACACACTGACAAAGGAGATTGGTGTGGCCAAGAAAAGCTATGCCAAAAAGCTGCAAAACCAGTTTTCTTCCAACGACCCTGCATCAGTATGGAAAGGCCTGAAAGACATCACAAATTATAAAACGCCATCCCCCAGTATCGACTGCAACAAACATCTTGCAAACGAGCTGAATATCTTCTATTGTAGATTTGACACCTCTGACCAGACACCTCACACCCACCCGGATCATCTCCCTACACAGCCATCAACACCTCCAGCCATCTCCCTCTCACCCCCTGCACTTCAGATCAGTGAGGATAATGAGCATCAGATCCTCAGTAAACAGCCATCAACACCTCCAGCCATCTCCTTCTCCACCCCGGCACTTCAGATCAGTGAAGATAATGTGCGTCAGATCTTCAGTAAACAGAGGAGAAGAAAAGCACCAGGTCCAGATGGTGTTTCACCAGCCTGTCTGAAAACTTGTGCGGACCAACTGGCTCCCATTTTCACACAGATCTTCAACAGATCACTGGAACAGCGCAAAGTTCCATCCTGCTTCAAATGCTCCACCATCATCCCAATACCAAAGAAACCAAAGATCACAGGACTCAATGACTACAGACCTGTTGCCTTAACATCTGTGGCCATGAAGTCATTCGAAAGACTGGTGCTAGCTTATCTGAAGGACATCACTGGACCTTTGCTGGACCCCCTGCAGTTTGCCTATAGAGCAAACCGGTCTGTGGATGATGCAGTCAACATGGGACTGCATTATATCCTAGAACATCTGGACAAACCAGGGAACTACGCAAGGATACTGTTTGTGGACTTCAGTTCTGCCTTTAACACCATCGTCCCATCACTGCTCGAGAACAAACTGACCCAGCTGTCTGTCCCTAGCTCTGTCTGTCAATGGATCACCAGCTTTCTGACAGATAGACAACAGCTAGTCAGAATGGGCAAAATCACATCCGACAGCCGCACCATCAGCACTGGTGCCCCCCAGGGATGTGTTCTCTCCCCACTGCTCTTCTCCCTGTACACAAACGACTGCACTGCAAAAGACCCCTCCATTAAGCTCTTGAAGTTTGCGGATGACACTACTGTTATCGGCCTCATCCGGAACGGTGACGAGTCTGCATACAGACAGGAGGTGGAGCGGCTGGCTTTATGGTGCAGATACAACAACCTGGAGCTGAACACGCTCAAAACAGTGGAGATGATAGTGGACTTTAGGAGAAACCCCCCTGCACTCCCCCCACTCACCATCATGAACAGCACTGTGGCTGCAGTAGAGTCATTCAGGTTCCTGGGCACCACCATCTCTCAGGATCTGAAGTGGGACATTCACATAGACTCCATTGTAAAGAAAGCCCAGCAGAGACTGTACTTCCTTCGTCAGCTGAGAAAGTTCAACCTGCCACAGGAGCTGCTCGTACAGTTCTACTCAGCTGTCATCCAATCCATCCTCTGCACTTCAATCACCGTCTGGTTCAGCTCAGCTGCCAAAACCGACCTCCGTAGACTACAGCGAATAGTCCGGACTGCTGAACGAATCACTGGCACTACCCTTCCCACACTTCAAGAACTGTACTCTTCCAGAGTGAGTAAAAGGGCTCGTAAAATCACTCTGGACGCCTCACACCCAGCACACTACCTGTTCGAACTGTTACCGTCTGGTTGGCGCTACAGAGCACCAAGCACAAAAACAGATAGACACAGGAAAAGTTTCTTTCCTCAGGCCATCTACCTCATGAACAGTTAAATATTCCCCTACTGTGCAATAAACGTGCAATACTTTCTCATACGCACTTGTACACAGCACCTTATAACCTGTATATTTACAACATATCTGTACATACATTCAACATCCAGATCTTTTTGACTGACTGCATCTCTGTTTAATGTTTATTGCCTTTTCTTTTCTTGTATTTAATTTTGTGTTGTCACTCGTCACTTTATGTACACTGAAAGCTTCTGTTGCCAAAACAAATTCCTTGTGTGTGTGAAGCACACTTGGCAATAAAACTGATTCTGATTCTGATTCTGAATGCGGATTGCTGGAAAGGGGGCTTAATATAATCATATTATCTCTATTGATTTTTTATAATCGTTTATTGATCGTTATAATCAGCCGATCCTAAGAACGACATATTTTTTTTAAGACTAAATAAGCCTGGTTTACCCAAATATCTGCGCTATCATGCTTTCTGTTGCTGTCTGGAAAAACTTATTAAAATCAGGTGAGAGTATAGTGCAGAGCTTACTCGCACTCTACATTTCTGTCTTTGACCATTTCCTCTCCTTCTTCAATCTGTGTTTCCAGCATTTTCAGCTTGGCCTCTCTCTGCTCTGGGGTCTCTTGTCCAAACAGTTTACTGGTCATTCCCTTCAGAGAGAAGGTCCGGACCGTCTACATGAGAAAACAAAAAAAAAGTCAATGACATCTAATGGCTGGAACAAGCCACAAACTTTTACTCCCATGTTTATGAGCAGAAAGCAAAGTTATGGATGTTTTACAAGTGGGCCTAGTAATTGGCTGTATCAGCTAATTGGGTCAGAAAGTCTTATGTACTGTTGAAGTCAGAATTATTAGCCCCCTGTTTATTTTTTTCCCCCAAATTCTGTTTAAAGGAGAGAAGTTTTTTTTTTTTCAACACATTGGAGATCCATTGAGAAAGAGATGGGAGATGGGCTGCAGAGCGCCGACACCACATGGATGCGCAAATTCACTGCACTTTACGTGCTATTCTCATGTACCAACACATTCTGTTCTGTTTAGCAGAGATTTTTTCAACACATTTCTAAACACAATAGTTTTAATAACTCATTTCTAATAACTGATTTCTTTCATCTTTGCCATGATGACAGTACATATTATTTTAATTTATATTTTTCAAGACACTTCTATACAGCTTAAAGTTATTGTAAAACAATGGTTTGTTCTGTAGATTAGCAAAAAAAAATATTGCTTAAAGGGACTAATAATTTTGACCTTAAAGAGCACCTAGGTTACCACTTTTTCCAGATTAAATATAAGTCTTTTGTGTCTCCAGAATGTGTCTGTAAAGTTTCATCTCAAAACACCCATCAGATTTTTTATTATACCTGTCATAAGTTTCTACTTTGTAGCATTTAGCATCAGCTAGTGGTTTTTGTATACTGCGCCTTTAAGGCTAGTCCTTCACGCCCACCGTTTCCACGTGCCTGGCAGCGGCTGCCTCGACTGCGTCAGACAACAGACCAACACAAAGGAATAAGATACCACGTAACGTTTGTGAGGAAAATACTACAGTAAGAATCTTACCAATGAGTATTTGATGCATGTTGTGGAGTTGCAAGGATGAGTCACACACAATGTCGTTACAAAGTTCACGCACGCACACAGACAGCGCGCCTTTAGCTTTGCACTGTTTTTGCATGCAAATGTGACAGGATACAGGTTAATCTCTACTGCTGTATTGATATCTGTTATGTTAATGTACAAAATAAACCTGATTTAACGTCCACAAATCGGGATTGAAGCGTCTTTTATAATTGTACTGACACGCAGCTGTGTTGATGAAGTAAATCTGAAGTAAATTGCTGTAATTCATTACACACATGCACTGTTTTAAAACATTTTAAACTTGTAAAACTCACTCTTGATCACATTTGATGATGATTGATGATCCTAGCAAACTGAACAGACTTTTATTTATGGTTGCTTAGTGTGCGCACGTCCTGGACCTGTGTCTGGTTGATATGATTATACACGTTACTACGGAGACATGTTAATAGGCAGCTGTCAATCAATTCGGTGGGCGGGGGGACCGCACTCCTACGTCAAGTTGCGGCCAATCTCAAAACCGCTCCAATTGGTCCACCGTTTTTATGTTGTTAAATTGAAAAAAAAATTTTCTTGATATAAAAAAAAAGTTTATATCACCCCAATATGACGGTCTATACACCATACATACACATATGTCTGTCCAAATAGCTTGAAAAGGAGATTTTTCACCATAGGTGCCCTTTAAAATGTTTTTTTTTTTCAAAATTTAAAACTCTGTTTATTCTAGACGAAGTAAAACAAATAAGACTTTCTCCAGAAGAAAAAATATTATCAGACATACTGTGAAATTTTCTTTGCTCTGTTAAACATCATTTGGGAAATATTAAAAAAAGAAAATTAATTTAAAGGGGGGCTAATAATTCTGACTTCAACTGTATGTCATTGGCTTTTTGTGCTGCTTAAATGTTTACATTGAAATCAAGTCTCCATTTATGCAAAGACCAGTAGACATAAAAATTCGATTCAATTCAATAGTATGCAAACACAAAGACATCGAAAACACAAAGATCACACATTTTTGCCAAAAAGATCCAACTTTAGGACTGTGTTCCAAAAGTAAATGCTGGATTATATAGATTAGGGCTGCACAATATTGGACAAATCTAACATTTGTCGTGAATTTAGATTGATTGGGTGGATTTTGTAAGGGTGTGAACCATGTATTAAAATAATAAACAAATTGCAAGTAAGAATAATTACAACAGAGTAAAGAAAAAGTAAGAGAAACAATGCTTTATGGTTTCTGGAGACAGTATTGAGATACAGAAATCGAATAATGAAATGTAAAATAATGCTGTATAATCTTCACTGTATTAATAATTCAGTAAAATCATCCTTCATTAAAGTTACAAATGTTGTAAATTTTTGTAACAAAATGCTTTAAATTCTCTTAAAATGCCTTTAAAACACACACAAATGGTAAAGACTCACTCTGTTATGTTTATACTTTGCAATGACTTCACAAATCTCATGTATTCTCGACCTTTATGCTGATCAACTATAATCTCTCAACATTGCAGATCCTGCGATGTGACTATTGCGAACACACACATTGCATTATAGTTGCTGAAAGGATAGATTGTGCAGCCCTTATATAGATATACGTGTGTGATATTTAGAAGCTACAATATTACTATAATCGTTTTAACAGTTGGTGTTATAGTCATTTGTTAGAGTCAAAACACAAAAAAAAAGCCTTGAGAGTCCAAATGAAGCCTATTCGAACGCAGTTAGGATGACTAAATAATTCAAGTTATTATGGCTTTATATAGCAAGATGAGTTGAGCTATACTTGATTCTCCTTTTCAGTAAATTTGTCTTGGACTCAAACATCACAGAATTGATATAGCAATATTATACAAGAAAGAGTGTGCTTGCAAATGTGGTATACTGGTATTAATTAACAGTTAGTCAAACTAATTTAATATTAAGTTAATTTAATCGAATGAAGCAAGCCAATGATTCAGTGATCCATCCATCCACAGTCGTGAGGTGTGTTCGACTTCATGCAGTGCTGCGCAGATCGATCGAAATCGGTCTTAAAGCGGTGCATGCTGGTTAGAAATTTTGTCTGGATTAATGCTGTGCGGACGCCACATGAGTGACTGATTCAACCGGTGCAGCATCTGAAGAGTGACTGCTGGAGCTGCGATGACTACACGCTTGGCAGAGTTCACCGCATGACAACAACCACATGTGTTTGGGGTTTATTATTGGACAAATACAGATTCACAAATTTCAAAACAAACAATTAACTTTTCATACCCTCTTTATCTTTTATATATCATGCTTATTTAAAGACTACAAATACTTTACTGCAGTAATCATTTTTTGTTAAATAATCTGGTTATAAAGGCTAGATTGTTTGCATTGGTTTATTTTCGACCTTTTTTATACAGACTATTTACTGCATTCAGCTTCATGAACGATTTAAATAATATATATTATAGTGAACAACCTAAATATTAACTCAAATAATCATCTTGAAATAATGATCATATTTGATCCTGACACCCTAAAGGTTTCTTAACAAATTAAGCTAAAGAACTATTTTATTAAACTATAAAATTATTTATATGATTATAAAATATATATATTTTCCTGTCTAGCCGTTTATGCACAAGTTTTAAAAGTGACATTGATGTACCTGCTCTTTCTGGGAAACTTATTTTGGGAAGGCCTTTTTGTCCAGTCTTTTTGGATTAAAGTGCTTTTTTGAAAATGCTTTCATTATCCAAAACAATCTTAATCATTGTTTAAGACTTTAAAACACCTTGTTTTGGGTTTTACATTAATATATATCAGAAAGTTTTATATCTATAAATGTAAATGCAGCTGCTAGACTTTTAACTGGGACCAAAAAAATGTTCTAGTGTCTTACCAGTTTTATCATCCCTTTACTGGCTCCCAGTCTAATTTAGGATTCAGTACAAGTTATTGTTATTTGTTTTTAAAGGTTTGAATGGTCTGGCACCTACTTACATCAGTGAGCTTCTTCACTGGCTTACTTTATTGAGGCCAATCAGGTCGAAACAACAGTTTCAGCTAGTTGTTCCTAAATCACGGTTAAAATCAAGAGGTGACAGGGCTTTTTCTGTAACAGCCCCTCGTCTGTGGAATGGTCTGCCTTTACATATTAGGTCATGCTCTTCCCTTGGTGCTTTAAAGTCTCATTTAAAAAAAAATAAATAAAAAAAATCACCTTTTGTCTCTTGCTTTTTTTTTTATTACAATTAATTAATTTTAATCCGTTGTACATATTTTACTTGTTTATATAAATGTATAGATTTGTATGCTGGTCTTTTTGTAAAGCACTTTAGTCAGCATCTGTTGTTTTTAAATGTGTTCTATAAATAAAGCAAACAACAACAAATAAATAAATAAATAAACAAATTGAAACCCTTTTTTAGCATATTTAAACAAGTATTAGCCTAAAGAGTGGCCATACTCACACTATGTACAGTTGCCTTGAACCGGGCCAAAGCAAACTTGTCCCACCCCTCTTGTCTCCCCCGACAGCCCGTACTCAAATTACATTCGGGCCTGGGCACGCTTATGTCATCGATGATGCGCTGTTCAGTAAGCGCTCTCGCTCAGCACAGTGGAGATTTCTTTAGTTATATCGTTTAAGTCGTTTGATATGCGGTGACACGCAGTCAAATGTTTTGCCGAACAGATCAGCCACTTTTGACGCTCATAAACAATCATAAAGTCCTCCTGCTGCAGGAATTAGGAAGTTTGCTGAAGGCGCAGCTGACGTGCAGTGAGGGATTTGCATCTTTAATAATCTACGACAGTTTGCGTTCATTGAACAGTACGAATTAGTAATTATTCCATATGAAACAGTCCCTTAAAAGTCACGTCTCGCTTTCAGTTTCGAGCTTAGGCACACTTGCACTCACACTGTAAGCATACTGCGCCTGAGCCCAAGTGAACTGTGCTCAGGCCCACCTCTTCCAACCGGGCCAGGGCCGCCCAAGTGAACTGTGCCTGAGCCCGATTCAGAGCGCTCACACTTCTCAAATGATCCTGGAAAGGGGCCTGGGCACGGTTCGGATAGCATAGTGTGAGTAAGCCCTGAACTCCTAAAATTTGTGCTTATTGCTTTGTATTTTATAGGCCTATTCATTTTTATGTTTATATTACCCTCTCGTTTCCCCTTATTTCTCTCATGTGTTTGTTTAATATTTAATTCATAATTCTCTTTAGTTTAAAAATGAACTATAGTTTATAGAGACTGTATTTTGTTTTATTTGTACTGTAAATGTTTTGTTGTTATAAATAAAAAAATTAAAAAATGATGATGACGCCAAGTGATCGGTCATCATGACTGCCGCAACTTTAAGCCCCGAAGTGTCTGTCCGGCTTGACGGCTCCGTTTTTAACTCCGCCCCCACCTGCACTGGGCTAATCTCGTTGATCACCAGATGCAGCCATGGTTCAAGTCGAACACATCTATGTTCTAAATGAATCAGCTGTTTTGAACGAATGAATGAATTCAATAAATCACTCTTTAAAACAGGAACTTACTGCCAAATACAAGCAAAAACAGGCATAGTACCAGCACAAAAAAACACTCAGTGTTGTTTAAAAAAAATTAAACATTCCAAAATTACTAGATATCTTTTTTTTTGCTAATATTACACACTCTTACTTGTGATGTCACATGGGAATATAATGATTAAGCTTAACTGGAAAGTCCCTCATTCCAGTGTAAGAGGAGTGAAGTGTAGTTGGTGTGACTGAATGGACACTGACCCCGGTGGCGAGTTCCTCCCGCTGCTGTTTCTTAGAGCTCAGATCTTGGACGGCAGTCTCCAGTTCATACTGAGTCAGTTCATGCTTCCTACACACTGCCCTGTCAAAGTACACACACACACACAAAATATATAAAACTCAACCATTAAACTGGTAAAGATCTTTGTATCTTACAGAAATTGTTAAACTGAAGACCTAATGTAGGTGATCACTTTCAGAAAAACAGGGGGTTTGTGTTCGAAAAAAGTTGCAAGAGTGTAACCTAATCAGCCGGTGGGAGTTTCTAGAACATTTCAGATTAACCTTACTGTTATAACAGCTTGTGTTTGGTATGCTTTAGGTCACATTATAAGAAGTTTAGGGAAATTATCACAATTCTCCTTTTGGGTGACCTGTGAATTTAAGGTGAAGCAATTCAGGCAATGCAAACAATGTTACCGCAATGCATCTGCGTAGAAAAGATACTCCTTCAGCTGGTCTGCATAATGTTCCTCTTCCTCTAGAATATCATCTATAGAGGCAGCATACCTGCATCATACAAAAAAACCCCTGTAAAGTTATTTTCTGATAGTTATTTCCAGAACAGCCCGACACAGGAACAGTTTCTTCCCTCAGGCAATCCATCTCATGAACCCTTTATGATAGTAACTGTGAAACAAACATCACTTTTTATACACATATACACTTATTTAACAACACACTTTACATGCCAATTTGCAAATAACAGCTGCATATATAACGTTGTATATTGTAATATAGCTATACATACACGTCAATTTGTATATTTGCATTCACTATTTACTTCTATTTTTTAATTAATTTATTAACTGTTTTTTTGTCCTGTCTCACTGTAGAAGCTCTGTCATGAAAACAAATTCTTTGTATGTGTGAACATACCTGGCTATAAAGCTCTTTCTGATTCTGATAAGGTCACAGAAATGTGCATATTAGCATGCAGATTTAAAAAAATTATTATTACTTTGTACTTTTATTTATTATTATTATTATTATTATTATTTATTAATTACTTATTTATTTTTTAAAAGAAGTATTAAATTGCTCTAAATCAACAGAAAATACATTTAAACTTTCTATTGAAAATATATATATATTTTCTACTCTTCCAAAAACCTAAAACGAAAAGTGTTAGTTTACGCCAAATATATTACGCAGCACACACTTTAAACAGGGAAAAAATTAGAATGAATGATTGGGATGATTTCTGAAGGATCATGCGAGTATGAAAAAGATTTGAATGCACAAGAATAATAGACCCTTTTCACATTTACCGGTTCTCCTCAGCATCAGAAGTCATCATAGTTGGGTAAACTTAGAGCGCAATGAATGGGAGACTACAACAAATCACTTTTTTACAATCCTATTTGCTGAAATAATAAAAGAAAAATGGCATGATTGTGTCATCAATACTTTTAGAAAAAAATAAAATAAAATAGCGTGAAACTGATAACGGCAGCCAGACGAGAGCATAATGTCAAATTTACTCTTAGCTCTTTCATGGATTAAATTATTATATAGTACACCTTTTGCTGTAATTTTAACCAATGGTATGCAATCCCGTTCATTTAATCTTCAGCGTGGAACTAGGCAGGGTTGTCCATTAAGTCCATTATTATTTGCTCTTGCCATCGAGCCACTGGCAATTGCTTTACGTGAATGTCAACAAATTGCCGGGATTACACGCAAGGATGCCATGCACAAGGTAACATTATATGCAGACGACTTACTGCTTTATATATCCAATCCACAAATTTCCCTGCCCCCGGCTCTAATTTTGTTAGAGAACTTTGGTAGGCTCTCGGGCTATAAGCTCAATGTACACAAGAGTAAACTTTTCCCGATTAACATGGTAGATAAGCAATTGCAGTACTCTAATATACCTCTGAAGATAGTTAAAAATAAATTTACTTACCTTGGTGTTTGTATTATCCGCCAGTATAAACAGCTGTATAAGCTTAATTTTGGAGTGCTTTTGGAACGAACTAAGAAAGATCTCTCTAAGTGGTCACCTTTAAGGTTATCACTTATAGGACGCATTAATTCTATTAAGATGACGGTCCTTCCAAAATTTCTTTATCTTTTTCAAAGTTTACCTCTTTTCATTCCTTTATCTTTTTTTAAATCTTTAGATTCAGTCATTTCTACTTTCATTTGGAATGGCAAACATCCTAGGTTGAAGAAAGCGCATCTTCAAAAGCTTAGGTTTGAGGGTGGGATGTCACTGCCTAATTTTAAGTTTTATTATTGGGCAGCGAACATGCGTAATACATTGTACTGGTGGCATTATCATCTGCAGCCTAATAAACCATCCTGGGTAGATTTGGAGATGCATGCTCAAAATCAAATTTCTCTCCCGGCTCTACTTGCGGCCAAGCGGCAATTGATTTCTTACAAGTTTATGGATTGCCCAGTGGTGAAACATTCACTAAGGATCTGGATTCAATTTAGGAAGTCATTTAGTTTTGATAGCCCTTCTCTTCTCAGCCCTATAGCTCAAAATCATTTTTTCCCCCTGCAATGCAAGACAGCTCTTTCAGAAATTGGTCTGATAAGGGGATAATATGCTTTAAAGACCTATTTATAAATAAAGTGTTTGCATCTTTTGATCAGTTGATATCACATTATGGGTTGGTTAAGTCTGATTTTTTTAGAGTCTTGCAAGTAAGAGATTATGTTAGATCCCTCTTACCTGACTTTCCTGTCTTGCCCTCTGGAAACCATTTAGACTCTTTTCTTTCCTGTAATATATTAGTTAAAGGCTCCATTTCTGTATTGTATAATCAACTTCTGAATCAGTCATCTTCCCCTACAGATTACATTAAGAGTGTTTGGGAAAAGGACCTTTGTGGTTCGATTTCAGATGATCTGTGGGACAATATTCTTAAACAAATTCACTCATCATCAATGTGTGCCCGGCACTCTCTCATTCAATTTAAAGTAGTGCACAGAGCTTATATCTCTAAAACTAAATTAGCCCAAATGTTTCCTGGTACTAGTTCTTTGTGCAATAGATGTCATTGTGCTGAAGGCACTTTATTCCACATGTTCTGAACTTGTCCTAACTTGGAGCGTTTCTGGCGGTTAATATTTGATTCATTGTCTGTGATTCTTCAGCACAAGTTAGAACCAGATCCACAGGTGGCACTGTTTGGGGTTACTTCAGAGGAAATACAGTTGCCTTCATCAAAGTGTAAAATCATTGCTTTTTCAACTTTACTGGCACGCAGAGCTATTTTGCTAAAATGAAAGGATTCTCATCCTCCCACTCATGCTCAGTGGATTAGAGAAACTATGTCTTGTCTCTATTTGGAAAAAATCAGGTTTTCATTAAGGGTCAAAGGGGAAATTTTTTAGAGGTGTGGCAACCTTTTATTGATTATGTGGAAAATCTCAAATAATTTGATTTTACTGTACAGATGGTATGTATGGTTATATGTTTGTATTTTTTATTTTTTAATCATTTTATCTATATATTTGTCTATTTAACTTGGTTTTTATTTTTTATTTTATTTATTATTATCTTTATTTATTTTATTGATTTATTTATTTTTTCTTATTTAGACCTACATGTATAATTGTAAACTTGTTAATCTTCGGCTAATGTGAGCGCTACCCGCTAGTTGGATTGGTATGGATCAGGGGTTTGTATTGTTGTTTTTTTCTGGTTTGAAAAACTGAAAATCAATAAAAAATATCTAAACAAAATTTACTCTTAGCCCCATAGACACTGCATTAGAAACACCTCGCATAAGTGGTATTTCGTTTTTTGACTCAAAGATGATATAATACATACATGCATACTGTAAATGCATATAAATGTAAAAAAAAAACAAATAAATCAAAAAGCTTTCAAGGATTTAAGATTATGATGACCGTTAAACGCGTCATGACAGTCTTGTGAAAAGGGTCCATATACATTTTTCATTATATATAAAACAGTATTACAGTATTTCAGTTCATAATGTATTTGATCAAATAAATGGAGCCTGTGTGAGTTCCCTTTTTAGACAATTTTGAAAATAAAGTCTTCTAAAAAGTGAATTTTAATGGAAGCATCATATATCATCCATTTAAAATTACACATTTAAGTTGGAACCACTGGTTTTATAATATTGTTTTTTTGTGATGAACATATTTAATGGTTTCAACAATGAATCTAATGTGTGTTGTAATGTGCATTTCTGCACTTCTGTCATGAACACTCTTGGGATTTAGTATAGTAATTTATATGTATATAGCAAAGTTGATGTATTTGGGCTTGGCGGTATAGATCTGCTACGCTGCTGCTGCTTTCATTATTATAGCAGAGTACAGAGATCTATTACTGCCAGTATAAACAAAGACATGCCTTCTGAGAATATAACACACTACTGCTGTGAACACAATATATACAGTTGAAGTCAGCATTATTACCCCCCTTTAATTTTTTTTCTCTTTTTTAAATATAATGATGTTTAACAGAGCAAGGACATTTTCACAGTATATGTGATAATATTTATTTCTTCTGAAGAAAGTCTTATTTGTTTTATTTCAGCTAAAATAAAAGCAGTTTTAAATTTTTTAAAAAACATTTTAATGTCAAAATTATTAGCCCCTTCAAGCAATTTTTTTTCGATAGTCTACAGAACAGACTTTCGTTATGCAATAACTTGCCTAATTACCATAACCTGCCTAGTTAACTTAATTAACCTAGTTAAGCCTTTAAAATGTCACTTTAAGCTGTAAAGAAGTAAGAATATAGAATATTATTATTGTCATCATGGCAAAGATTAAATAAATCAGTTATTAGAAATGAGTTATTAAAACTATTGTTTAGAAATGTGTTGAAAATCTCTCTGTTAAACAGAAATTAGGAAAAAATAAATAAATGGGTGAAAAAATAAATGGCTAATAATTCTGACTTCAATTGTATATGTAACCCCCCTTGGCAGATCTAAACACAGGTGGAGCTGGGGTAGAGGAGGGTCTCCAAACACGCACCACAGCTTAACAGCGTAAAATGATGCAGAGCATTTAAACTGATGAGGAGCAAGCTCGTTGGCTGTCGAGGTGACAGTAACCAATCTCCTGCGCCATGTAGTTAATGACACAGGAGCAGATTAGGTGACCTATCAGCCTGTGCGCGCATAGTTTTATGGCAGAACTTTCACTGATGCCACACTGCACAGAGAGTTTCTTTCCATCAAGTTCTAAACATAAAAAAAAGTTAAATTGTGAAAATAAATGACACTTTCATTTAAATAGCTGCATTACCCCAAAATAGGTTTTACCACATTAAATTTCTAACATATAAACCACTCTTCATTGCATTTCCCTTAAAAAAAACAGCTAAATCTTATTATATACACATAGTGGGTATGATATAATATCCACCCACCCCTAATGTGACAAGCTGACATTCTAGTGAAACTACGTGTATTATTCTCTCTAAATCAGACATAGAGGTTGAGGAACCAATGCCAAACCCACAGCACAGGCTGTTTGGGGTATTTTGAGGAATTCTGGGGAAAAGGTGAGCAACATGATCCATAAACAGTCTGACAGCTGCTGAATGGGGGCTGATGATGGACAGGTTGTTTCTTTCAGTGCTGAAACAGACAGGCAGCGCATTGGGCTCTGACCTTTGACCTTTCCTCCGAATACAGCAATCTGGAATCCATCAGAGCAGACAGCGATACATAACCAGAATAGAAATGACAGTGCCTGGTTAAAAACTCACTATAAAGACACTACTGCGAAAGCGTCCCTCTCACAACATCATTATCATTATGTTGGGGGAAAAAAAACATGGCTAAACGTTTTGGCCATGGTTCCATGAGATTTGTGCCTTGGTCTGCCAGCCAAATTAAAACATGAGCCTCCCAAGGGTGCATCATTCTGGCTACTTGTAATGATGGTGGGGGAATATAGAAAATAGGAATTTGAGAGGAATTGAATCAATCTGGCAAATGTGTTTTGCAGAAGCACACACACACACACACACACACACAGGTAGAATCATTGGGTGCATCATAAAGCATCTTCATATTTCAAGGTCCTCGATGAGCTCCCAGGAGGGTAACAGGATCGTCAGAGAATAACAGTAGGAGAAATATAATTAAAAACAGCTGTAATAAAATCCTGGGCTAGTCCTATATATGGTTGAGGGCAAAATTATTAGCCCTCCTGTAAAAAATTTATTCGTTTTCAAATATTTAATAATATAAGTGATATTTAATGGAGCAAGGAAATTTTCACAGTATTTCCGATAATATTTTGTCCTCTAGAGAAAGTCTTATTTGTTTTATTTTGACCAGAATAAAAAGTAGTTGAAATCTTTAAGGTCAATATTACTAGCCCCCTTGATAGAGATGCTTGGATGGCGGTTATATCCGCAGGCGATGTGGATAATCAGAGGGTCGGGTAATAAAAAAATACATTATGATTAATTGTGGGTGGATGAGATATTATTACAGTTTTTCTCAAGTCGCTTTGGTGCATTTCTCACAACACTATTTACATTTGCACAACAGTTAATGCATTTCTTAAAACAATTAGTCATTTGTGCACATCATAGTAGCAGTTTCCCATTCCTTCCAGCAAATGCTTTTGGACATGCATCAATTCCTTTCATACAACTCTCTGCTGTTTGTAACATTATCATTTGCTTATGTCATGTCAGTCAAAATGAACTAAATTTGTGGATGTTGAATAGTCATTCCATATAAAACTAATAAACATTATTTCATTACTTAAGTCATTACATAGAAAATGTTGAACTCGTTGTCAAAATCTGTCAAGCTCATTTTATTAAAAAAAAAAAAAAATTCCTGAAAATGTCTTTAAAATTGAACAATTTCATGAATGATTTACAGACCCGTGTATGTTGTAGGTTCAGTTCCAATATGGACTGCACTATTGTTTACAGTTGTGCACAGTGGAGGTCCATTTGTTATAGAACAAGAGTTCAACTCAATTAATGTAACCATTTAGCAGAAAACGGCATGTTTTACTATAGATTTTAGACCTAGGGCTCCGCCATTTTAGAATATCGCTGTGTGTGACGTCACAGGGTTGGTTCCATTCCCTCAGTTGAACAGATACAGTGGAAGTAATGGACTGAAAACGGAGACTGCAAAGCCTAATTTAACACAATGCGTAAAGATGTAGACGTGGAGCTAGTGCAAATACAAGCATCAGATGTGTGTCTAATATAAAATATATATTTATTCTATTTTTCCCTTTTAATTACCGACCATTTGATGCGTTTTGATCCACTCTGTATTATGCTGCCTGACGAGGGGATTTACATTCAAACTAATCAAAATGACTCCATGCTTTACTAAGTCATGTCTTTGTGGATTATGTGAAGACATATTTTCTTTTCAAGTTGATCAACTTAATCTCTCAACATGTATGAAGGACGTAAAAACCTGCCATGTAAAAAAACACACTGATTTTAGTTTGGTTTGAACACGAGAAGAGGTGAAGGCTGTAGTTGTAAAAAGTGAAAGTACCCGCGTCCATTACGTCAGCACCAGACCTGGTTGAAACCCAGACAGGCAGTCAGGCAGTGTAATACAGAGCGCATTGTGTTAAATTAGGCACATCTAAAATCTATAGTATAGTTTTCTGCTAAATAGTTACATTAATAGAGTTTGTTTAATATATTTTTAATATATTTTGTTTAATATAAGTGGAAATCAATTTACAAAATAATGTAAACTTCACTGAGTGCTTCATTTCCCCTGTAAAGCAGAAATGGAGGTGAAACCGATCTGACAGAAACTTAAAAAGGAAGAATTAAAAACAAAACAAAAGGAAGGAAAGAAAAATGTTGTGTGTGAGCATTTTAGCAAAGTGGTTAATGAGAATGAATCAAGTGCTGGGTATGTAATATGCAACGGCTGTGAAGGGCAAGACCGGTACCCCAAATATGAAACATCATTCATTCATTCATTCATTCATTTTCTTTTCGACTTAGTCCCTTTATTAATCCTGGGTTGCTACAGCAAAATGAACCGCCAACTTATCCAGCATGTTTTTACGCAGCAGATGCCCTTCCAGCCACAACCCATCTCTGGGAAACATCCATACACACTCATTCACAGTCATACACTACGGACAATTTAGCCAACCCAAATTACCTGTACCGCATGTCTTTGGATTGTGGGGGAAACCGGAGCACCCAGAGGAAACCCACGTGAACGCAGATATGAACATCATTTGTGTGGTAAATCGAAAGCCCGGTCAAGTCAAAGTCAGACAAGCACTTTAAGTTCTTACATTGTTCAGAAAGGCAAAAAAATACCACTGGAAGTTAAGTCTAGTCTCTTGGATGCATGTGTGGACCTGTGCTGCCTTGATATACAGTACACACCTTACATGTTGTCTCTGGCAAGGGAAGCACAGATTAGCTCACGGAATCTGCTAATAATAACGAATGATCTGACCTATCATCATGCTTAAAACAAAGATATATATAAATCAGATAAAATTATATGTATGGGTGGTAGGCAGGTGGATGATTAGTATGAAGCCATGGATTCGGGTGACATTTTAGCTGACCTACGCATCTCTACCCCTTAAGCAATTTTTTCAGTTGTCTACAGAACAAACCATTGTAATACAAGGACTATTAATAAGTAATACAATATAGTTAACCTAATTAATCTAGTTAAGCCTTTAAATTGCACCTTAAGCCGAATACTAGTATCTTGAAAAAATCATGTAAAATAATATGTACTGTCATCATGGCAAAGATAAAATAAATCAGTTATTAGAAATGAGTTATTAAAACTATTATGTTTAGACGTGTGTTGAAAAAAAATCTCTGCTAAACAGAACTTGGGAAAAAATATGAAAGAATTACAATATAAAAGGAGGCTAATAATTCTGACTTTAACTGTAGTTACATGAGAATGGCTCGTAAAGTGCAGTGAACTCACGCATCCATGTGGTGTCCGGCGCTCTGCAGCCCATCTCCCATCTCTTTCTCAATGGCACTCCACTCGCTGTTCAAAACAAAGACCAACAGTGAACCAGAGCAGCTGACCGCAGTAAAAAAAAATAAAAAAATCACAAACCAGATGATTTAGCCCAAAAACACTCCTCACAAAAACTGTTTACAGCATGTTTTAAAACATGTGGCTCCTTCAAATGAGGTACATTTTTGTTATTGTAAAATTGCGAAGAAAAAACTGTAGCAACTTAAGTTACACACTGAATGACTGTATTGCTATCATTCATTCATTTTCCTTCGACTTAGTCCCTTATTTATCAGGGGTTGCCACAGTGTACGTATGTACGTACATACGTACGTACGTACGTACGTGCGT
>CAIGQZ010032409.1:17559852-17571168 GCA_903798205.1 Danio tinwini
AAGAAAGAAAGAAAGAAAGAAAGAAAGAAAGAAAGAAAGAAAGAAAGCTAATTTGTTGATAGATTGCACAAAGGTTTGAGTACACGCTGGACTGTAGGTCATTGTTTTCTCTATATACAGTATATTGTGAATCGTGCATTGATAAATGTGAGTTCCTGGGCGGATCCACTCTCTCTCACATCTGGATTAAAAACATCTGGATCCGCCTACACGGGAGAGAGAGAGAGAGAGAGAGAGAGAGAGAGAGAGAGAGAGAGAGAGAGAGATAGATCCCGAACTCTCTCACAGATGAGCTTATCTGAGTCTTTGACACGAGCAGATAAAGAAAACAAGGGCATCGCTTCAGTAGTTGTGGATCTTCGGAGATATTATGGGTCTGTGGACTCAAACATCTGCTCTTCTGTGCTGCTTCTGTCGTGAGTAAATCTCCACTTCTCTCGATCAGCTTTCATTGTCTGGAGGCTCCACGCATCAGAGCTTTGTCTTTGTGCGCAAAACTTCTTTTAAAACGGATAAAAGAATAAGTTTAAACAGCACACACACATGTTTTATTTAACTGTAGATGGAAATGGGCACCCATAACTGAGTTTAGCATCTAGTTATTCACTGAGAGAGAAAAATATGCATGTGTTGACATTTACAGTGGATTCTTTGGCACAGCAAAAGCAGCAAATACATTAAATTAAGTTAGATACGTTCAACAAATAAGTTCAAATGTATTTGATTTACTTGACTAATACAATGTTGTAGTTTAACTGATATGTGCGAGTTGAAAAACAATGGTTTTGTCTCCTGACTGTCCTAAATGGTGGTGGATGAGGAGGTTCCCCCCAATGTGTAAAGCGCTTTGAGTGCCCAGAAAAGGGATTATTATTATTATTATAAATTCATAAAAAGTTTTCTTGCACATTTCTTTAAAAGCTTTGACTGATGTATTTACAGTACATAAAATTACATTAAAATATACGTATAAATGACATGTATAGGCTACTACCAAAATCATGGGGTCTGTTTTTTTAATGATTTTTTTTTTTAAAGAAAACGATACAGTTTATCAAGGCAGCATGTATTAAATGTAAAAAAATGTAAAATTGTTAAATATTTATAACTGCTTTCTTGTTGTATGTAGTTTCAAATTAAATTATTACTTTATAGTCATTATTGCATTTATTACTATTACCATTAATAATAATAATAATAATAATAATAATAATAATAATTAATATAGAGTGATTTCTGAAGGATCAAAATGTATCTATAAATTTACTGGAATAAATTATAAAATTAAATGATAAACTACATTTGAACAGTTATTTTATAGTGCAATAACATTTCACAATTTGTACTGTATTTTTGATTAAATAAATGCAGCCTTGGTGAGCAGGAAAAACTTATTTTAAAACATTTAAAAATCACACTGACCCTAAACTTTTGAGCGCGTGTGTGTGTGTGTATGTGTGACAAAAAAATTATAGTATACATTTAATGTAATAAAATAAAAAAAAAAAAAACTGATTTATTTTTTTGTATATTTGTTCTTTTTTTTTATTCATACTGAAAATAAATACCAATATAAATAAAAAATGGATACACTGGGGGAAAATTATTATCTTTTTATTTTAGAAACATTTTTGTTATACTTCATTAATTGTATAGACATTTTGATAACTCTATAACACAAATCAATGCACCGATAAACCCAAAACACAGGTAAAATATATCTGTAAAACTATTCCATATCTTCAGTGTTGGGGAAAGTTACTTTTGAAAGTTACTCCCCAAAAATGTACCTAGTTGCGTTACTTAGTTACTTTTTACGGTAAGTAATGTGTTACGTTACTTTTTATTACCTGGCTGAGGCTTGATCTCTTTCAAAAAAAATTTTTCCTGTCTTTTTGTAATAGAGTAGTTCTGAAATTAACACACTGTATAACCTTCATTTACCTTTAAAAAACACACACATACACACACACATATATATATACAGTTGAAGTCAGAATGATTAGCCCCCCTTTGATTTTTATTTATTTATTTATTTTTTTTATATTTCCCAAATGATGTTTAACAGAGCAGGGACATTTTTACAGTATGTCTGATAATATTTTTTCTTTCTGAAAAAAGTCTTATTTGTTTTATTTCGGCTAGAATAAAAGCAGTTTTTAATTATTTAAAAGCCATTTTAACCATCCTTATACAATAACTTGCCTAACTACCCTAACCTGCCTAGTTAACCTAATTAATCTAGTTAAGCCTTGAAATTTCACTTTAAGCTGTATAGAAATGTCTTTAAAAATATCTAGTCAAATATTGTTATGTCATCATGGCAAAGATAAAATAAATCAAAGTTATTAGAAATGAGTTATTAAATCTATCATGTTTAGAAATGTTGAAAAAAATCCTTCCGTTAAACAGAAATTGAGGGAAAACATAAATGGGGGGGATAATTCAGGGGGGCTAATAATTATGACTTCAACAGTATATATTTTAGGATAATGTTATCTGAGAACTTCCTGACCCCAGAGTGATATGTGCCATACATACAGATTAATGAGAGTTGAGAGTATAAAACAATGTGTTTGCTACTTTTGAACTATTTGTCATAAGCAAAATCACTGAGAAAATCTCCTTTTTTCTTTTCTTTGTTGTGTTCAGAATAATAAACACATTCTCTCATGGACTGCGTGATTTATCGTCACTACTTTAAATTTAATTCAACAATTTATTTTTTAAAAGTTAATTAACTAAACAAAAAAGTAACTCAAATATTACTTATGTTTTTAAAAGTAATGCGTTACTTGTTACTTAGAAAGGTATGATTATTACATAACTCAAGTTTCTTTGTAATACGTTACCCACAACACTGCATATCATATTCATATTAATAGGGCAGAAATGGCTCCTGTGGTGATGAAGAGAATTCCAAGATATCTAAAAATATCTAATATATATCAAATATATCAAATCTATCATATTTATTGTTTTTAAAGAAAAAGAAAAAAGAGCATGACCTTCTCAAACTCACAGCTACTGTATAAGCCGCAGTTGAACATGTTTCTTTTTAATAGTTTAGATCAGTACTATGCTATGAAACTTTATGCACCAATAATACTCTTAATTAAAAACACAATCTCCACAAAAGATGCCACACACTATAACCAAAAAGAAAAAAAAAGCTAGGCTAGGAAAGTTCCATCAAGGAAACCAAATTTTGAAAGCCCAAAAGATCTTTGCCCAGCAAAGAGGCCTCCTTAAATGCTTTGGGTGTGTGTATGTGTGTGTGTGTGTGTGTGTGTGTGTGTATAGCAGCTCCACTTACAACAACAATTCTGAAATATTACCATGTGGGTGGAGAAAAGCAAGCCATCACCTCTCAGTCTCACTTATCATTTCGCATCTACTGTCTGAAAAAAAAATAGCTAAAAAAATATATGACCACATAGAGACAATGTACATAATAATACACAACAGACACCCATCTTGAATCCCTTGATGCGTCTCCGCTTTGTCATCACGATCCACCACAATGGCATTATTGTAATGACTTAAACAGAGGGTGCAATGCTGACCGGGGCTAACCCAACACCAGTGACTTCTCACTGGACACAGACGCTCCTTTTTCTCCTTTGTTTGGCCAAGAAGTCGTTCTTGAGGGCCTGGGTTTGCATGGTACCCGTGGAGGAGAGACATCTTGTTTTTAAGGACGATAAATGGGCGATTCTTATTTTTTTTGGCTTGAGACGATAAAAGATTTCATAGGCAATGACGAGAGGTTGCATCTTCTCTGACCTCAACAAAGAAATGGCACTCATGGAGTCACGGTCAGCTTTAAAAACAGCAAACATCTGTTTGTCATGAATGCCACAGTTATGCCGGCGCTGCGTTCACTGTACTGTTATGCATTTAATATCAGGAAATGCTTTCAGGGATCAAGCTGAGTTTAAAAGAAATTGAAAAAAACCTGGAAATATGCCACCCAGTGGGGTGGTTTGATTACTGCATACATGGGGCCCCCAAAAGTGCTTTATGGCATGTAAAGGGATATGGGAGAAAGAATAAACAGATTTGTCTGTTTTGAGAAGGCTTTTCTTGTAGGGCAGTATATATATATATATATATATATATATATATATATATATATATATATATATATGTATATACAGAAAATTACATTTGTATTACAATTACATTCAAATTCTGATTTTTAATCATAGAATATTATAAAGTATTATATATATATATATATATATATAGAGAGAGAGAGAGAGGCAATGCAGTGGCGCAGTAGGTAGTGCTGTCAACTTACAGCAAGAAGGTTGCTGGTTCGAGCCTCGGAGCCAGTTGGCATTTCTGTGTTGGTTTTGTAAAGTTCAATTAACAATGTTTATAAATATGCACATAGTTCATAGTAAACATAGTTTTTAAAGTGCATTTATCATTTTACACTCTTAGAAATAAAGGCACAGTACAAAAGCGGTCACTAGGGTGGCACCGTCTATATCGGTACCTTAAAGATATATTAGTATCTAAACATTTTAAGAGGTACACTTTTTGAACATTAATATATTGATGATATATTAATAAAGACCCTTTAGTTACAAATGTGTAAAGGTACCACCCCAGTGACAGCTCTTGTACCATTATTTCTGAGTGTACTAACACTTCTAACGATATTAGATATTGTGCAAAATACTTGGCAAAACCTTTCCGTCATTATGTATTTGAATTACAAATAGGGAACAAGAAGGGAAACTTGCCTGAGCACAAAGCAAATATGCAGTCCAGCATCTTCTGTAAACTCAAAGCCATTGCTTTTCACAGAATCTCTGAAGGGTTGAGCTTCAAAACTTGGCCGCTTTTTGCACTTCTGGCTTTAATTTATTTCTGGAGTGCTTGCTGCAGAGTTTAATTACTTTGAAAGTTTATAGAAGCAGGGCTTTTGTGCTTAGCCTTAAGTTTTCTCTCTTTTTCTTTCTGTGTGTCTGTTGTATATTTTGATGGTTGGCATCAGCGGACATCTGGAAGTCTGTGTAACAGATCTCTGCTCTTTCTTTCGATGCTGTTTACTGTATGGTCGCTGGCGGAACGGCTCCCACCCCTCATCTGCTTTTTATAAACAATTAATATTGTCGTGAGGCGGTCGTATCAGGACAGAGGAGAAGGAATTCAGGCTTATCCCACTAAACCACAGGAACTCCTGACACTCTCATGAATACACATGCCTTCAGTGATCTGTGCACCAAAGCAAACACACACACACACACACACACACACACACACACACACACACAGGCCATACACTGCATTTATCCAAATCCAATTAGAGATTTATGAACTCCAGATGGGTCACGTAGCATGAAGATTTGCTCTTAAGCATTGTCTTGATTGCAGCTGTCATTACAGCTTTCATTCCTATAACTTTGCTCTGCAGTCACTGATGTGATAAATAGTTTTGACTGCTTCTTTACTGGGCTGGCTTATAGTAAAAACGTCTTTGTTATTTGTGTTCTTCATTTTTTTCACTTGTGTGTTCCAAGAGCATCATTCAAATGTTTTAATATAGGATTTTGTAATATATGATCATGCATTTTTTGTTATTTTAATTATTCATTCATTCATTCATTTTTCCTTCGGCTTAGTCTCTGATTTATCAGAGGTTGCCACAGTACAATGAACCGCCAACTTATCCAGCAAATGTTTTATCCAGCTGCAACCCATCACTGGGAAACATCCACACACACACACACACACACTCATACACTACAGAAAATTTAGATCATCCAATTCACCTATAGCGCATGACTTTGGATTGTGGGGGGAAACCGGAGCACCCGAAGGAAACCCACGCCAACACGAGGAGTACATGCAAACTTCACATAGAACAGCTAACTGGCCCAGCCAGGGCTCAAACCAGTGACCTTCTTGCTGTGAGGCAACAGTGCTACCCACTGAGCCACCGTGCCACCCTATTTTAATTATTATTTGATTTGATTATTTTTATATTACTTTATCATTTATTATTTAACTATATTATTTGGAAAGTTACTATGGAAATTCTTAGTTATAACTAAATTCATAAAAAGTCTCAATTAAATAAAAAAAATAAAAATAACACATTTTAAATAATCAAATAATGAAATAAAAAAAATGAGAAAACCGTTTAACTACTGTAAATCGCTAAAATTTTAAAAGGAAAAATACAAAAATATATTTTATGTGAGGTTACTATGAAATATATAACCTTAATCAATAGTAAATGTAATATAAAAACAATGTTGTTAAATAATGTGTTAAATAAATCTAAAAACATAAAAGAAAAACATTGCTACTACAAAAATAATAACAAAAACTACAACTGGTATAAACATTTATAAAAATATATATTTAGTTTAAAAGGGCGACACTGTGGCTCAGTGGTTAGCACAGTCGCCTCACAGCAAAAAGGTTGTTGGTTTGAGTCCCGGCTGAGCCAGTTGGCATTTCTGTGTGGAGTTTGCATGTTCTCCCCATGTTTAATTTATTAAAAAAAGCTGTGAAAATATGGTGAAAACACAGAGAAACATATTGTGTTGTGAATTGTGGGAATATTACAAAGGTTTTCAATGTTTTTATACTGCACAAACTGTATTTTCTATCACCCCAACCCAACTCTATCCCAAAATCAACCCTCATAAGAAAAATGTGCATTTTAGCTTCTAGAAAAATAAAAAATCTCATTCTGTATAATTTATAAACATTTTGAAAATGAGTGACATTGTCCACATTTATATGTGTGTCCTCACAAGTCACCTTGTAATACCTTTGTCAAAGCCACATAACTATAGAAATTTGTGTTCTATAGTGAAATTTGTATCTCACACACACACTCACTCTCTCTCTCTCTCTCTCTCATAATACATATTTGTCAGCTACCTATAATCTTGAATAACATTCACAAACTGACTTAAATTCTGCCTAGTACTATTATACAGTGTAAACTACCTAAAATCTTCTTGTCTGTTTGTGCTGTAGTTCTGCAGACCCAGAGTGTCTCCCTCATAAATACCAACCTGTGTAAGTGGTGTGATCACTCCAGTCCTGTGTGTGAAGACAACGTCTGCATGAGCAACTGCAGTCTGACCTCTTACTGCACTTTGGCCGAAGAAGTGTGTGTAGCCATATGGTAAGTCCATGCTCAAATCTTAATCAATGCAGTTTATGAGACATGCCTCAGATCTCAGCAGAGCCTCTGCGATACATTATAAGATGATTAGAGATCGAAAATAATCTCCTTAAGCAAGATTTAAAAAAAAAAAAAAAGTGACTAATTTATTTATCCACTATATTGTCACAGAAATGGTCTGAAGCAGAGACAATATAGAACAACAGTTTATTAAGTATGACAGATATAGGAAAGGTAGATAGATTTAGCTTGGTGTTGGGATAGTGGATCGAGCTGTGGCAGATAGAGGTGTACTCAGTCACGCAGAAGACAGGCAGGAGACTGGTAGTGGAATTGTCACACACACACACAGACTAAGGAAAAAATATATCAACACTAGGAAGAACACAAGAGACACAGGATGTTACAGGAGACAAAAAACCGGTAAAATACACTGACTGTGTAGGGAGGATCAGTCCTTCTGGTTGGCGATGAGGCTGGACCCAGGGTGAAGTGAGATTGCACTATTTATGGGGCAGTGGTGATGAACGGTAATGCGGGGCAGGTGTGAAGCTGATCAGTGCACAGGTGATGTGCTCAGTATAAGAGTGGAGGAGGAGCCTGGTTTGACTGTGACATCTATTCACCTTTATGTACTTTAGGGGTTTCCAAACTCAGTCCTGGAGGGCCGGTGTCCTACTGAGTTTAGCTCCAACTTGCTACACACCTGCCAGGAAATTTCTAGTATATCTAGTAAGAGCTTGATTAGCTGGTTCAGGTATGTTTAATCAGGGTTGGAGCTAAACTCTCCAGGACACCGGCCCTCCAGGACAGAGTTTGGAAACTACTGATGTAGTTCGTATTGATTCACTTGAAAGAATCGGCTCATTATTTGGGGTGTCAAACTTCTCTGCTATTGATTTAGTAAAAAATCAATATTCACACATATATTCAGTGCTGAGTCTTGTTATACTGCAGTAAACATTTCTAAGTGCTTTTATTGTTTTGCCTTGCCATGTTTTGACCCTTTGTTTATACTGTTTATTAGTTATTTGCTGCCTTCTCAATCCTGTTTCATTGTTTACTCTTTGGATTATCTGTCTGCTCCTGTATTGAGCCTTGACTGCCTGACTATTTCTACCCCTGTTGTCACACACTCATCATTATGCAATCAAAATGACCTCAGTTTGTATATGTTTGATTTAATAAATTAAATGTTACTGGTTGCATTACATGTTTTTGTTTAAAATAACATCGCTCTGTATATGTTTTATACATTAAAAAGAATATTGTACTTGTTTCTAAATCAATAAAAATAAGCTTAGTCTGAATTAGTTAGATTTGCTAAGAAGAATAATCTTAGAGTCGTTGGTTTAGCATTCAGACTTCACAGGTTGTGCTGTGTGTTTGATTTATGACAAATAAACTGTATTTGTTTGATTTGACAAAAATAATAGTGGTTGGGAGATGACAAATTGGCCTACCAGAGTTCAGGAGTAAGCTCAACTGGTTTTGCTGTTGTATGTTTTTTGATTTATTAAAAATAACAGTGGGCGACACGGTGGCTCAGTGTTTAGCACTGTCGCCTCACAGCAAGAAGTCACGGCTGGGCCAATTGGCATTTATGTGTGGAGTTTGCAAGTTCTCCTCATGTTGGTGTGGATTTCCTCTGGGTGCTCTGGTTTCCCCCTCAGACCAAAGACAGAATTGTGAATAAGTGAATTGGGTAAACTAAATTGGCTGCAGTGTATGTGTGTGAATGTGATTGGTGTATGGGTGTTTCCCTCTAATGGGTTGCGGCTGGAAGGGCATCGTCTGCATAAAACATATGCCAGAATAGTTGGCGGTTCATTCCACTGTGGCAACACCTGATAAATAAGGGACTAAGCCAAAAAGAAAATGAATGACAGTGAAAAATAGCAGCAGTCTGAATTAGTTTGATTCAATAAAACGAACTGACTCAGAGTCGTTTCAGAAGTCAAGACGTCAGTGGTTATGCTGTATGTGGATCATGTTCATTGGTTGTGCAAGATAGTTTTGATTATATAAAAATAACTGATTTATAAGAATTCTATTGAAGTTTATTTGCGCATTTTTGTTGTTGTTTGTTTCATTACAAAGAGCCTCAGTCTAATTGTTTGATTCACTAAAAAGAACCAGTTCATTAGAATCAGTTTCCACTAGGTGATTTAATGAAAAAGAACTACTAGACTATAAGAATAATTGGTAACACTTTAGAATAATGGTCCATAAGTTACCGTATACTAACATTAAATAAGTATGGATAATTTTGTAACGCATTTATTAATCATAGTTCAACATTAACTAAAGCATCATTAATATTCAAAGTTGTGCTTGTTAGTTAATACACTGAGTAAACATGAACTAACATGTCATTTAACTTAATAACATGAACCAACATTACCAAAGATGAATACAGTAATAAATGTATTACTAATTGTTTGTTCATGTTAGCAAATACATTAACCAACATTAACTAATGAACCGTTATTTTAAAGTGTTACCAAATAATAACAGAGTTTCACAAACTCTGTCCGAGTGTTTCAGTTCAGTTTAATCATGTATATGTATATAATATGTATATGTGCTATTACAGAACTCACAATCTGTGGTGTAATTCAGGTTGCTTTTTGAGGGATTTGCTAGTAATCTGCTGTGTTAACCCTGTTTAACATGAAAAGGTGACCTTCAAGTGACTGCAGTAATGGGAAGCTGCATGTAAAAAAGAGTGGCTCTTCTCTGAGGGGTAAAATAAAGAGTCTTCTAATGCAGAACAAACAACAAACACTTTTATAACCCTCAGGAAAGTTTAGACTCTGGCAAAAAGAACAAAGTGCACCTCCGAGCAGGGATTCCCTGGCTAATTTTTATTCTAGATTTCATCAGAGGAATTTTTTCCCTTAAGCCTGATGTGTTTATCTTGCTTTTGTAACAACTGAAGTCGTTTTTCTATCATTTGTTTCTCACAGGAAGAAAGACAACGTGAGCGTGAGCGTGCGGACACTGTGTTTTAACCCCCAGAATATGCTGGAGAACATAATGCTGGCGAACTTCTCTTCCCAAGAGTGTCTGATGAGCCCTCATCCTTCTGAAGATGGCCTGCTCTTCATCTGCAGTTGTGTTGGAGATCAGGAGTGTAACGACAGGCTCATCTTTGATAAAGGACCCAATGGTACATTTTTCAATTCAAAAGGTTGCTTTAATACTGGAACAACAATTTGGGACCCTGAAAACCCTCATAAGCCATAATGTCCATTTATTTTTAACCAAAAAAAGATTGAGATTTTTTACATACAGATGTCATTTGTACATACAAATATACAATAAATAATCTTTGAATAGATGCATTTTGTTTTAGGATAGTACAATATTTGGTCCAGATGCAACTATTTGAAAATATGGAATCGGAGGGTTAAAAAAACCTGAATATTAAGAAAATTACCTTTAAAGTTTTCCGAATTAAGTAATTAAAAAATATTTTGAATATATTTATGGTAGGAAATTTACTAAATATCTTCACGGAACATGAACTTGAAGAAAAATCGATAATTTTGACTCAATGTTGATTTTGATACAAAGTACTGTAGTTTTGTAAAGTAAGCTATTCCCACAAATACCTGTGCAACGTAAGCCTGATTTTGTGGTGCAGGGTCCGATTTAAGCATAAATGGGATATACAGGTTATTGTGTGTCTTTGCAATGGCATTAATAGTTATGTAAAGTTAAATGTGACTTTTAATCCCAAGGCTCTCATTTTCCCGCCTTCACATCTCAATTGATGACTCAATTGCGAGAAACAAACCTATGGAAAAAGGAACGTTTTCATCTCGCAGTCCTGAACTTGTTTATCAGATTTCTGACTATTATTTTATAATTGTAGGCTCTCTCACAATTCTAAGCTTATACCTTGCAAATTGACCTTTTTTCAGAATTGTGATATAAGAATTTATACAAGTAGTTGTAAGTTTAAAAGTCAGAGTTGTGAATTTATGTTACAATTGTGAGAATGTCTGAAATGCAAGGTAAGCTTTGATAAAACTGAGAGAAGTAATTGTAATCATAAGAACAAATTTCAGATTTGTGAGATAAAACTTATTATCCTTTTTAATATTCTTTTGCATGAGCTTAATGAGCTGAGTGAGTAAAGAATTACTAAT
>CAIGQZ010032409.1:17583284-17597873 GCA_903798205.1 Danio tinwini
GGGTTTAGGTTTGGGGAAGGTGTAGACATTAACAACTGTGATGGTTGGGTTTAGGGTTGTGGTAGGTATAGACATAGGCGGAGCGTGTGTAAGGCTGGGGAAGGCTTAGCCTCCCCCTGGCCAAAGACCACGGAGATAGCAGCAAAGAAAAAACTGCATTGAAAACATGTAACGGGTGTAAGGCAGAATATGAATGTAATTTAATGTTGTTGATTAACAGAACACTTTAATTATTGTAAGTTTGTCAATCACATTTAAACTCCTCCTCCGCACTAAAATGGAACTGTCCCACCCCACGTTTGCACTGATGAGCGCTGTTTTTGACTGGAGTTCGCAGCAGCTCTGAAAACTAAACCAAAAGTGCTGACCAGCGGACTGTTCTGATTTGCTGGTCTAGGACATAAGTAATAAAATGACAAATGGGTATTACGAGAGAGGTATAATAATAATATTATTCTGTTTTAACTTGTTTTCAGCATTAAATGAAATTGGTAGTTTCATTGTAACGTAGTGTAGCCTAGTGTAGTAATCTTGTTTAGGAATAAATGGGCTTAATTCAGTATAATTGTACTTCACTTTATTTAATCAAATGTAGGCCTATAGATTATTTGGTTGCATTTAAAACTTATAACGGCGCCGTTTAGGCTACTGTTCTACATTCTTCACTGGTCATCATTACTGATCTGAATGCCCAACCTACTGGCGGATAATGATTTTGCATTGTAATTCTGTGAAGTGTTTTTTAGAGGGTTGATTAATGCAGTATAATGTCTCGAAGTCAAGATATGTTTTTAATTATGTTTTAGTTTGGATTTTGAAATAATATAAATCTAATTTAAATATACAATTACTCACGCTAGTTAATGACTACTACTGGATCACTGTTACTCTGCAATAGTTGCCTCTTATTTAATTGCCAATAAGCACATAATAATGCAAATAAACTCCTAGTTTATGTTGTCATATTTTCATTTTCCTTTTTGTTATTTTTAGCTTAATAAATATAATAATAAATTCAGTATCTGAATCACAGTTTTAAAATGCTTATATTTATATATTTATTGCTGAATTACAAGTTCAGTTTCGACTGGCCTCGTGAAAAAGTTAATGATTTTGGATTAATTTCTGCAATTTATTTATTTATTTTTGCAAAAGGGTTGGATTACTCAAAAAATGTTTTAAAATTTCTGGCCTCGCCCCTGGCTGAATATCGAAAGTGACATAACCACAGGACTAAACAACAAAGACAACATCAACGCTTATAATGCCCGGTCTAAAAGGAGTATTTTACTGCATAAGGTAGTGCAGGGGCTATTATTTATATTGACTGCCATGCCAAAACACATTTTTGTTTGTTAGACAGAAGGCTACCATTAATCTATAATATAATATGATATGATATAATATAATATACAATTTATTATTATTATTATTATATAGATTAGTGGGTTAGTTTAATAAAATAATTGAATGTGTGTGTTGAATAAAATAGACGTTTGTTGATAGGCGGAGCTTTTGTTAAAACTTCTTCTTTGTCGGTCACAAATCTTTTTAAATGCATTAAAGGGTAGCGGTTATATTAGCCTTACCCTGGAGTTTGTTCAACCTCCGCCTATGGGTATAGACATTAATAACGATGATGGTTGGGTTTAGGTGTGGAGTAGGTGTAGATGTAAATAACTGATGGGTACAGCGCCATTTTGCCAACAAAATAGTTTGACATGTGGCTCTCTATAACCTCAAGTTACGCCTCTAGTACAAGTTACGCCCCTTTCATGTTATGCCCCTGTCTTGAAGTCTGCGGACAGGCACTACTTGGACCCGCCACCTGTCTCAAGGAGAAGCTCTGAATGATAAAAGGAGGAGAGACTGGAGTGGAAGACGAGAGAGGACCAGGCCTGGACAGTTTATGTTTTACTTTTGCTTTCAGTTTGGCGGCAGTCTCCATGAGGAACTGCCGTCTGTTTGTTTTATTTAAAAGTTTGTCGGTTCTCTTCTGCCTCCTTCCTGGCCATTGAACTGCATTACAGTATTATGCTTAAAAATCTGCTGGAAAAAAACTCTCCACTAAACAACAATTGGGGAATATTTTGAAAAGAATACAAATTTAAAAGGAGGGCTAAAAATTGACAAACTGTGCATCTATTGTGACATTCTTAGATCCTGAAATGTCACAAAAATGTTAATGAAGTACAAAACAGCCTAAAACTAATAATATACCACAAAACTGCATGCAAAATTATAATTCGATAAGAGTCAAGACCAACAACAACAAAAAAGTTCATTGACATCTGAACTCCTCCAATATATTAACAATTTTATTTATTCAATCATATTTTGTGAGGCTACAGGGAGTGTCTTTAAAACATCAGTGCAGTCGATGGTTCAGCAGAATGACTTGAGTGTACGTCGCTGACAGGAAAATGAAAGTAGATATGTACAAAGGCTGTGGCTTCGGTCGTACTCTTGTTATAATGAGAAAGCTGACAGCTGTGTGAGGTGGAACGAGGAAGACGAACACAAATAAGGCACCACGAGTTTCTCAGCGCAACCAATGCCAAGAGCTTGAAGCAGAGATTACATGAAAGATGCAAGACTTTCAGCCAGCACCGTCACTTCAATTGTTCCCAGCTGGCAGACTGAACGGAGAAGCTGTTAAAAACAACCATTTCAACATCTCTGAATCCTTACAAGTCTAAAAAAAAAAAAAAAAAAAAAAAGAAGAAGAAGAAAAAAACGTCTCATTAACATGACCGGCTGACTAAAAATATAATCTGTTTTTATTATTATTATTATTTTTAAAGGAACATGTCCTAAATCTGATTGCACATTCACTCAAAAATTAAAGTTCTGGAATCATTTATTCACCTTCATGTAGTTCAAAAGCTCATCTTCTAGGTAAAAGGGTTGCTCTTTTCCCTTGAAAGCAAAGTGACTATGTACCATAGACTTCCAAAAATCCTCATGATGGTTTTAATAGCCTGCTGAAAAACCAGACTAAACTAGTTTGGTGGTCTTAGCTAGTCTTTCAGTGTGAAAGTGGTGAAAACTTTTCTAAAACCAGGCTGGTGTCTTTGGCTGACCAGGTTTGGAGACCAACTATGATCAAGCAAAACAGCCTTGAAAAATGCCAGTTGCGGACTCCCATTGACTTCCATAGTATTTTATTTCCTATTATGTTAATCAATTGGTGCCAGCAACTAGAATTTTTCAAAATATCTTCTTTTGTGTTCAATAGACGTGCTAAAAAAACAGCCTAAACTAGTTTGGTGGTCTTGGCTAGTCTTCCAATTCGCCTAGATGAAAAGTGCTGAAAACTTCTCTAAAACCAGTCTGGTGTTTTGACTGACCAGGTTTGGAGACCAACTAAGTTCAAGCAAAACAGGCTGATTTTACATTATTATTATTATCCAGCACAGTAAACCAAAATATAAAATGTACATATTTTTTAACAATATCAAATAACCTCGTCGTTTATTCTCCTGCACATACATTTAAACTTCTATGAGTTTCTTCGGTTGAACATAAAAAGAGATAATTACAAAAATGCTGGTTGATGGCACCCATTGATTTCCATTATAGGAAAAAAATACTTTGGAAGTCAACTGGAGCCAGACATTGGCATTTTTCTAAATATCTTCTTTTGTGTTCAATAGAAGTACTAAAAAAAAAGCCTAAACTACTTTGGTGGTCTTGGCTACTCTTCTAGTCCGCCCAGTTAAAAAGTGCTGAAAACTTTTCTAAAACCAGGTTGGTATTTTTGGCTGACCAGGTTGGAGACCAAATATAATAAAACAAAACAGGCTGATTTTAGATTAATATTACTTTTCCAGCAGGATAAATCAAAATCTAAAAGTTACATAACATTTTTTAACAATATCAGGTAATAGATTACAGAGATAATGATTTCCCCTTCATATAAACCTTTATGAGTTCCTTCTGCTGAATAATAAAGACTTTTAAATAAAGTTTTGGCTGGTTTTTCAGAACTTCTATTGAACACAAAAGAAGATATTGTGAAAAATGCTGGTTCAGTGGGAGCCAGCAACTGGCATTTTTCAAAATATCTTCTTTTGTGTTCAATAAAAGTGCTGAAAAACCAGCCTAAACTAGTTTGGTGGTCTTGGCTAGTCTTCCAGTCCACCCAGATGAAAGTGATGAAAACTTCTCTAAAACCAGTCTGGTGTTTTTGGCTGACCAAGTTTGGAGACCAACTAAGATTAAGCAAAACAGGTTATTTTTAGATGATTATTATTATTATTTTGATTCAGGGTAGACGAAAATATCAGAGTAGTTACACCGATTTTTAAATGATATGAGATAATTGATGAGGTAATTTTCATTAGCCTTTTAATCTTTTATTCTCTCTCATGTAGCTTTAAACTTTTATGAGTCTCTTTATTTTCTGTTGAACACAAAAGAAGATATTTTGAAAAATGCTGGACATAAAATACTATGGAAGTCAATGGGTGCCAGCAACTGGCATTTTTCTTTTGTGTTTAACAGAATAAAGAAACTCAAATAGGTTTTAAACAAGTAAAGCTTGTGTAAAATGTCCAAATGTTCATTTTTGAATGAATTACCTTTTTATACATCATATTCACTACATAAGGTGAAAATGAGAAAATCATGTCCAGTTTTTAATCTTAGCTAGCTTTCCAGTCCGCCCAGTTGAAAAGTGCTAAAACATTTTCTAAAACCAGGCTGGTATTTTTGGCTGACCAGGTAGGAGACCAACAATTATTCAACAAAACAGACTGGTTTTATATTATTATTATTATTATTATTATTATTATTATTATCAAACAGGGTAAAACAAAATATTAAAATTACATACATTTTTACCAATATCATATAATAGATTAAAGGAATAATGAAAATGACCTCATTTATTCTCCCTTATATACACTTTTAAGTCTTTATGAGTTTCTTTCTTCTATTGAACACAAAAAAAGATATTTTGAAAAATGTTGGTTGCAGGCACCCATTGATTTACATAATATGGAAACACTATTGAAGTCAATGGCTGACAGAAACTGGCATTTTTCAAAACAGAAGAAAGAAACTCAACAAGGTTGAACAAGTAAAGCTTGTGTAAAATGACCAAAAAGTTAATTTTTGAGTGAATTATCGATTTAAATTTCAATGTCAAAAGACTTTTAATATATCATACACACTACATAACTCGAGAAAGTGAGAAAATCATGTCCAGTTTTTAATTTTGGGGTGAATATACAACTTTAAAAAAAGTCTGTTATCAATGTCAATCGAGGTAGAATCAAAGTGGAAAGTATAGTGGTCTGAATTCATAAAGAAATTATACCACACATGACTTTGATAGATCAGATTGCTTTAACTTTTCCAATAATACTGTCTGATCGGGCTAACGTCGGTACACGTTACTGTGCATATATAGAAGATAACAAGGCTCTGCTCTAAGGTTTAAAATGTTAAAGTGCTCTACAAAAGCATTAAAGTGACAGTTTAACAAAAATTATGAAAATTCAATTACACTTAATCACCGCCGTGTCATTTTCTTTGGAAACACAAAATAGCTATTTTGAAGAATGTTGAATCCATACTTTCCTTGCATGGATATTCTATAAGAAACTACTGCTATGGGAAAAACTTTCACGTAATTTCCATGATACAGGTTTGAGTAAAATGTTTTTTTTATATTTTCATTTTATTTAATAAATCAGTGATTCTCAACCGTGTTTCTGGAGGACCACCAGCTCTGCACATTTTCCCTGTCTCCTTAACCAAACACACTTGATTCAGATCATCGGCTCCTTCACAGAGACTGAAAGACCTGTAATGGGTGTGACAAACAAAGGAGACATCAAAAACATGCAGTGTTGGTGGTCCTCCAGGAACGTGGTTGAGAAACACTGCTATAAATGACTGAAAACACCATAAAAACACCATAAATCCAGAGAAAAACATTCCATTAAATGGCCATTCATTTTTTCCATAGCAGTAACTGCAACAAAGGTGAGTAAATACGACTGAATTTTTCCATTTTTGTTTGAACTATCCCTTTAAAATCTCTCTGAATCTAAAGCAGACACAACCATTCACTAAACATCAAGCCGAAATAGAAGAGCAGGCCTTTATCCGAACACTAGACTTTATCCTGCAAGCTTCGACGAGAACAAAAAAAAACATAATACGAAAGCCCAGATAACAGTTTCTCTATCATCAAGACTATAAACTGCATCTGGCTCCGCTAAGCATTATCAGCTTGCATCTTCACCAGCCTCCACTGTCCTGCAATTTATTTCATATCATATAAATCATGATAAGTCGTATACGATTTTAAAAGAATCAGAAAACTTTGACCGCGCTGTGGTCAAAATACAGTACACCACAGTATGGTTAGATTAAGAAGTTCACCTCAAACACAATCGCACGTTAAGAATCGTAACGCTGCACTCAGCGCTCGTTACATACGACACTCGTTAAGGCAACATCAACAAAGAATAACCGGAGAAATCATTGACGGTGTAGGTACAACAAAAAAAAAAAAAAGAAGAAATCTTACCATTGAGGGATGCAAAATTTAAACATCATAGTGCAAACCCGCAAGTCCACAAAGCGTGTAAGAAACACTCAAACTGAAGTAATGTTTCAGGAATCATACAAAGGAGAGCCTATGTCTTCTTCTGTGAGACCAGAGGTTTACATTGCCTGTATGTAGCTCTTAACGGGTCAGACATCATGGGTTTTGTGTAGGGGGGGCTGAGGAAGAGCTCTGGCCTGCTGTTTTCCACAGTGGTTGGTAATACATCCAGCCTTCACCCTGGAAGAGAGAAAAAAAGAACACATTACTAAAGATTATACATTTAGGGCTCTATTTTAACAATCTAGGCTCAAAGTGCATGGCACAAAAGCATTAAGAGCATGTCTGAATCCACTTTTAATATTTTAAGAACGGAAAAATACAGTCTGCGCCCTGGCGCATGGTCTAACAGGGTTGTGCTTATTGTCTTAATGAGTTATGGGTGTGTTTTGAGAGGCTTATCTCACATTTCCTTTAAGAGTCAGTTGTGTCACGCCATGGAGCATTTACTATTTACATAGCAGACTTTGCAAGTGGAAAAACTGAACGCTTCACTAGTGAGAAAAGGAGTCTTCTGCGTTTAGCCTCTTTACTTTACTTTTACTCTTTACTTTACTCCTTTACATTCGTGGAGTAATGAAATGGTGGAAACGCACTCCACTGAAGACATCCATTAGCCTACATATTTAATTTCCTTTGTTAAGTGCAAAGATTTGTTTCAAAACGATTTCTAAATTCAGTTTTAATTTCCAGCAAACTATTAAATGAATCAATATTAACAAAGTTCTTTTACCCCATATGGTGATGCATATGCCTCCAAAACCCAACAGGTGGACAAATCTACTTTTTTTTAAACAAAAATAAATATGCATATAATAAATAATACTACTAATAATAACAACAACATTATACAAATGCAAATTGTCATGTATAACTTGAAAAAAGCCCCCCTGAAATGAAGGCATGGAAGAAGTGGTTCTTATATTTATGTAGAAAATAATAATTTTTGTTACATTTTAATTCTTTAATTTTGTTCATATGTAAAGATATTTGTGTTTTGCTGTACATCCTGTGTGTATTAAGCAATGTGTAAGTGTTTTGGACCTGCATAGGCACATAACTAACGCGCCCTGTGCTGGACTTTAGACCAGTTGGTGAACGGTCTATTTCAGTTCCTCAAAATAGCAAAGTGCAAAAATGCACCTTAACACACCTCCTTTATAGACCAGAACACCCATGAGTCCACAAAGTGGCGCAAATGGATTTGCCATTTAAACAACGTGGTGCAAAACGTGAAAAATAGGGTTGCGCTGGTCTGAAAATAGCAACAAATTTTGTCTTGTGCCTTATTGCGCCGGGTGTATGATAGGGCCCTTAGAGTGCTGTGTGAATAATGTATTTTTGTGGGCCAAAAAGTAGGTTTGCGTCACCCTGGTCTCCTTGTAAAAAAAAAAATAATAATTTATTAGCAATTGGATTAAATATTGCAGAAAATAAGCTTTGTGGTCGACAAAATGTATAATGAATGTTTTGAGTCCAAAGCAGAAGTGGAAAAAGATGGGCTATATAGTCTTTCTATAAAATGCCTTCATGTCAAAGTCACTAATACTGATCTTTAGAAAGCACTTCAATTTATTAAAGCCAGAGATGCCCAAAGTAGGGCGCGCGGGCCAAAGTTGGCCCATTGTACTCTTTGATTTGGCCCACCATCCCATCTGAGAAGAGAGTCAGAATGATGGAGAGAGTTGGGGAAAATGCCTTTAACAGAGATTGTCATTTTTAATTTGACGTAGCCTTTTTTATGTTTGTTTTATTGCTGAGCTACAAAAAAGCAAACTGAAATTAAATATTGTAAATTAATCTGAGTTTTTAAAATATAAATATGGTCACTCGATGAATAGAGGATAATGAAGAAGACATCAGCAAGCAAAAACTAGTGTAACTCCAATCTGTTATAAATGTGATTGTTTTTACTGTAATAAGTTCATAATAAAATGTAAAATATATACTGTATTAGTTCATATAAAGCTGTGTTTTCTAGATATTTTTTAATATTATTAAATAAATAAGGAAATTACAGATGGCAACTATATTTACCTTCGGCTAACTAGCCCCAATCAAGTTTGGTTTTTGGCCCTTCATAAGTATGGCCATCGCTGATTTAAGACTTAAGAAGTTGGAAAATATGAGTTATAATAGATAGCAAAAATAAGAAGTAGACTGTAAAATCAGTCTAATGACTTTTTGGTAGCACTCAAAACCAGCTAGTGACCTCTTCCCCAACTGCAGTTTCTATCTATAATTTTAGAAAACAATCCAAGGTTCAGAAGTGCTCTTACTTTGCGCTCAAAGTATTTGGTCCTCCATTGTGTCTGTGTCTCAGCGCGATGCCTCTCCTCTTTCCTCTGTCTTTCCTCCAGGAAGCGCTTGTGTTCGGTGGCTTTATCCATATCTCTTTCCTTCAGAGACTCGGTCACATGTTGCCACAGTCGCCTTTAATGGAGAAAATAAAATCATCACATGTTAAAAACAGATCCTTCATTTCATATCAACAATTCCAGACTGGTTTCTATTCAATAGTTTTTCATTATTTGTTTTTGATGTTCTCTGGATCTCCACATGATGTCTAGCTTTTGAGGATTTTTTAGTCTACTTCGCTTAGTAAGGCAGGTCCTATTTAAGCAATTTCTTGATTGCGAAGAGGTGTGGCAGTAATCAGGCCTGGGTGTGGCTAGAGAAATTGAACCCAGGTGTGATAAACCAGAGTTCAGTGATATTTTAACAGGGGGGTAAACACTTCTTTTGTCCTTAATATTCAAAACCTTCATTTTAAAACTGCATGATGTGTTTAGTTGTGTTATCTTTAATTAATATTTAAATTAGTTTGATGATCTGGAACATGAAAAAAGATATTAAGGGGCAAACACTTTTTCACACCACTGTAAGTAATATTTTACTACTCCTTTAATTAAGTTATTTTTATTTTGGTGTTTATTTAATGCTGCTTGTTTAAAAGATATGCAATATTATATTGACATTAAAACACCTTTGACATGTTATTGCTCAATCATGAACCTCTGTTCACATGAACTGATTGGCTGGCATTACCTGGATTCATAGGGTCCTTGCAGTTCATTGGGTCGTACTCTTTTTCTGGTGACGGGGAGTTTGGTAACATCAACGATGCGTGTCTCCCCACTGGTGTAGGCAAACTCCAGCACACCGTTCCACTCGCCCTGCACGCGGCACACCACCGCATTGGTGGGGTTGTGTTTGACCTCCGCGTTCACTCTGAGGAACAAAGCACAGGCTTCGGTTACAGTCCACTGGCTCAACTTTCTGATTCAAGAATTCACACTGTGAAAAACTCCATATCACTTGATCATTTAAATTCAGCCTTAAATTAAAATGCATGTTATCGTTTCCTCCATGCATATGATTTTCTGCCATTGTCAATGTTAATAAAAATTTACAGTGAAAACATCCGACTCTCTGGGGAAATCATTTTGGCTTCAGCTTGCTCCTAATTAATCAACCGTTTTCTTTTTCTATAGTCTCTTTCACTCAGATGCACATTACCATGCAGAAAAAAAGATTCTTTTTTTACACTTTGACTTTTGAAAGAAATTGCAATCATGATTATGTAAAAATATTATCAGTGGGCCATATGACGAAAAAAAAAAAAGTTTAACATAGACTAACCATGTTCCGTACACAACTATGTTCCGTACAGATTGTCTTTTAACAATATCTGAATAAATACTTATGGGTCGAAGACAAGCTATATATCTGTGTAATCTTTGTGTCTCACTCTTTCATCCCTGATCATAACAGAGACTCTCCTACCAAATGTTTCAGAAAAAAATCAGTAAGTTTGCTACGTCCACCTAATGAACCATAAACAGTGGGCAAGGTGCAAGTGTTGCTTGGGAGGGGAGACATTTAGAGCAAAGGCAATATGCATTTGAATTTAATTCATGCATAACACAGTATTACAGTGTTTTTGAAATGAATCTCATGTTATCATAAATTGTTAAATAAATTACCTTTTGTTTAATAAATGTTTTGAAATGGGGATACTAGTACGCCAGATGTGAGTGATAACCACAGTGCAACTCTCCGCTAGAGAGAGCCTGAAAGACGGGCTCAAACGTTAATTGCCCATCATCTTTGTGCATTGATGATGTTTATATTCATAAAAGGTCAGGTAAGTTAGTGTTTACTTGCATGATTTTAATGTTTTAATATTTTAAATTATCACGCAATCATATATAAGCATGATCTAAATCTCAAATGATTGTAAGGTCCTTTCATTAAAACTTTCATTAAAAGATGTTAAATTTAACATTAACTTCAAGTTAAACACAATATTAGTATATTCTGACATGAGTTTTTAAAAATACTTCAATTCACCAGCAAAAATGGTCATCATTTGAAGTTATGTGCCCTGTACAAAACACTATTTTAATCATGTACAAAGCACTGTTAATACCCATCATCTTCCGTACACATAAAGGCAGTACTTTTCCCCTCTTTTCTCAAAAACTACTGGTCCAAAAGACATCAATCAAAATTTGGAGTTAGTATTTACCCAGAGAATGATCCCACAAACATGCTTATCTGGCTTTCAATGATGGAGGAGTGGTCGTTTGAGTGCGCAGAAGAGCGGAAAGTGTACAGAACATAGTTAGTCTACATTACATATATATTTTTCCCTGTAAACAAGGTTGCCATCACAGCTATATATATTTTAAAGATCATGGAACTTCACAATTCTTAATACCAAAGCAGAATGGGGCAGAGTAGCAAGCAAACTAACAACAAATCCTCAAAATAAAAAATACAATACAATAAAAAAATATACAAATGCAACAAACCATGCTTTAAGCATATACTTCTCTGTAAGAATTAAACTGAATTTGTTTCTTATTAAAGCTACAAAATTCCTTCAGTTAAAAGCAGTGAGTAATTTCGCCCGTGTCTTTTGTTGTTTGATTAATAATGATAAGCATGGTCAGCAGCAGGAATATAGCGTGCTGTCACTTTAAGAGCCGTAGGTTACACATGGTGTTTCATTCTGAACTCCTTATGTTCAGTTCAGAAAAAACAAGGATTTCTGTGAATAATCACTAAGCTCGGTGTTTTGACACATTTGTTCATGTATTTAATAATTTACACCTTGTGCTAAAACATGACTTTAGGTGTCGAAGTTGCATTCCGTCTTGAACGCATTCACAGAACAGCATGAGTTATTTTTTGCTCTTTTAAAAACATAAATAAATCTAAATACACTTCAATAAATAAAGCACTAAAATATTTAAAATATTATATAATCCTAATAATACTCAGAAAACACCATGTACCTATACTTAAGTATGCCTGCAGCTAGCTCTCTGCAACTCTCACGATGACCCACTGAAGCTAAGCAGAGCTGTGCCTGGTCAGTACCTGGATGAGAGACCACATGGGAAAGCTAGGTTGCTGCCGGAAGTGGTGTTAGTGAGGCCAGCAGGGGGCACTCAACCTGCGGTCTTGTGTGGGTCCTAACGCCCCAGTATAATGAAGGGGATGCTATACTGCTCAGTGAGTGCAGTCTTTCGGATGAGACGTTAAACCGAGGTCCTGACTCTCTGTGGTCATTAAAAATCCCAGGATGGCGCAATATGGCTGCACTCGCATCATCCAGGTGGATGCTGCACACTGGTGGTAGATGAGGAAATTCCCTCTAATGTGTAAAGCGCTTTGAGTGCTTTTGAGCTATACAAATGTAAGGAATTATTATTAGTATTATTATTTACTAACAAAATCATTTGTTATTCTAAGTCAGTTGTGAAAGTTCTGAAAACAAACAAAAAATTGCAACCTAGATAAATATTAACATCCTACTCAAATCCTCATCTAATGAATAAAAGAAATCTAGAGAAACTTAAATCTCTTAATCTTCCCATAGCTGTATATATGGGAATGATAGTGCAAACTGATAAACATCTGCTCTATAAACTTCTATTGAAAACCCTATATGGTCTCTCAGAGATTAAACAGAGTTATAAAGTGTGATCCTGACCTGTGGAGTTTGCCCCCATAGAAAGGCTTTGTCTGAAAGGTAATGACTGCAGAGTAGCCCGTCTTGGCGCAGTTGACATTGACCTTTCCTCCAAGCTCCACCCAGGGCACAGTGAGGATCGAGCGGGCATAGGCAGAAGGCAGACTAAAAGTGTATTCTTCCCCATGCTCCAGGAGGTTTAGATTACCTGCCATAACAGGAAGAGCGTTTCTTAAAGAACCATATTTAACACACTAAAGCTGTACAAACAGGTGTGGGAAAAAAAACGTAAAGCAAAGTAAATTCGTTGGTAAAGTTCACTCTGGTTGGAAAACACCTTTGAACTGTAAGGATCATGTAAATGAGTAGGTGTGGCGAAATGAGACTTATTAATACCTTTTCTGTCAAAATATATGATTTAAAGTGAAATGAACTATGGCTGCATGGTATTGGAAAATCATTGGAATATTTTCATTATATAAAAAGATATAAAATATAATATAATATAATATAATATAATATAATATAATATAATATAATATAAATTATATAAATGTAATTTCACCTAATGACTTCAATAGCTTCTAAAAATGTATCATTTTAAATCGATTTGGGATTTATTGCTGTAGGGGATCATATCTGCATAAAATATAGGCAAATTTTAAAAATGACAAGCAAAGTTAAATACAACAGAGAAAAGATTCAAATAAAGAATGATTTATAATTTTCTGGGTAGTCAAACAGTATTCAGAAACAGAAATGAAATAAATTTATTTTACATGTTTTGCATTGACCCATATTTTTAGATGTATATATATATATATATTCTTTTTTTAGAAAAAATGTAACCTTTCTTTAATATGTAACTAAAAAGCTGTTCAAACAGCTAAAATCTGACAAACAGCTCAGTACTGTCATAAAATCCTGCTTTTACCACCTCAGACCATGGTCTAAATTCAAGCTTTTTTTAACCCAGAGAAATTTTCAAACAGTAATTCATGTGTTCATAACAACTCGTCTGGATTATTAGAACTCTCTCTATTATAGTATTTCTTATTATGTCTTTTGCACTTCACTGGTTCCCCTTTAAATACAGAATTGATTTTAAAATGTTATTATTATACAAAGCCATTAACAATCTTGCACCTCAGCAAGGGCGTCGCTAGACCCCTGGGGCACGTGCCCCAGTAAAAAAAAATAATAATAATAATAAAAAATAAAAATCGCCAGTGCCCCAATACATGCTTTGAGATGTGATTTACTTCTTATGCAAAGGGTGTTTATTAAGAGTCGTAATTCCGAAATAAAGACATTATTCTCTATGTGCAACTGAACCAACGCTGGTGAAAGCAATTCAGTTTAATCAAAATGCAAACTAAGCACATGAAAAAAAAAAAAAAAAAAAAAAACATACCCGTGCGCCTCACGCACTGTGCCTGCTTGACACTGACGGGTTGCTCCTGGTGTAAGTCCCAGTTGCGAACATGCACACCAGTAAAATAGACGCGCTGCCCACACCCCACTCATGCGTTGTGAAACCAGCGTCTTCTATCCGGAAGTGTCGGCACGCAATGAGTTTTGCAAGTAGTCAAAACAAAGTTTAAATAATATGATGGTGATTTTATTTAGTCTAAGCATGGCTCCTTGTATGAAGCAAAAAGGAGGAATGATGAGTCAGGTAGGTAAGACTTAATAAACCTAATTCTCGGCCATGAGTCAGGTCTAAGATAACACACAACAGATAATTTTATAAAACATCTTTTGTATATTTATCTAAATGAAATTAATAATCATGAAAAAGATTTCTTAAATGATCTTAGCATCACTCCAGTTGTCTTTAGATTGTTTTTCAGTAACATTTGGAATTAATTTCTGTTATTTATTTAGAATAATAATTGTATAATAACGATAATACTGTTATTTATATATTTATATATAAATAAAAGTATTATCGATTAATTCCAAATGTTACTTCAAAACAATT
>CAIGQZ010032409.1:17602873-17615373 GCA_903798205.1 Danio tinwini
TGTGTGTGTGTAACACTTTACAATAAGGTTCATTAGTTAATGCATTTACTAACATGAACTAATCATGAACAACACTTGTACAGCATTTATTCATTATAATTCAACATTTACTAATGCATTATTAACATCCAAGTTCATGCTTGTTAACATTAGTTAATGCACCGTGAATTAACATGAACTAACAACGAACAAATGTTTAGCAATGCCCCTGTTTCTTAGTACCTTACAGATTATCTCAATTTACTGCCTAGAACATGCCTTAAAAAACGAGGTGATCGAGCATTTACAGCTGCTGGCCCTAAACTCTGGAACACTCTACCAATTCACATTAGACTTTCCCCCTTTATTTCTGTGTTTAAGTCTGTTTTTAAGACCTATCTATTTTATCTTGCTTTTAATACTCCTTGATCACCGTTTTATTGCTTTTATTTGTTAAATGCTTCTTTTATATTCTGCTTTTGTCTCTGTCTTCGTCTCTAGTACTCCGATGTACAGCACTTTGGTTGTTTTTAAATGTGCAATATAATATATATTATATTGTACTGTATTGTAACTTGCAAGTAAAATTACAAAAAAAACAGACATATGGTGCTATTAATACTGTTATTTTGTGTTATTTACTTACATTCTTTGCAAGTAAGCAGTTGAAACTCACCTTCTCCAATCATAGAAACGCCAATAGACATGCCCATGAACTTGCTCTTGGTCCATACATGCGTGTTGACGCACATCTGTCTCTCCTGGCATTCTGCGTAGAAGCCTGACACAGGTGGATGATGGGAAACTTGCTCAGCCACAAAGCGGACATTATAGCAGTCTGATGCACATGAGGTGCCCTCTTTCGGGACGGCTATCAGAGATGATGCCTCTTTGGGCACATTCCAAGAGCAGTGAAAAGTCTCTCCGATAATGGGGTTGTAGGGCTTCTTGGCAATTGCACCTTTGCGACCTTCGTGGAAGGAAGTGAGATAATACTCCACAAATCGAACCATGCGGTCCATCGGGCTGGAGCCGTCGGTGATGGCCACGAAAAGGTCGGGATGGGACATGAAGTCTGCATACATTTCCAAAAGAGAGCGCTTCTCCAGGATGAAAGTCGGCAGGACCACCTATACACCCGTGAGAAGAGAAGCAGTACTTTATTTAAAGTACACATGAAATCAAAACTAACCATATTGATTTTGTTAGCTCACATTGCAAGCTTTGTGTTAAACAATTCATCTGGGAATGTCATTAAGAAAAAATGTTTGTCCTTGTAATATTGAAATAAAATCTGAAAATGCACTTCCTGTTTGTTTTCAGTTGAATTCTCAGATTATGTCTAAGGTAATGGGTGTGGCTAACATACTTAACCACACCCCACCAACAGTCAATCTTTACAACAAACAGTAATGGTGAGGGGGAGGTGTCTGTTAGGATGCAATAACTTTCCAGAAACCCTTTTCCCAATCTTTCTGAATGAAATGCCTACTTTACTACATCCAATCAGCTCACAGTAAAAAAAAAAAAACAAGCCACGCCCACTGTTTTTTCTAGGAACTGCATCACAATTCGGAAAAAAAAATGGTTGCAGCTTCCGGTTCATGCAGACTTTAAACATATAAAAGAGTTTTAGTGAGATTATAGAACGACACGAGCTGAAATGAGAGCCATTAATGAGATGGAGCTGATATACCCTGGTGAGGTCCATGCCCAGTTTGAGCTGAGAGAGGAGGTGCAGAATGACGCTGCGCTCCTCTTCCACTGCACCCAGATCCTCCTCCTCAGACGGAGAGGAGTCGTCTACCTCCTGCGTAGCATCAATCTCCTCCTGAAAAACATATATATACAGTATTATATATATATATATATATATATATATATACACACACACACACACAAACACACACTCTCTCTCTATTAATACACCCTAATTAACACATAAAACATTACAATTCACAAGGACAAAACCAAAGGCTGCACAAAGTTTCCACATTGTTTGACAAATAACTATTTGTGGTCTTTTTTTGGACCAAATGTTTTGGTTGTTTTGGTTTGGAATGAATTATAGTAAATTTGATTAATTAAAACTTAAACAAAATGATATAATGGTTTAAATAAATTGTAACATTATATTCAAATTTAAATGTTAGATAAAATTGTAAATATTTCAACTAAAGTTATATTTAAATAATAGGCGGATATTTTTGCGATTTGTTTTTATATTAGAAATATTTATTACCATATCACATAAATAGAGATTGTTTCTGGACACGGCACTCAAAATGTTCCTTGAATTATGATAATTAAGAGTGAAGGAGAGGCGATGCTGAAACTGTGATTTCCCATTTAAACCCACTCAGAAAACGTAATGTGAAGAAACGTTTTCCTCAATTGTATTTGAAATTGACTTATTATTACTTCAAATATATTGAAGCATACAGACATTTCTTGATCCAATTTCCATTAAGTTTTTTTTTACTTTTTGTTTTCATGTATTTTACCAAAACATGAAAAATGCCAGGTTAAAATTACAATACTTTTCCAGGTTTTCCAAGACATATATGAACCTTGCACATTTTACACAACTTCTTTGTTTTATTGTTTTTTTTAAGGTTAAAACATAACTTCTTCCAGTCTTGCAAATCATTATTTTTAACATTCTTTGGTCCCAGGTACTGCATATAATGAACTATTCCTCTATGAGGAATTTAAATACAATATGAACAGCAGCTACGCTAATTATATTATTTATTCTCTATTTCCACCTGGTGATACTTATCCCGAGGCCCCTAGAGACTATGCAGTGCCCTTAATGCAATCCAAGACCTGTGAAGAGATGATCCCAAGGTATCCAAAATCCTGGACCAGGCCGTATCCCGAGCTGATGCTGTGGTGGTCATGGATGAAAGGAGTGCATTAGACTGATTCCTGAAAGACCACAGTGAAAAACGAGTCTCCGCATTGATCCTGTGGGCCAGCCTGATTGACCACACGCCGGTGCCCTACTCACACCTGCAGTTCTCAACAATAGACGTCCAGCTTCTCCAGCCTCCGGCGCCTAGACTGCAGCTCCACACAGGAAGTTTAGCCAGAAGAATAATGGTCGTGCCCAACAGAGCCTAGTTTCTCTCGAGGTTTTTTCCCCCCTTCACTTCATCAATTGGTGAAGTCTGTTTCCTCGCCACTGGCTTGCTCGGATCAGCACCTGTGGAGCTGCGCATCGATGAATTTGTTCTTCAGTGTTTGAACTTTCAGCAGTGAAATGTAAACCACACTGAACTGAACTAAACTGAACTTCAACTCTGAAATCTGGAATTTACTAGAACTTCTATGTTAGGTTGCTTTGACACAATCTACATTGTAAAAAGCTCTATATAAATAAACATGAACTGAATTGAATATGATATCGTCCCCTAGATATGCCCTGGGTCCTTCCTTCAGTGTTCAGTCTTTAATTTCTCTCCATTTTCTGAAGAAATATGTAACTCTGAAATATGGAATAACTAACAGCACACCTATTGCAACAGGTTTTACATTTCCAGCCATCATTCGTACATGATACAAGTTTTTCTCGTTTAACCCTTGTGTATGGTCCAAAATTACAACCCTTTCATTATGTTAGGGACTGTTTTTGCCCTTTATAATGACACTTTTTGATTGCAAAGCCTTGACAGCAAATAACCATTCTTGATTGGAAAGAGGTCAAACTTTTTATTTTTACTGTTGATCATCAGTTGGTACCATTAAAGGCTGATTTATACTTCTGTGTCAGCGCACGCGTAAGCTACGGCACAGCTTATGCGTGGACGCATATCCCTCGCCGTGACTGTGATCGGTCAGTTTATAGCGATGACGTGTGTGGGCGGAGGTGAGAGCTGCACGAGCGTGATGCAGCGAGTGTTTACAAGTGTAGAGTCCCGTGAAGGAGCTCCAGATGGAGACTGTTGTTTTGTGTTTATTTCATGATTAAAGTTGTTGCACGTCCGCCGATTCTAAGCCTTGCGCATAGCTGTGCATCTGCGTGCTGTTTCTGTTTCTCTGCAATACACTTCCGAAACGCCAGCTGGCAGTAGGTGTTTATGTTCATCTGTGTCGAGTTTCTTCGCTGGTGTTTTGTTTTTTCTGAATGCTTCCTTAATGTGCAAGTGGCTCAGACTCGCTCATTTTGAGGCAGGAACTGGCGGACGTGCAACAACTTAAATCATAAGGTAAACACAAAACAATAGTCTCCATCTGGAGCTCCTTCACGGGACTCCATACTTGTAAACACTCGCTGCATCACGCTTGTGGAGCTCTCACCTCCGCCCACACTCATCAGCGCTACCAAGCCGACCAATCACAGAGCTTGCGCTACGCGTACACATTACATTTTTTGAGAGGTGCGCATCAACGCCGCTGACAACCATGGCGAGGGCTATGCATCCACGCGTAGGGTAGCACATGGGTAGCACAATCGCCTCACAGCAAGAAGGTCGCTGGTTCGAGCTCTCAAACATATGCTGAATAAGTTGGTGCTTCATTCCGCTGTGGCGACCCCTAATTAATAAAGGGACTAAGCCGAAAAGAAAGCGAAAGAATGAATAATATAATTATAGAAATACACTTACTATGCTTTGAGAGCTGAGATGGTTATTTTGATTTTCTCAGACATATCAATGTATGTGCGCAAAGGTCTCTCTCACGCACAAACGCACGAGTGCACGCACACTACTTCATATAAAAGTTCGAAAATACGCTTTTTTTGCACTGCAACTGATGATCAGCCAACCTTTTCCCAACAAGGAAAGCCATCAACAATCAAAATGTATCATATGGTGTCATGAATTTGCTATCAAAAAATGTAATTTGAATGGAAGTCAATGGGGCAAAAACAGCTACTAACATAATGAAAGGGTAGTAAATTTCCCCAGAGTGCATTGTTGAGTTTTTTTTCAAAGCATTTTCCCAAAATATGTGTAAAAAAAAAATTTGTCACCAAAAATAATTACATTTGCTGAAACCCAGAGAAAGTTGTGTTCAAATTAAGACTCAAAATCACCCAAGAGTGGATGAAAACGTCCCAAACAGCACACAAGGTTTAAACTCCAAACCCTAAATAAAAGCAAAAGTAACAGTGCTGCTCGCCCCAGTAAACACAACTAATGATACCCACCCAAATCACTGCATTTTTATAAATATAATGATTGTTTTTGAGATTAATATCTTTCTGCTATGCTGCTTGTACAGTTAAGTGAAGCTAAATATTATGCAACAAGACTCATGAGGAAAAAAACATGCACAGTAAACATTTAACACCGCAGACAAGTTTCCTCAGGTTAATAGGGAGCCCTGTCTACTGTCCAACATTAAGGGAGTCTTCGGTGTTTGTTTACATGAAGGTAACTGAAGCAAAGAATTACTCTTCAGGCTCGCAGCATGAGAGGCTTTTCCAAAACAACAATGTCAGTTGTCAGAGATTAACACAAGTGCCAGTTATGAATATAGTCATGTACACCTGTGTTGCTGTGTTGTAAACATACAGAGGCCCTGAAAGACTTATATATTTGGATACATTTTAGTGACTTTGGACAAATGAATGTCAAATGGCATAAACCTCCTATTCAACAAAATATCAAGTGTCATTTCTTTTATAAACAAAGACCTTTAAGCCAAAATGAAGCACAAAAAAGAGTGAAAAAAAATGTATAAAAATGCAGATTCTTTTTAAAAAAATTACTTGGCGGCATGGTAGCTCCGTGGTTAGCACTGTCGCCTTACAACAAGAAAATCGCTGGTTCAAGTCCTGGCTGGACCAGTTGGCATTTCTGTGTGGAGTTTGCATGTTCTCCCCATGTTGGCATGGGTTTCCTCCGGGTGCTCCGGTTTCCCCCACAGTCCAAAGACATGTGGAGTAGGTGAACTGAGTAAACTAAATCGGCCGTATGTGTATGAGTGTGTGTGTGTGTGTGTGTGTGTGTGTGAATGTGAGCGTGTATGGGTGTTTCCCAGTACGGTGTTGCGGTGACCTCTGAATAAAGACTAAGCTGAAGGAAAATTAATGAATGAATAATTTCAACTTGTATTACGTAAAACTGACTTAAAACATTGAGTTGAAACTCATACAGTTATTAATCTCTTTTAATCAGTCAAAGTATGTCAGATTTACCTTCTGATTGATAATTTTAAACAGTGTAAAAGACGGTGTAAAACAGTTATGTGGAATTCTTACAATGCTATAACAGTGATATTAATGTTAAAACTTGGAGCCTGTAAGATTGTGAAGCTTTTGAAAGAAACATCTTTAGCTCACCAAGGCTGTATTTATTTGATCAAAAACACAATATATGAACAATACCAAATATCAAAAGGATGAAAGAGTAATACAGCTTTGATTTTTGGGTCAGTACATTTGAACATCTAATAGCCATTTAATTGGTTTTATTTAATTTATTTAAAATCACATGGGCAACAAGGTGGCTCAGTGGTTAGCACTGTCGCCTTACAGCAGGAAGGTCGCTGGTTCAAGTTCCGGCTGTGTCAGTTGGCATTTCTGTGTGGAGTTTGCATGTTCTCCCCATGTTAGCGTGGGCTTCCTCCAGGTGCTCTGGTTTCCCCCACAGTCCAAAGACATGCGTTGTGAATAAATGTGTGAATTTAATAAACTAAATTGGTCGTAAAGTATGTGTGAGAATGAGTGTGTATAGATGTTTTTCAGTACTGGGTTGCAGCTGGAAGAGCAACCACTGTGTAAAACATATGCTGGAAGTTGGCAGTTCATTTCCCTGTGGCGACCCTTGAAAAATAATAGGACTTAGCCGAAGGAAAATAAATAAATGAATAATTAAATTCATAATTGTTATACTTTTTACTAATATTTACCAAGAGAACCAATAAAATGTCATTCAGTGTACAATGTAATATGATGAAACTGTGTTGTTTATTAACCATAATCTTGTAAGGCATATATTGAAGAAAAACTGTTCAGTCCCAAGATACAAATGTATTGTCGATTTATACCTTACCACTTTGCTTTAAATGACTAAACAAAGCACTTTGTATTAACACCAAAAAAACAATCAAATCAATAAAGGTAGACAATTTATTTCCATGTGGCACATTTTTAAAAGACAGTGGTCCCTCGCTATAATGCAATTCTAGTTTCACTGCCTCACAGTTTCACAGATTTTTTTTGTGCAATTTGACATGCTTTTTTTTTTTTTTTTTTACAGCGCATTGTGTTCTGCGTCCTGACTGGCTGTAGACCAATGTGAATCCATGCCGTGTCTCCTGTACAGTACAGAATGCGTATAGCTTGCCAAATTTGCAGAAATCTTCAAATCAATAGTAGTGTGACTCTGAAGGGATGCACTGTATGTTTGCAAGTTTTCTACCCACAATGTCGACAAAATGTTCTGCACCGTCAAAAGCACCCAAAAGGCAGAGGAAGATGCTGACCATCACACAAAAAGTTCAACTTCTGAACATGCTAAAGGAGGGTAGAAGTTACGCGGCTGTAGGGCACCATTATAGAAAAAAAATAAAATCAAATGGTTTTGATCTTTGGTTTCTATAATACTGGACTCATTTTACCAGTGTTTAAACAAGAGAGAAGAGTGTAATAATGTTAATGTCTGTTTGAGAGAAGTGTATAAAGTGTGTAGTGAGGGGTTTTATAGCCTTAAAACATCTATAATAATTGTAAAAAATAAAGCTGACTACTTCACGGATTTCGCATGTTGCGCATTATTTTTAAAACCTAACTCCCGCGAATATCAAGGGACCACTGTACAGTCACTTTTGTAAATATATGCAGATGCCAAAATAGGACTCGTCATTGTCCCACACACAGACTACCCTCATGTTTTTAAACAGTAGTGCGATAAATACACCTGTCGGTACATCTTCAAGTCTAAACAAAGCTATGAAAACACTACTGTTTGCTTAAGCATCCTGAAATAATATCATTATTAACCAATGAGGGGGACTGTTTAGGGTGGAACCATTTTGGCTCGAACCAATGGTAAATAAGCGTGCCATTGAACTACACCATCCGTTAGGACAACTGTTTGAGCTTGCGTTGCAACAGAATTTAAACATAGATTACTCAGAGAAGTAAATTCAGAACAAATAATAATTATGATAATAATTGTTTGCCGAGGCCACATGGTTTTGTTATCTATTTTGTTATCTAACACAATGCCATTCATACATATTTAAGTGTGACTTAAGTTTCCAAACACTTTATCCCTCCAAAAATGCTGAATTTCCAAAACAAATTTCCAATTTTCAATAGGTTTTTCACATTTTTGCACAGACATTGTTGGTCAAAAAGTGTTCAAGAGTATCCTTCGCCAATATTTAAAGATTGTTAAAAGATTGTTTGCTAATGAATTGCTCCAAATATCAGTTTGCAAAGCAACTGACTGTCAACACACTTGATAAATGATAAAATTAGTAATAAAGCACATCTTACCAAAACAATATCACAGGAGTCCATTTCTAAAGGTTCCAGAACAGCTCCCTCTGTTTTGCCGTCATCTTTGGTGATACTGGGTAGCGTCCCTCCATTCTTCAGGATATCGGGAAGCTTTGGCTCCAGCCACTCGAGGGCAGGGCCTACAGGACACACAAAACCCGACTCAGGGGTGCTCATATCACCGGCACACCAGCGCAATTGCCCACAAGCCAACAGCAGCCTCCAACGGCACAGGAATTCTGGCCGTTTAGCGCTCTGACAACTGACACAGAGCTCTCGGCAGAAACCTGAACCTAGGCTCTCACCGTCTGCACGAAGCCCTGCCCATTGTTGACTTGTTTGCCTGTTGGCGAGAAGACTAATCTAGCGGCTTTTGTTTTGTTCCAGTATTTAGGAAGTTCAGAGAGTTCACACGATGTCCCGATACTTTCTACAAGAGTCTGAAATCAGGGTGGTCTTGGAATGGGAGGTTTACTTGCTGTTTCTTTCCAGTTTGAGAGTAATAAAATATGCATGATTCATGACTGGGCTGCACTAAACTCGTGCTCAACTAGACCTTTTTTTTAAGTTAGTTTAGATGGACTTTAAGCCAACAAGAGTTCAAAACATGCAAATCTGACAAGAGGCATGTTCATTGAAGAACTGACAACCGTATGGCAACACAATTTGGTAAGTCTGTCAACTGGCACGCTTGAGTGACTCTAACAGAGCTCTGGTTACCTGCAGAAGTCTATCAGTGGTGGATACAGTTCCTCATTAATTATAAAACTATATTCCACTCCCTGAGAAGGGCTCTGGGTCATAAATTCTACAGGAACAAACATGACCTGAGATTATTGGATTTGCAGCAACAGAATGCTTAAGTTTTTTTTCTAATATGGAGTGAAAAATTAACAACCTAGTTTTTATGTTCTGCTATCGCTTATCTTGATGCACACCAACATTGTGAAGCAAGCAGAAAGATCTTCGGCGCCATGTATTTCGATCTTATCGCACTGACCTGGATTACATATAAGGATCAGTGAGTCGCGAGTGAATATGTGATTTAAGGTATTCAATAACTGTCTGATAGCGGATTTGGAAACGTAGAGTTCTCGAAAAAGAGTCTACATTATTTATATTTGGATTGCATTTCGACAGTTAATATATGAGTGGTACATAAACTCGACACTGCAAAGATATTCAACAAATAGGAGGGCCATACTCGCTCCATTTAAAACATCAAGACATGATGTTCGTACTTCTGAAAGGTCTGATGCCAAAAACTGAAGAGTCATCCGAGTGTTAGACAAGTCAAGGCTGATTTCCAAAAGCATCCTAATACCTATTGGAATACTGTAGCAGAAAGTACTTGGAATGCAGCTCAAACAAATAATCTGCTAATATTTGGCCAATTTAAAATTATCATCTTATGTAAGATGGCTGATAAACAAAACTGAGCAGTTGTAAAATCTACCAAATTCTTTGTTTGAAATGTTTTGTTACTGAACTGTGAGGTAGAAGTGGCACATCAGGCGCAAATGCACTGGCAGTGCTCAAGAACTGATAGTTTTTGGGAAACTGTACACTCTGCTATCAATGATGATTTTGATTTTCATATTCGTAGATCATTTAGTGTCCTTTATCTAGAAGATATTCCTATTAAACTTGAAAAGGAGGATAGATGTCCATTTAAGATATTATTGACAACAAGTAAAAAAGCTATAACCCGGAAATGGTATAAAGAAGACCCCCCAACTAAAGACAAATGGTTCAAAATAATAGCAGAGGTTGAGGAAATGGAAACAGATCTTTGAAAAGAAATGGAGTAAATGGCTGGCTTTCTCCACAAAGACAATATAATTATCCATAATTTAACATTTACATAATTCTAGAGGTTATGCATCTTTTATTTTATATTTATTTTATTTATTTATCTATTTATTTCCTTGACAAGATTAATTTAAAGGTGCTGTATCTAAGTTTGACTCTTCTAAAGCATAAAAATACCAGAATGCCAAGTGAACATACTTGTTTAACTGAAAAACAATGCTGAAGTCAGATATTCTGCTTTGAAAATGTCCGTTATGTGCCGGAACGCTGTCTTTGTTTTGGTTATTTTAATCCGCCCAATGCCAGTTTAGCCAATTATATTTCAGCACCCCTGGTTGCCAACCGCGTATTTAATTCATTCAGTCAGAAAGGCTCTTAAAGCATGCGTCCGTGACCGAAATGCAACCTCCAGTGAAGAGTAGCAGACTCTGAAACGAGATGCAGATTCCAGAGTTCCACATTAGGTTATTAATTAGCAAATAATACTGATATTATGAGTGTAAACATTAGGTGAGCAGTAGGCTTGGGCGGTAATATGGTATATCGCGAGATCTAAAAATAACAACAGTATCAGTTTCAATACCGTTATACCGTCATAAAAAACAATGCACTTATATAGGAGACATGTAATAAATATTTAATATTATTTATTTAATGCCTAAAAATGCGTATGCGTGATTGTCATCACTGGACAGTGTGGAGGAGAGAGAGAGAGACGTGAAGTAAGATGGCGAGTCGCGCATCAAGTGATCTGGTCTCGAAAAAGAACACAACAGTATTGTTGTGCTGTACAGCTGCTGTACCACGGGAGCCAAAACAGGTGACCGCAAAGCTAAGGTCGCATATACGGTATTCAGTTTCTGAATGGTTTAGGCACAAGCCAACAGTTTGGTGATGCTGTCTGAACCTTACATCATCATTTTTTTTTATTATGCACGGTAATACCGTATACCGAGGTAAAATAGGCAGGACGTTTGACGGTATAAAATTTGGATACCGCCCAGCCTACTGAGCAGGTTACATTGTAACCCGGTGTCCTAACAACACGCTATGTAATGAGATTTGCAATGATAAGCAATTTGGCTGTTTGCACGAGACGAAACACGACAGAAATTTAAATACAGCCTTTCGAAAGAACAGATTATGCACTCACTCAAGAAATGGTAAGGTTTATAATCTAATTATTACATATTAAACCTCTTTAACGTTATTAAATATACATGCTGAATCACTGATATGTGTTGGCTTGCACTGAGTCACAGTTCTAAAGTACAATTTCTAACGGTTTATTGTATTTTCAAGATCTGAAGTGAACTATCTGCTACTGCTTTCAGTATATGGCAATAAATGTCATGTAAAATGGCATTTAAACTCACATTGTTAGCATTTAACACTGAATAAAGCACATGAGGTTTACCTGAGATGATCATTGTCAGTTTTCTGTTGTTCAGCTGAAAGAAATAAAAGCCTTTTCCAATATATCAATTCGAGGTGTTGGTTAGAACAAAACTGCTTTAATATGAAAAATATTCCTTCTATCGCATGCCGTTGCTTTTATATAGAACACTATTTAAATCAGCCTTTAGGCTCGATAGTCAGACTTGCAACCTGCAATCTGGCAACCTGTGCTTGCATTTGTTTTGATCCAAGAATGCAATGCCTAGTTCAACCACTGGGTGTCAAACCTACATACTGCACCTTTAATATTTATATGTATACAAATATATGTGTGTGTGTTTGTGTGTTTTTTTATTATTACATTATTATAATTTTTTTTGTTGTTTATTTGTTTTGTTACCACTGGTTATATATTCCTAAAAAATTCAAACTAAAGTATATAAAAAAGTATTACTATGAAAATATACTAAATCAGCATTATTTTGCCCATCCTGCTCTCCAAGAAGTTGATGGCAGGCATTAAAAAACCAGTGCTATGCCCACTATGCCCACCCAGTCATGGTGAAGCAATAAAGAAGAGATACAGTACTATTTTTCTAAACACCAAATAAAATAACTATAGGGGTAAACATAAGAAAAACTGTTAAACCCTGTGCCTTTTATGATTGAGTGAAAGACTTTTAGCTTTGTATATTATTACAAAGCACTTCATGTTAAATACATGAAGCAGTCCTGCAGGGTTTTTTTCCCTGCAGAAGCCATCATATTACTTCAGTTTTTGATGAGTGTGCCGTATTTTAAAAATACCATTTGTGAGCATCTATTTTATGGTCAGCGTGTTTCTTTCTAGTCA
>CAIGQZ010032409.1:17624057-17635029 GCA_903798205.1 Danio tinwini
AAATTAGACAAAAACTCCAAGTAAGAAAAGCCCTTTTTTGCATTGTGATTGTTCAATTTCTGTACCTGATTACTATTAGAATGTCCCCCAAAAAAACTTAAAATGTAACAATTCAAACGATCCGGTGAAACTGTATTCGTATCGCAATATATTTCGCAGAAAAAGTCAATATCGCAATATCAGATTTTTTCAATATCATGCAGCCATAATGTAAAACATTTTCAGCTCGTCCAATTTCAACAACTTGCTCATGCAGGGGAAACGCTCATGTGGTCATCTGCAATAAACAGCCACAGGACGAAGCGTACTGACCTGACATATGAATGTTAACGGACATGTTGAACAAACGCACCAGAAACAATTTATTTACACTTCATGTAAATACAATGCAAACACACAAATTATAATCTAAATAATTAATATGGCTTAATTGCTATACAAATCAACTTCTTTAGCATAACATAAATGAGCTCATGTAATAGTACATGTGTTGCACTGAGCGCTCAAGTGAATAAATAATAAATGAAAGGAAAGGGTCTTGAAGAAATATGAACACAAGAGATGCGTCTGGATGCATGATAATAGCAGGTGGAGACGGTAATGCATTTCAGCTGACAATTTGTGATTGAATCACGAAAAACAATGCATGTTAAAACCAGGTGGAAACAGGGCCTTATAATCTGGATTTAATGTTTTTGGAGGAATGTAACTGAATAGGTCATCAGAAAGACCACTAAGCATGATGGTAGTGTTAACAGTATTAAAGGTGTCTGATTGTAATTCTCACCTTGCCCATGGCTTCTGTGTGATGCTGTGCACAGACCTGCAGTCGACTGACCCAGTGCTGTCTCTCCTTTGCATCCGAGGCTGAAGTTACACAAGTAGGTATAAAGAAGAATATAAACTTATAAATATAACTTTTAATATAAATATACATCACCTAGAGTTGTTTTGTTTGTATTAAACCACTGATTTTTAAGAGAAAATAAATAAAGGAAGTGAAACCACTTTGAAAAGCAGCAAAAGAGTAAAAGAGATCATGTGACAACCCACTTGTTCAATTTGGCTTTTAGCACAGCGTGACATATTATGTTTATTTATTATTTTGTATAAGTATTTGCTATGCTTTGTTGTACGCTCTATTGTCAGCACTTTGGTCAACTGTGTTGTTTTAAAGTGCTTTATAAATAAAATTGAATTGAACCTCTGAGTTTGTATTGCTCTCCGCTGATGGCGTTGACGGTGAAGGTGTGTGAATCTTCATCGCTGGGGGAAATCACTGCTCCACCTAACGGCAGTGAGCCCCGGGGCTTCTGATTCCTGGACTGCTCATTCACAAAGTACTCTAGCAGACCAGCCTCATTGTTGAGCACAAAATATCTGTTGTGTGGTGGGAAAAATACAGATTAGAAGATATATTGAGGTATAGTTGGTTTTATATTCACACATTCAGACTTTTTCCTTAATAATATAATTTCAGAAAAGTATTCTTTGGAAATAGGGAAATCATATTAGCAGCCAATGACTATCAAAGTGCAGCACAGTGGTTCAGTAGTTAGCACTGTCATCTCACAGCAAGAAGGTCGCTGGTTTGAGTCCCAGCTGGGTCAGTTGGCATTTCAGTGTTGAGTTTGCATGTTCTCCCTGTGTTGGCGTGGGTTTTCTCCGGGTGCCCCCGTTTCCCCCACAGTCCAAAGACATGCAGTATAGGTGAATTGAATGAACTAAACTGGCTGTAGTGTATGAGTGTGAATGAGAGAGTGTATGGGTATTTCCTAGTATTGGGTTGTGGCTGAAAGGGCATCTGCTGCATAAAACATATGCTGGATAAGTTGGCAGTTCATTACAGTGTGGTGACCCCTGATAAATAACAGACTAAGCCCAAGGAAAATGAATGAATGAATGAATAACTATTAAAGTACTACATTGTTTACAGTCAATTAAATAGTGCTAATGTTGTTTTGAAGTCGTTCATACATGCAATTTCAGACGGATAGTCAAAGTAGCGTGGTAAACAATATAGGGGATGTGTCACAAGTTGTCACTAAACTATTATGGTAAAACCAATTTTACCTCAATAGAAGATTCTTGTTATGATTAAGCAAAAGATGATCTGAGCACATAAACAAGCCCACAATGCATCTATCTGAAAACGTATGTACATCGCATAATATATGGAAAAAGAAATAAAATATTTATACATATATGCTGTCTGCTAAAATTTTAAAGATTCAGTCGAGACAGACAAATACATCAGACTTACCGATACTGCCATCCAGTCACCAGATTTGTGTATTTCATCAGATACCCATCCACTTTTTCCATAAGATCACTGAAGTTGATAAAATAAGTAATTAAAGTTCATATTATATAAAAATGTGTTTTTTAGATATCCACACAATTACCACAAGAGCATATTACTAAATAGATTTACGTATATAACAATAAAGCTGTTTAATAAAGACATGATTTTTCAAGTATTCAGAGAATACGATTCATATATCTGTATTAGATGATGGGCCAACGTGTATATGCCTATAAATACTATTTAACGAAAGTAGAAGGTTGTCATCCTGCCTAATAAACACATAATAAGCGTTTAGAAAAATAGGATTGGGAAAGATATGAGTCAAATATAATGACAAATCTGAATCTGAATGCCATGCCTAAGTTCAGTTTACTCCGGATATTAAACATTAAACAATCCCCCATCACATTATTTATTTCAGCTAATCTTTATCGAGTACTTCTGTGAATAAACACTAAAAGAGGATATCTGTGTGAAGTACCTGTACTGCCAAGATTTGGAGCCCGTCCTGCCTGAAATCTGTGAGCCGCTGTGATGCTCCAGCACGGCTTCAGTCTGCATGATTGGATCCTTCCTATGACTACAACAGCGATCTAACACTTCAGCAGCCACGCAAAAAACACAGCAACTGATTTCATACGGCGAAGCGACCTGTTATGGCAGCGGTTCTAACCATCGCTCTCGTTTAATACTATAAATTAAAGAATCACTGGCATGTTTATGTCTCGTGCAGCCATGACAGAGCGTGAAGTCATTCGCGACCCCGCGTCATGTGACAGGAAAAGCAAATTAATGAAACGGCACAAGCTGAATTATTTTACTCTAATTATAGTATGTATTGCATATTGAACATATAAATATAGTTTACTCCAATGACATTTGATATTTCTAGTAATGTTTAATTTTTCAAACGCTACAGAAATCAATTTTTCAAATTAAAAGTCCTAGGCGGAAACCATAGATATATACACGGGCGCAAACAAGAAGGAAGAGCGCTAGCTCAGCCCTCGTTCTTATTTGTTAGATGTGATAACATCATCCTCGTGACATTCAGGGTCAATTTATGACATATCGTTTATTTATGGTTTATATCATGTATATCTATGGGTTTATATAAGGTTTATTTACATCCAAGTACAATTTGTTGAAGCACTTGCTCTAACTAAATACACCGTTCAGATGTCTTGGATGTTTAGATAGTAATTTTTGCTCACCACGTTAGAGTTTATTTGATCAAACTCTGCAAAAACAGTTGTCTTGTAAAATATTTTTACAATATAAAATAGCAAAATACAATATAATATGTTTTCTATTGTAACATTTCTGAACGCTAGAAAGCGTTTGTAACGTTATCATTGTCTTAAATATCACTTTTGATGAATTAAATATATTGGCCTAGCCTAATCATTAAATAAAAGCCTTCATTTCTTAAAGAAATTATCACTGACCCCAGTAAACTACACAGTAGCGTTTAATGTAACAAAACCTTTTCAATTCATATAAATCAAGTTCTTTTTACCTTTATTTTGTTTAAAGAATTCCTAAAAAACTGTATATTCAAATTGTAAAAGCATTTCGCAACTAAAATTTTAATTAGCTCCAGGTGGAGTACGCCACATTGCACAATGTAAGCAATCTTCTGTAATGTACCATATTTATTTTTCCATTGTTTTTTATTCATCCTGAACAATTGTCAACATTTTGTCTTGGCTAATATATATTGTTAGATACGGACTCATAATTCGGTTATAAAGAACAAAGTAACACATTCTGCATCTTGTGTCATAATGAAAACAACAGAAATATAAAAACAGATTACTTAATTTAATGTATTGGATTTTACCACCTGAATTTTCACCACTTGAATGTTGACTTCAAAGGTAAAGAATAAACAATTCTTTGTTCAGTTCATTTTATTGGGAAAAATAAACAAATGTTGACAATATAAATAATGTCCCAACAGTCAAGGAGGTGATCAATTGGTTATGACTTTAGTTTAATGATGTGTCATTAAAAGAGACAGAAGAAACAATGAGAGATTATGTGGTGGATTTTTCTTTGTTCTGCATAGACTTGTCTTTGGTCAACATCAGTCTCATAGCTTGGCATTTTCAATAATGTATGTTCATCATCTTATTGTCTAGATGTTATTCACTTCCATGCTCAATGTCAATTCAATTTTTATCCACACAAAATAGTTACAGTTTCCACACAACATAATTTCCCAGCAAAATATTCTCTAATTATGTAATCAAATAAATTATTAAATAATAACAAAAACAGCATATGGAGAAATCTGTAGAAATGTTTGTCTTGTATACAAATTAAAGCATATCTGAACACTAGAAAACACTCAAATTAAATATTTCTTCGGTTAAACTCAATTTTATTTCAATGTAAACTACAGTATGCATTGATTCCTCTCGAATGAAACAATGCTAGACTTAATAAATGAAGATTTGAAATGAGAAATTCAAACAATTATTATCAAATTAGTTACTATTTGTATTAAAATGACTATTTATGCAGCAATAATTAATAATTAAAAAGCAAGTCCTGCTATGTGTCTCAGTCCTTTTTGACTAACAAAAACAACAAAATAAAATACATTTTAATAACTTCTGTAAATGTTCCAATGATACCAAGATTACATTTTTGTAGTCATGATTATATACTTAGAGAAAAAGGGTCTCCTATAAAACATAATAGCTTGCTTTGAATCTTAGGAAACTCAAAGTTATGCGGCATACTGTTAAATCTATGCTCACGCTGTCCTTGAGTGAATACCATGAAGGGAAGGCATTTCAGATTGAGGTTTGATTGAGAGTAAAAATGAGCCTATAAAACTGCACAGCTCACCAGTCCAACATTTCAGAATAGAAACTATATGATCCATACATACATACATACATACATACATACATACATACATACATACAGTAAATACAAACTCATAAAAATCACACCATAAGCCTCACTTCAAAATCCAGAATTGCATTCCTCCATTTGTCAAGCAACTAATCTCTTCGTTAATCTCTTCAAAGAAATTCATTAACATAGCAGCTCTACAATAAAAACACACAAATATTTACACACCTTACTTATGCAAAGGCTCTAAAATCAGGGTTACGGTTAAAGCTGCCATGTTTGTCTCTTATTACAGCTGCATTTGAATAATACTGTCCTGAAATGAAAAGTACTGTAAATAAAATAATTGTCTTAGAACACTAAAACGCTTACAAATGGTTAAAATCTTGAGCTTTGAATTGGTGTATTTAGTTACATGACAGAGCAGCCTCCACACGTCACTCATAAATATCGTAGGATACAAAAAGAACAAATAAAATACCAGATAATTACATCATAGACACCTTCACTAGTCGTCCAACACCTCAACAAAAACAATCCAATCACATATACAGCGCAACTCTTCTGTATTCGTTCCCAATTTTTTTTTCAACAAAAAAAAGGCTACATTATAAAAGCATTTATAAAAGGTTAAAAGTGCCATACTGATGGCAACGTGCTACTGTAGTGAATTAAAAAGTGTTTATATTAGCATTGGGAAATAAAAGATGCATACTTATTGGTGTAGGCAAACTGATGATCACACAAATGTCATCCGATCTCATATAGAGATCTATAAAAAGCACTTTTCCGATGGGCTTTTGAAGAGTTGATTGTTAGAAGACAAATAATCTGCAATTTTGGCAGGAGAGCCCTTTGCGACATAAATCTGGCAACACATTTCAAGGTAAACAGGGAATCAGTCTTCATCAAATCGGAATTTTTTTCAAATAACATTACGGTCAAAATAAAACACACATATATACAGTGAAGTCCAAAACTGCATCATTTTGTCAGTCGTGATTCAATGCGTAATTCCTTGTAGTGTTGTCACATTACTGGAATTTCCAACTTCATTACGATACCTTGAAAAATATCAATATTCGATACCATTTTCGATACAAATTACGCAACATTAAAAGTAAGCAAATGAAGTAAACGGAGAAAAAAAAAACTAAACCATATAATGTTTGTATCAGGTCTGTCCGCAGTAAAAAAAAAAAGTCAGGTAATAAAGTAATGATAATAATAATAATAATAATAATAATAATAATTTTGATTGTTAAAATTTTGAAGTGTTAAAATATTAATATTATTTTAAATTATTCATCTCCATTCTGGTGAGAGAGCAAAGTCAGTATGGATACTAAACAAAAGCAAGATGGTCTCATTTAAATATATCAGTATTGATACTAAAAAGCAAGATCGTATCATTTTGAATATATATTAGTATCGATATATTTAACAACAATAATTCATTGTACAGTAATTTTGAAAAATTCTTACAAATATTGATATTTTTGTAAATAATTAAATATGCCAATCATCATCATTATGATCTCAGAATTCTCAGGACCTAACTGTATATTAATCAAACTAAATATTTTAAACATACTTACAGTACAAAACAGCAACATTCATTTTTATAGAAATTGTCAAAAAGAAATTCAATTCAGCACTTATACAGACCTTGGCCCATTCACATCGAGGATAACTACTGTATAATGATATAGTCGTAAATCATTCTAGATGACGATCAGCTCATACCGCAAATACAACGATAACATCGGAGAAAACCAATATCACTGAATATTGTTCAAAATATCATTCAAGCTGATGAAAATGATACGCTAGAATCTATCCTTGATATCAAGAATTTAAAGCATCGGATGGCAAAACTTCAAGAAACTGCACGTTTTTGTGCTTACCATAGTAATGGTTATCTTTCTTCAATGTAAACAGGTCTCACAGGGGTATTTCATACCAAAATGAAATTTCTGTCATTATTTACTCAGCCTCATGTTGATCCAAAACTTCCAGAACAATAAAAAATATTTTAATCAAATCTGAGAGAATTTTGCCCTTCAATTGAATCATATATGCGTGTTTAGATGTAGATTGGATGTCCAGATACCAGACATGTATTTGATTTATAACCACAATTGGAAATGGTGCAAATCGGATTTGTGTTTACAAACCTGCTTTAAATTCAATGTGTGTGAAACTATTTTTAGCTCACACACAAAGATGAAAATTCTGTCATTGTTTACTCAAACCTGTGAAAGTTTCTTCACTTCAACACAACAGAAGAAATACAGTTGCCAACATCTGTCAACATATCTTCTCTAATGTTAAACAGGAAAAGTAAAACTCAAAGACGAGTACATTTTTGATTATTCCTTTGAATGTAAGGTAAAGTTAATGTAAAAAGGCGGGACAAAAAAAATCATGTATGATCAAAAGATCAGCTCTGCGGATGATGACTTGCAATGTAAACTCAACCAATATTTATACAACCATTGATGATTGACAAGCAGGAACAAACCTCACTGGTTCACGCAGAAACTCAAGTGTGCCACGACACACAAGAATGTAGGCCTGCTACAATTATAAATATTTCGACTTATCGCACATCACATGTACATGACTTCAATCATTTTGGTGATGCAATATAGATCTCCCATAAATAAAAATCAATTCTAGCAACATTTTAGCTGATTGTGCAACACCTCTATCTCTATTGGAGGTGTTAGTATGGTTTTATAAAAAAAAACTGTAGTATTTACTATAAATTACTATAGTATTTTTTTGTTGGCGTCTGACAACCGAAAATAGATCTGGTAGCAGATATTGCAGCCTCTGTTATTTTTTTACGTTGCACTTTTTTGTTAACATTTATTATTGTTTATTCAGGATATGAGTTTTCACATTCTGATTCCAATGCCGAATTAATAAATTGTTAAAATGACTATAATTAAATGAAATATTCTTAAGAATCAAATATGTGTTCTGTGGAAGAGTGTATTTGCATTGTGACGCTATTATATTGTCATTTTGGCATTATATAATGAGTTGCATAAAATAATCTTAAAACGACAGTAATATCATTCATGGCAATAGATTTTGGTGCAATATATCATACAACAAAAAATATATATCGTGACCTACAAGAATGAACGTCATTGGTTCTCACACACCAAGCAAGCGTGCTCAAACTCTTCTAACGTGAATGCTGTAAACACTGTTTGCAGTGTTTGTTAAATTAAATCTGTTAATTCCAACACCGTATCCGCACTACATGATATGCTGGAAAACATCTTTTCCATGTTAAAAGGAGTCTTTGTCATAACCATCCACGAGGTCAACACAAAGTTCTATTTTAGAAACGGTTTCTACTTCTGCAAAGTCTTGGCTTAACAACAGGATAAGCTACCATGACAATGATCACCTCAGGTACTGATTATGTGCTTTAATCAGTGTTGGATGTTACCATTTTATGTGGCACTTTCAGCCACACTGAAAGCACCAGCAGATATTTTCCTCAGACCTCGAAAATAAAATAACTATCAAACATGTAGTTTACCCAAATTGCTTGTAGGAGGTAAGGTCCGATTCCGCTGGTCTCTTTTTTCATGTTGTTAGACACAATGTAAAGTAGTGATGTTGTGTCTTTAAACACTTGATTTATACAGATTTCTTTGTTTGTTCTCCTCATGAAGGTTCTGAAGCAAGTTATCTGTGAACAGACTTTCAATGGAGGAACAGAAATCTCTCAGAATTGGGTTAAGAACAGCATGAGGTTACATGGGCAAACTATGACAGAATTACCATTTTAAGCTAAACAAACGCTTTTAACAAATCTCACTTGCACTACTTCATGCAAATTCACAAGCATCGTCAGTCACATGACCTGATACATATATATACGCTGATCAAACATTGCCAGCAAATAACTTCATAGAACAATAGAGCAGCACCATGAGCCGAACGCCAGAGAGAAAATCTCCCATCATCCTCAGCCAGACGCCTTTTAAAATTTAAAATGCTACAGGTCCATCAGAGAGACAAAGAGAACATTAAATAGCACCTGCATAACCGTGCTGCGTGACCGCAGCTTGCATGACTATGGCTTCACATTGGATCTACAGCTCGCTGGCACCTGACAGCCAGACAAAGAGGAGTGCAATCAATGGCTTTTGCCCACAGCTCCACACTCAGAGAGAACAGTTATCTGACCGCAGACTACAGTACGGAAGTGATCAGTCGCCGGATTGCCCTCCACGTCAGCTAAACCTCAAGAAAAGCCTGTGGCAGCAAAGGTCGCCGTATTCACCAGTTCGGCAAGGACTAAAGTCAGTCCCAGCCACAGAGGAGGAAGCCGATCAACAGTGGAGTAAGAGTCAACAGGAGCTGCCATAAGTTCACCATTAAAAAGGAAGATCTGGAACAAGGATCTGAGAGAAGAAAAGAGTTATTATAATAGGAAATGCATGAATCTTTTTTTGCAAACACATATTTTACAATTTTTGTTTGTTTTTTGCTACATCCAGGGTTCCCACTTTTAGCCAAATTTCCAGTTTCCTGACTTTTACAGACTAAAAAAAATAGTAATAATAATAATAATAATAATAATAATAATAAAATAAATAAAGAAAGAAAGAAATAAAGAAAGTGTACGCAGTCTAACACCCAATCTCTGAAGTGGTTTGTAGACCAATCTCTGAATTTTGTAGACAATGGTCTTGAAATTTAACGGCTTGCTTGATTTAGTTAACAGATACAGCCTGGTGACTGTATTTACGTGACTGCCCGTTGACTTGCGGGGAAATTAATAAAACACTGACCAATATTAATGATAACTGAATTAATAATGGCACTTAAAAACTGCCTGACCGTTATAATATAGTTAAAATGTGTCAATCAACAAAGCAATCACAATACAGTACAGAAAATGCAAGATTATAATCAAAATATAAAATCATGAGTGAAAGGTAATAGTGGTGTAACTAATCACAAATCAATGGTTCTGATCACATTATGCTTTTTAGTCACGGATCGGACCATTTTTCGGATCAGGCAAAAAGGAGAGGAGACAAATGTAATTTGCTTTCCATTTGCTACAAAAGCAGTACTGCAGAAAACTTTTGGTTTCACCAAACAGAACTGAGAACCTGTAATTTTATTAAAAATAAAATGAAGCAATAATCAGCTAAATAAAAATAAACTGTGAAAAATTCACTGTTACTACTGTTGCTGATAACACCAAATATATAAATCTAACATTATAATTTGTACAACCCATATTTATTTAGTCTTTTTTTAATAAAAGATTCAGTTATTCACTCATAAAACTTCATGTTTCATTGCTAAATATGTAATTTTTCAAACAATTATTCAGTGGCATATTTTTGATGTCTGGTTGTCGCCACCTTTTGGTTAAATAATGTAATTGCTGCCTACAACTTTCATTTTTGAGCATATGACGGTGATTTTTATCTTTACCATAAACATTAGTGGTTTTATCTAAACTATAAACTGTTATCCCAGTACTTCTGTGTTATTTGACTGTTTGTAACTTCAACTTCAGCTCAAAAGACTTAAGACTGAATCCCTTTCTTAATTTTTGCGTTTTCAGATTTAAATGCAGCGACTCGAAAGATTAATAAAAATATGCAAATCACCATCATTTAATATTTATGTTGTGTGGGTGTTCTCGATCTTTTTAATGATTAATTGTGCAGCTTACACTGAATGCATTCATTCAGGGCAGGCTAAACAAGTAATGACAGAAAACACCTATAATAAAAACCTTATACA
>CAIGQZ010032409.1:17645029-17664614 GCA_903798205.1 Danio tinwini
TATATATATATATATACACACACACATATATTTATACATATTTTTATTTATAATACAAAAAATATTTAATATTTATAAATAAATATATTATTGTTATTATTATTATTATTATTATTATTATTATTATTATTATTATATAATTATTAGCCTAAATTAATAACAAAAATCAATAACTGGAAAACAATGAAAGACACAACTGGAGTGATATGCTAAGATTATTTAAGAAATCTTTTGCATGAATATTAATTTCATTACAATTAAATACTATAGAATACAAAAAAAGATGTTACATAGAATTATCTGTTGTCTTACTTGACACATGGTCTAGAATTTAGTTATTAAGTTTTACCTCCCTGGCTCATCATCCCTCCCCTTTTTGCTTCATACGAAAAAATCTATCAAGAGCCATACTTTCAAAATAGGATCATCATCATCGTATTATTTAAATCTTAGTTATGTCGACTTGCTAAAGTCACTGTGTGCCGACACCTCTGCATTAAAGGCTGTTATGCCGGTTTCACAACGCATAAGCGGCGCATACTTTTTCAGCATAATTGTCAACAACCGGGACCCACAGTAGGTGCAGAGCAGCGCGTCAAGCAGTAGTGGTACATGGGGAATGTGAGTATGGTTTTCTGCATGCATGTGTCAGTTTGCTTTTTAATTGAACTACATTGCTTTCACCAGCAATGGTTCGGTTGCCATAGAGAATAACTTCTTTTTCTAGGATTAACACTCACAATAAATACACTTGCATATAAAGTGAATCTCAAAGCATTTACTGGGGCACTGGCGATTTTTACTGGGGCATGTGCAAAAACAACTAAAGAGTTTTTGATAGGTGACATATTACAGTATAAGACAGTCAGAGCAAGTTGTTTTTCTATCAACTATTATGTTTATTGTTAACACTCATTTAAGTACAATTATACATTATTTCAGGTTATATGTGGACCTCAGAATGTGACTTTAAATGACATACATTATTGCCAGGTGTACTAACTATACACAGTACTCAAATTTGTTAAATTATAAAAAGAAAAATAGCATAAAAATCTAAAGAAAAAAAAAAGATCTATGATAGGTGCTGCCATGTTACCCTGCGCTGGACAGATTAGAGCTGCTGAATTTACAACATGTTAGTTCATCAGTTTTTCCCAAAATGCATGAAAGTAAGTGGCTGTTCAACTGGGAGAGGAATAGAGTAAATGTTCTAGTAACCTAAACACATTGTATGATTATGTTTAAAAACAAAAATTTTGCCATATCCATAGACATCAGTGCATTTTACAAACCATGAAAGTTGTTTTGCTAGTACTTATGTGTATTTAAATATTATTAATAATAATAATAAAACTTTAATTTTACATAGTGCCTTTAAAAAGTAGCATCTCAAGGCACTTTTCATTCTTGATTATATCTGTTACTCAAGACATATACTGTAAAATGTGATGTGCAGCAGTAAAAGATACATACAAGGATTAATGCTAGAAAAATGCAATACTAAAAATAATTAAAAACACATCAAAAACTTACAATAATAAATCTAATAATCAAATAAAAGCTACCATAAAAATGTAAGTTTTAATTGATTATTTAAAAATACTCTGCAAATTGCATTGCGAATTTGCGAGGGTAAAGAGTCTAAAACCTGAAATCTCTGAAACCAGAAATACATTTAGTATGAAAACACTGATGTTGATTTAGGACCAGCGCTATGCACATCTTTCCCTGGCTCAGCACAAACCATCATTGGAAAGCAGATTTGAATTCAGCAGCTGATTACATGACTGACTGAAGGGTCTAATTATACCGGTGATCGTACAGTACATGTCAAAGAATTAATGTGGAAACTACAGACTGAGTAAATATTTATTACATGCACCTGAATTAAAGCTTCTGCATTTCTGATGATCTTACCTGATACTCTGCTGGAAGTGCATTAGGAAATTTCTGTAGGTTGCAAACAGCCACTGCCAGCTGGTCCTGCCTGCAGGTGAGCTGCAGAGGTGCGCTTCTCACAGAATCACAGTACGGGCTCAGCGTCGGCCTTCTGGTTCAAAAACACGAGGTAAAACACAGTCAGTGGCTCAAACCTTTTCAACAACATTCTACATTTAAGTCTATAAAACGTCAATTCCTCTAGAAAATATACAATAAGATCCATCTGAAATGAAGAACTGGTGTAGACTCTGTTTTGGTAGCACTAGCAATGCAACAAGTTTCTCTGTTTATTCATACATCATATGCGTCAAAGCTTACTTATGGCGATGCAGGTCTATCCAGAATTTGCAGCTTTTCATCACAAAGTCACACCCCAAACCTCTTCCCCACTGCAGGTTTTCCGCCATACTATAATTAGCCCTGTACCACCTTAAAACAAATGACAGCTCAGATTAGACAATTAAAATCATAACCTCGTAACGTTAGAGCTTAAATAGATCCTATTATGTGAATGCCCCTTTTTATAAGATGTAAAAAAAAACATTCCCCAGAGTGCCTCCATAAGGTTTTGGCTTAAAATAACTCACTAATTATACTATTCTTTAAATGTCCCCTTTTTGGACACATAAAAGCTTTGTCAGTTTATACTCCTGACATGCAGTTTTCTGAGTGCACAGATATGCAGTGCGCACACAGAACTTGTTGAAAGATATTAAAGTTGTCAGATAGATTCACAAGGTATGTCGAAAGTACAAAAACTAAAAACAACATAATTCACATAATGTTGGTTACGTCTGTGGAAGTAAACAGTTGTGAAAAAAAACAATGTTTTTCAGCATGGCTGATCTGTGGAAAAGCATTTATTGCACATGGTGGCAACATACTAGTAATGCAAATCAACTAAGTATCATCCTCTTGGAATATTGGGAAATCTACATTCCAGCATAAGGTATTTAAAGGTATAGCTGATCCTAACATTCTGCCATATTTTCATTATATTCATTATAATCTTGTCACAAACCTGTTTGAGTTTCTTTCTTCTGTTCAACACAAAGGGAAACATGCTAAGGAATGTTGGGGAATAAGCAGAAATTTACTTCAATAGTATTTTTGTTGCTTTTTTCCCCAACATTCTTGATTATATCTGTTACTGTGTGAAATAGAAGAAATAAGTTCTGAGAATAAATGGTGAGGAAATTTTCTTTTTTATATGAACTATCCCTTTAAGCACATTCATAAACAGTGCATACTTATATAGAGTATAATTCACTTTGCAATGAATTTTTACCAGATCTTTTCCATGCAAAATCAGCAACACTGCAAAAGGGCACCAAAAAGTTGAAACTTGAGAAAAGAACTCCATTAAATCAACATTCACACCTCCATAGTAAAAAAAGTCGTATTATCAATTAGCAAAAATATTTCTCTTACCCAGTATCCTCCATTATGGCCAAAGTAATTCTTGAAAACACTCTGTTCTGTGTGTGAGATCCAGTCATTGCCTCGTTCTATTAAAACAAAACATACTGGAATTAGTAAAAACTGTATTTTGACCATGGGCGTAGAATTAGCAAGGACAAAGGGGAATTTAATTGCAGTCAACATAAACCTAGACATGCAGAACAGGTTAAATAATTTTTTCCCTGCCTTCATGTGAGAGGCTGTAGCTGCATTCAGAATGTAAGCACCGACAAAACTGCAGGGAAATTTTCCTACGCAAGAATAAAGCAGGCTGATATAGTCTGGGAATAATATATGCTCTGTAAACTAACTGCAGAATTGTACTAACCCTGTCAGTTCTCCTAATTACTCAGAGTAGGCCAGCACGTCGTCAACTACTTTTATAATTACTGATTTTGCACTATGGCTAAAATAAACAAAAGTCTTCATTATTATTATCTTTCTTTATAAATTATTAAACATTCCTTTAACATTATACAATTCCTTAATTTAACTTGATGAATTGTATTAAAGTGAATTAAAATAAATCAAATAACATTGGTAGTAGTAATTTAAAGTAATATTGAAGCATATATAGGCTATATAAAAATAAATAAAACAAGATATTTTTTTCTGTGGGGTTATGTCCCTATCAATGTCAAGAGCAAACCTACGTCCTTGATTTAGACAGTACTGACCCCCTTTACAAGATCATTCAGAGATACAGAATCAGTACCTCCAGCAGGCGTTTTTCCCAGTGGTTAAACTCAGTCCCAGCACCACCCTGGTTCTCGAGTTCCATGCCCTCTAGAATGGGGCAATTAAAATGTCTTCTAGCTTCCTCCTGATAACACATCAAAAAAGTCATGCAAATGAGTTACATTAGAGTTCACTTAAATGGAAATATACAAAAAATACTTACCACTACACGTGGGGTGGCCAGAAGATGGACAGTGTGTCTAACCATTTGGCCCCCACGGATGTCCCACAGTCGAGTTGCTCGTTTAATGACTTTATCACTCCACTGATATAACCCTAAACTGAAAGAGCGAGAGAGAGAAGACAGAAAGTAATCAACAAAATGCTACATATGACTCCTTCAAGAATTGCAGGTAAATTTCAATAATTTACCATTCATTTTCCTTGAACTGGACAGGAAACACTTGATTCTGTTACTAGTTTTTTTTTTCTTGATTCAGTTTAATTTTTATTTTTTTTACAGTAACAGAGTTGACATTTTCCACCATTTTGTGCTTTAGCTCAAGATGCTAATCTCAAATCAGATATCACAAGCAACATCAAAAACAGAATCAGATGTATTTTTAGCATATTGTTGTTTATATAGAGTGAGTCGCTGACTCTAACAATAACAGAGTTGACAAATAAATAATCGAATATTTGTCTCCTAAACATTTTGCACAAATTAATAACTTAAGAATAATGACATGCCTCAGCCCCTTCTAGAGTTTCTTGCCAGCAAAAGTGACATCACTATGAGCAAGTCACATGCTTTTTCTATCAGTGCTTTGTTTGTGAGATTGTTATGCCTTTGTAGAGATGTTACAGAGTTGACCAGAACGTAGGGACAGATACAAAACCTTAATTATAAATAATACAGAAAATGTGTGTTTCATACAATCGTTCATATTGTATAACTAAGTAAACACACAAAAAGTTTCATGAAAGGTTTTTTTTTGTTAGTGAAAAATATGAGGGTTTATCTAGGAGATGCAAAATGTATGAACAGTTCTAGAATCACCCATTTGTATTCCATATTTTAACAATCAATATCCATTACCTACATATATCATAGATTATATGTACCTTTCTTGAGGAGCAGTCCTGGCTAACTTATAAAAATATATTATAACAGTTATATATTATATATTATAACAGTAACCTGCATTAGTTATGCAATTTAATGTATTTTTATCCCATTTGTACTCTTTTAAATGTTTATTGTTTTTGGAAGAGCGATTAATAAACCACTTTATTATGTAGGCATGATGCCTCTATATTTATCAAAATGTTTTCAACCCTGATAATTGAAAATCTTTACATTATTTTCTCATTTCAGCTCGAGAAATTGGTTTAAAAAGTATATATTTGCTTTCAACATTGATAAGAAATTTCAGCACTTGACTGTATAAAATGTGCAAGCTCATATAATCTGAGAACAACGCAATCAGAATTAATTATTTAGAATTTATGATTAATAATGGCTCAAAAACTTTCAAATATGTATTAGATATGGGGACACAGATAAATATATTTTATATATTAAAGGGCACCTATTTTACCCCTTTTTTAAGATTTTAAATAAGTCTTTTGTGTCTCCAGAATGTGTCTGTAAAGTTTCAGCTCAAAACAAAATCAGATTGTCTATAATACCTTCCAGAATATTGGAACTTCTGCTCTGAAACAACCATGTAGCTGTTTGGTGCCTGTGCCTTTAATGCTAGTTCTCCCCGCCCACCGTTCGCATGTGCTTGCCAGAGCGCGCCTCAGTCTCCAATTGATGATCACAAAGAGCTGAACAGAAGAATCCCGTTTTAATCCTGTTGCTTTGCTCTCATGTCCTGTCTTGTTGATATGATTATACACGTTACTACGGAGACATGTTAATACATGGCTGTCAATCAATTTGGTGGGCGGGGAAACTGCATACCTACGTTGTGGTGGGCCTCAAAATGGGAGGGATTTGGACCCTTTTTTAATGTCAGGAAATTTAAAAAAAGAGACTTATTGTGTTTATATCACACCAATATGACTGTGAACACACTATACCTACACACAGTTCTGTCCAAACAACTTACAAAAGATGATTTTCATCATAGGTGCCCTTTAAAACTTAAATTATGTGAATTTTGAAAATCTTTTTTAAAATTTAGCTTCATTCCCTCACTAAAACCTCAATGGATTATAAGGATTAAATTACATTTTCAACACAAAAATGAATATACAAATATAGCTATTACCTTTCATTGTATGCAGGAAGACCACTTGCAGAACGTGGCGTCAGAGGTTTTCCACCATCATCATGATAAAAGGCAAAGAGTCCAGCAGAAAACCCCTTAGAAACAGAACATATACAGTTGAATTTAAAATGATTAGCCCTGCAGTGATATTTTGTTTTCTTTTTCAAATATTTCCCAAATGATGTTTAACAGCAAGGCATTTTAAGGTCACTATTATTAGCCCCCTTAAGCAATATTTTTTTGCTAAACACAAACCACTGTTAAAGAACTACTTGCCTAATTACCCTAACTTGCCTAATTAAGCCTTTAATTGCACTTTAAGCTGAATAAAAGTAACTTGAAAAATATGATGTACTGTCATCATGGCAAAGATAAAAGAAATTCATTATTAGAAATGAGTTATTAAAAAAACTATTATGCTTAGAAATGTGCTGACAAAATCATTCCGTTAAACAAAAATTGGGAGAAAAAAATATACAGGAGGGCTAATCATTCAGTACTTTAATAATTAACTGAACAATATCTACTTAAAAAAGATTTTTTTCCATTCAATTTATGAGTTGAGCTGATGTGCAGATGTGTTACCAGAGCATGTATGATCTCGTGTTTAACCGTGGACAGCATCCCTTCAAACTCCTGAGGTTGAGTAGAGATCATATTGGGACACAGATTGGCATATCCAGCAATGGGTCTGCATTACGAAACGTTGTTGTTATTATCTATTTCAACAATCAACCAAAAAAAGCTAATCAAAATCAGCTCTATTGCATTAAACATCTCTGTTACCTGTCCAGTTCAGACTCCAGCTGACAATACGCTGCATAGGCTACGATGTTCTCCTGTCCACATCGCTCTGTGGTCATTGCACTCACGTACAGCACAAAATCAGCCCTCGCCACCCCCTCACCATCAGGAGGACCAACAGGGCCACAGGACTTTCCAGACTCACTGCAAACCCTACATTGCTGAAAGAAAATAACTCATTAATTAAATATACACAGATATTATGCATCTGAATATTTATGTTGATAACATTTTTTTAAAAATGGCAAACACAGAAATTCATGTACAAACATATTTATAATATGTTTATATGTAGTCTTTTAAGTCTTCAATAAACAGATAAGTAATGTTTATTAAGCCAGGGTTTCAGGGATTTTAAATTAAGCACATTTGTAATTCATACCCCAGCATATGTAGCACCATGCAAGTCCTTACAGTACTTAACATTTTACGTTCACCTAATATTTACATTAAACGTCAGAGTAATTTTCTAAAATACGGACCGTTTGTTAGTGTTATTGCGCAAGATTTAAATTTAAGATTTTAATTGACCGATTTCTCTGTTTTTTTGTTCTGTTTTTGACAATTATGAACAACTGTTGAAATCAAACCATAAACAAATTTAATTTCAAATATAATTCAAGCACTTTCAAGGACCTGTGCTTGTTTTTAAGTTCTTTCCAGGACTTGAATCCATGAGTCTGAAATTCAAGTACTTATTAAGAAGTGTGAGCACCCTGTAAGCACTAAAACGATCAAATAAATAGGCCTTAGAGAATATATCAAACCAGTGTGAAATGTGTACAATAATGCTCAAATTAAACAACCAAAACAAAAACAAGAAGAACAAAATCACTATGTTTTTAAATTACTTTCTAATTATTATTCAATCCGGCATGGTCAGAGGTCCAGAATATAGGAGGGTAAGGATATATCTCTAAATAAAACTCATACAGCCAGCTCTACCTCAAAGATAAATTTTTGGTACTAATACCTCTATATAAGTATCAATATAGACTTTTTGGCTCTTTTGTAAAGGAAACATTTCTGCCCCAGTGACAGTTCCTGTACCTTTATTTCTGAGTGTATGGAAAATCAAGGTTGATGCATTTACATGTGGAGCAGAATATGTGTAACCTAAGGGGCAAAATAATCCTTTAATTTTTACATAACTAGTTACTTGTAACTAATTACACCCAACACTGTACAGAAGTTAAAATCTCTGTTGTAAAAAGAAAACAAACAAGACATTTTTCTGAACAGATCTGAAGAAAGGTGAGTTGAGAATAAAATTTCAAAATGTTAAATGATTAAAGGTAACATTTACTGAATGTTAATGTAAAATGCCTTTGTTTGCGATGTACCTGAAGTAATGTAATGATACCTCTGAATCACACTATGCAACAATGTCCTAATAAATTTGTGCATGAGTAAACACACAGTAGTGAGTTTTTCATCCTAATTTTTTGACACTGTCAGAAAATGTCTGTGGTTTACATTTAGCCATAAGGCTATCCATGTCTGAAGCTCTACCCCAGCATGATGCAGAAAAAGCAAAGACACAAAACAAATTAAATACACATATCTAAAAAACACCAGCTAACAAATTGTCACAATTGCTTCAAATCAGTAATCTTTTGATAGGGACAGTGCGAAATCATAAATGTATACCAGCTATTCTTAATCTATACGGTTTCTTTTAAACAAAAAACAGCTGAATAATATAGACACAAACTGTAATAAAAAAAGAATGTTTTTCCCAATAACCTTAGAGTGACCCACCTGCAAATGATGTTCAGGGACAACAACTGGGCCACACTTGGTCACTTCAGCACACGGTCCCTGACAGTAGCGGTGAGGATCATCTCTTTTCCGGAGGTACTGATTGGTTGCACATTGCCTAATAATTACAAACATATTTTAGGATTTAAATACAGGCACAAATGAGATTAAGAACCCGCCAAGCTGCCAGAAAAACAGACCCAAGTGCAACTTTAAGAGGATTTGCTGTCAGACAATAGTAGCTCTGAAGAGAATTACCTGCTAAGTAATATCGGACCCGACTGTCTGCGAACCCTGAAGGCCTTCTGAAGATAATCAATAGCCTGTGGGAGGAGCTTGTCCTTGAAACAAAGCAGAAAAAGATCAATATACCATGCATGCGTCCAATTTAGAGATGAAAGGCCATTTTTAAGATTTAACAAACATTGACTGGTAAAATCTTGACCACATGAATCATAAAGTACCTTCACAAGGCTGCTTTTGGCTTCATCTAACCTGTGCAATCAACAGAATACATTGAATCAATCAATGTATCAATCATACAATCAATGAATCAATCAATGTATACCGTTAATAAGATACAATTACTACTGGATTTAATAACACACAAACCAGTAACTAACCCATCCAAGCTGGAGTCGTACTCTATCTGGATGTTTAACTGCTGGTCAGTGCTTCTTTTGGTCAGTCTATCTGGCTTCAAAAAGACTTTATGTATCACCTAAAAGAAAAATATCAGATATTACTGTTAAATATCGAGAGTAATGGTAAAACAATGTTTTAATCATGATTTTAGCTTATGGTATCCTTTGGCTTTCACATGTGTTTTTGAACAACATAAAAGGGTGACCAAATTATGACAGGTTTTTGTTTATAAAAGTGATCTCTCCCTTTAATGTGACACCATCTTGATACCGCTTAAAAAAAGTCAAAACAAGTTTTGTCATCATTTATTCACCTTAAATGTAAAATTGTTTCTTTTCTGGGACACAAACAAGAATGACAGCATCAGCTATCGTTTGTTTTGGAGGAAAACCAAAATCAAAACATTATATTAAAAGCCACAGCCATACAATTTGGTGCAAATAACATATTTTAGAATAAAAATGTTAAAAGACGATTTAAGGGCCTGACCTCTGTATGAAGGGGCACTTTGTGGTCACAGGTGTGCGTCTGTGCGCCGGTGCTGATGAAGATGATGATGGTGGTGTTAAACAGTAAAGCGGCTCTGATAACTGATCGAGGCTGCCGCCATCCTGACGCCATCATTCAACCTGTGCTTTATCATTCATATCTTCGTCCTGTCATCGTGCATAAAGACCCTCGATTACTCGGAAAACCGAAGGATCTTCCGAGAGAAATTCAAATGGGCAGGTCATTAAACCGGCTTCACCCATAAACCCAGAGCTGCGTGAACGTAGAAATAATACATCCGCACATATCAAAATAAAAGCTCGCACTTCGTTTAAACCTAATAGTGGTAATAAAATAAAAAAACACCCTAAACAGGCAACAAATTTTTCACTAAAATATATATTACTAGACTTGTGTAGTGTATAATGCTTATTACGTTACCAATTCTTAACAGTATATAATTTATATACATAGCAGATAGTCTGTACACTTTAAATAATAAAAAATGGCATTGCATGTTTGCGTACCTGTTTTTATTATTCACAATATGTTGAATAAAAGTTTTATAAATATCTCTATGTGTGAGTATATATATATATATATATATATATATATAAACATTTATTTGCAATATATGTATATACATGCTAAATATACTGCTCAAAAAATAAAGGGAACACTTGGGAGTTACGGTGCTGTTTAAGTGTTTCCTTTATTTTTTAAACAGTGTTTATTTATATATTTACATTTTTTATTCCATGTGAGGTTGTTTATATACATTTATAAGATCAAAATAAAAGTTTGCAACCTTTAAAATGACTTTTTTTTTTACATTCTACATTCATCTTGTACATAAAGCATACTATGTATTCAAATACAGAGACATACAGCACAATCCAGTTCATAAACAGCTGTACGTTTGCTAACAATACTGCTTAATACTAACTAGAACTGATTTCAATCAGTGCAATAAATAAAAGGAATAATAAACCAATCAGACAAAAAGTAAAAACAATACTACAAAATAGCGAGCCGAATATATACAATTGTTTATTACAAGAGTACAGAATATCACATTTAAAAACAGAATCACACAATCAATGTTTAGTTAAATGAGTACAAAAATCAATCAAATGTTCAATAGATAATATCCTATTGACTCTCATAAATCAGTTCTACTTTTTAAAGAGCAGCAGACAGGTTTGCTTTAAATCATCTTTGATCAGGCTGTGTCAGATACTGCTTATTTGAGGCACATTTCTACAGTATCTGACTCACAGTTTGAGTTTTCCAGTTAGAGCGTTGCCGGGATAGAGCCGTGAGAAGCGGCCCAGAGTCCACACTGGAAACACATTCCTGTAAGAGGTGTAGCTGATGGCACAGCTTTTATTAAACACTCCAGAAATGTTCTCCTGAAAACAGGAAAAGTGCGAATTTTTTTAGTTAAACTGAGAGACATTGATTGTATTTTGGTGATCTGGCAACACATTTTCTCACCTGTGGCCAGTCTCCATTAGGTAACTGCTTATCGATCAATACTTGAATGCCTCGCTCAATCACTCTGGTGCCAGGGTACCTAAAAAATGACAATTTAAAAAAAATCTACGCTTAAAAAAAATACCTGAATGTACGTCTGTGATTTCTTTCTGTAATTGCATAAATATTCAGAGTTTACCCATCCCAGACACCTTAAAGGGATAGTTCACCCAAAAATGAAATTCTGGGACTGTTTAACACAATAAATATATATTGAGGAATTTCGGAAAGCAGCAGCCATTGACTTCTATAGTATTTTTTGCTCCTACTATGGAAGTCAATTTCTGCTGGTTACCAATATTCTCAATTTCTTGCTTTGTGTTAAACAGTAGAATCTCAGAACTACCTAATGCAGAGGTCAGACTGCTCGGTTTTAGCCCAGATTTTGACTTGCTGACAGGTTTTGAAAAATTGCCAACAAATGCCTGAAATCACAGGCAAATTGGTGCTTGTTCAAGTGAGTAACAATCACACAGTGTGAACTGCCAAAGACCTGAGATCTGAGAGAATAAGCCGATGAGTCGCCCACACCCGTGAGATATTTGGCATGCTAAATATCTGAAACTTTTGGCAATTTAAATCATGTCATGTGAAATTGATTTAAATAACATTGGCGATCACCTACAGCCAATGAGAGAGCAGCATCCACTAGTATGGGTATCTGCAGGCCAGCGGGAGGATGAGGGAAAAGTTAAAAGGGCTTCTTTTCAGTCTATTTGGACCCAAGAAATGGAGGAAAACTGAGTAGTGTCGGTCTGCGGACTGCAAGACAGGGGCGTGACATCAAGGGGTCTTAGGGGCGTAACTTGTAGTACATTAGAGGCGTAACTTGAAGTTATTGAGACATGTCAAATGTTGCTGGAAAGATGGCGCTGTACATCAGTCATTAACATCTACACCTACACCACGCCTAAACCCAACCATCACAGTCATTAACGTCTATACCTACCACAACCCTAAACCCAACCATAGTTATTAATGTCTACACCTTCCCCAACCCTAAACCCAACCATCAGAGTTAATACCGTACAGCCACGAGTTGCAGAGGCATTGTATTGTTATTTGCAACCACAGGCGGCGACGCCGAGTAGGCTAACTGTCCTGACAAAACGAATAAAGAAGTCTGCCATCTTGCCAACAGGTCACAGAGAACGGTGTGACTTGCGTTCTTGTGTCTTGCTAGGTCACCTCGGAAGAACAAACTCGGGAGACCGCCAGAACAGAGAATGTGTCCTGTGAGAAATGAGATTCTGCGTTCTTCCTGATGGTCACGTGACCTTCACGCATCTTTAACCAAAAAGTATTTAAACATTACAGCATTCATACAACAATTATTGTTTTTTTTCCTTTTTCACAATATATACTATCCATAAAGACTTTACAAATATACGTTGCACAATACAAATAAAAAGATTTTAATAGCAATTTCAGCAAATAAACACCCTTAATGTGTTTATTCCTTTATTAAGGTTTTCATGGTCATGTTTATATTCACTGTTTCATTTAGAGATACTCCTGAGATAAACAAGTGATATCTCTGAACTTTATAATAAACCTATATAAAATGCTGCGCTTCCCACCTCCAGTCGTAATGACTTTTGGGACTTCTAGAGCAAGGCTGTTTCTCAATATGTGTTCTTCAGCGGTCTTGCGTCCTTGTGTTCTCGTGTAACGTCATCATCTGCTGCCAAAGTTCAGTTCCAATACTCAAAACCGCAAGAACAGACGACGCGTGAAACTTCCCGGATGTGTTCTTGATATCGAGGACGCACCAATGCAGACTTGAGCACCGATCTCGCTTTAGAAGTGGGAAGCGCAGCATTTTATTTAGATTTATTATTAAAGTTCAGAGATATAAGTTATTTACCTCAGGAGTTTCCCTAAATGTAACGGTGAATATAAACAATAAACATTACCATGGACATCTTAATAAAGGAATAAACACATTAAGGGTGTTTGTTTGCTGAAATTCGTATTAAAATCTGTTTTATTTATATAGTGCAATGTATATTTATAATGTTTTTATGCATAGAATATATTTTGAAAATATACAACTTTCAACTTTCTTCCGAGGACACCTGGCAAGACCGGTCTCCACAAGTACGCAAGTCCGTTCTCTGTGTTCTTGGAATTGAGAAACAGAGAGTTCGGTGCTCAAGTCTGCATCGGTGTGTCCTCGAGAACACATCCGGGAAGTTTCACGTGTCCTCTGTTCTTGCGGTCTTGAGTATTGGACCTGAACTTTGGCAGTTGATGATGACGTTACACGAGAACACGAGGATGCAAGAACGCTGAAGAACACATATTGAGAAACAGCCACTCTCGTTGTGAGATCTCGTCTGGTTCAATGGGATCTCGATAACTGCAAGTTACGCCTCTAACTTACTACAAGTTACGCCACTTCATAGGAAAAACTAGTGAAAATGTGGAAGGAGCACCCGTGTCTGTTTGACGTGTCATCTGAGCAATACCACAACCAGGTCAAAATAGAAAAATTGTCGATGAGAAATTGCTAATTCCCTTCAAAGGCCAAGTGAGCAACATAAGTACATTTTCTACCTTACTTAAGGTTTCTTTCTCGTTATGTAGTTAATAACAAAAGATATACTACATGACCTCGCGTTGTTTCCATGTCACTTCTCACGCGTGTTTGGTTGTAAGATATAGTTTGCAGACAGAGACAAAGTTGTCGGCGATTCTGCTATATATTCAGCCTTTGTTCACCTGCTGATCGCCCCGCCCCGTTTTCTACCTGACCCAACCGTTCTAGAAAAATTTACATCTGGTTTCCAAAATCTCACGTTAAAATTGGGAACTACAAAAGAGAGAGATAACAAATAAAAGTGTAGGTTGTGCAAGGATTGTAGGCTAAATGTCAGTTTTATTTGCCCCTTTGTTATGAGACATGAGTGCCGCCTTAACCATTGACAAGTGGTGAGGTTTGTGACTGGTGAGGCACAGACTCTTTCAAAGTCAAATTTACAAACATATCACTCAATATATTTGCCAACTACCAATTGTGTTTCATATATCATATCAGCATTTTTTCTATACACATAGCAGGTACATATCTGGCCAAGAAAGAATGTAAAATGTATAGCGATTAAATATGCCTCTCAAAAAACACCCAGCTGGATGCTACAGAGTCCAGACAGCTTATAACAAGTGACACACAGCACCATGGTGTATGTGCATGCTTTTTCTAATTCACACACAGCACCACGGCCGATGCGTAAGTATGTGCGTGCGTGCGTGCGCGCTCTCTCTCTCTCTCTCTCTCTCTCTCTCTCTCTCTCTCTCTCTCTCTCTCTCTCTCTCTCTCTCTCTCTCTCTCTCTCTCTCTCTATCTATCTATCTATCTATCCATCTTTCCATCTATCTCTATCTCTCGAGAACACTATATTGTTAGACCGCCAACTCCCGTTTGAATTACACCAGAGTTACTGACCGCTACCGCATTTTATTCAGAAATTCATTCCTGCACCACAAGAAATCTGGTCGGGTCCCGCGGCTATACCTGCAGACCTGTACTCTGAAGGACATTCCTGCAGTCTACATGCCAATCGCACGCTCTATCAAAACTTGCGACATCTGTGGCATTGTGCTGTGGGCTAAAGCTTCACAGTTTACAACAGTCTTTAACTGTGGCCAGCCTAATGCACACATGTGCAATAATCATGCTGTCTAATGTAGGGTTACACGATACTGGAATTCGGTAACAATCAACACTGAAATTTTGGAGGGTTTTAAAGGCTACGATTCATCAGCGAATCGCTCGTATGTCAGCTTATAGACAAACCAGCTGATGGACGTGACTTTGAAACACTCCAGTGTCCTAGTATCTGTGTAAACACTCGATAAACAGTGGTGACTTCGGTGAACTGATGACCTTCACGGACAATCACAGTCATTTCTGTTGAGCATGTAAACACAACGGCAAATCAGCGCTGTTTAAGAACATGCTCAGTAGCCCTCAAATGTAAGCGGGAAATGGACAATTTTAAAACTTCAGTATCGACTGGTACTGAATTCTAGTATCTTGACAACACTAGTCTAATGAGTATCTTGATATGTCACACCGCTGAGGTGGATGAATTATCCAGGCAAAGGAGAAACGCTCACTACAAAGATTTTGAGAAATGTGTGAACAATATTTGAGAGAAATAGGCCCTTTGTATACATAGAAAAAGTTGTAGAGTTTAGTACATGATTATTCAATGTAAAGTGTTAACCAGAAACAGTAACACCAGGCACTAATGCAGATGTTACCTGACAGCCATCAACCCCAGTAAAGCCCAGCAGGTGTTGTGGATCTGAGAGTTGTTGCTCTGAACATAGCGCCTCTGCTCACAGGACTCAAAGTCTTCACCCCAGCCTCCATCCTCCATCTGCTTCGACAGCAGGAACTCACAGGCACGCTTCACCTCCACACAAACAGACCTGCAGTACAGAAACAAATGTTTTTTTTTGGATATTTTGACTCTACTGTGACATAACAGATCTAAGCACCAGGGTAGCGCCAAACTTTTATTTTGAGACAAAATTACAAACTAAGCTTTAACTCAGGATCAGCTTGTTGATTTGTGAGCCTGGACCACATAAGTACACATAAGTGCACATGTTTAGATTTGTGCATTAACTAAAAGCTGAATAAGTAATATTTCCATTCATGTGTGGTATACAGTACAATATTTAGCAGAGATACAACTATGTGAAAATCTGAAATCTGATGGTTCAAACAAATACAATTACTGACAAAATCACATTTGAAGTGTCCAAAATGCATATTATTTAAAAAATTGAGTTTTTGTTATTTTAAGGTAGGAAATGTACAAAATATTTTCACAGAACATGATCTTTACTTAATATTATAATGATTTTTGGCATAAAAGAAACATTTATCATTTTTGACCCATACAATGGCCATTGGCAAAAATATAGTAGTGTAACATATGACTGCTTTTGCTGTAAAGGGTCTCATATTTATTATTAAGTTGGTGAAACGTCTTTCCAATAAACAAAAAGTCCACAGAATAGTTTTGAAAGTTGTAGATTGTGAAAATGATGTGATTTTATATAATTTGTGCCATTGTAAAACCTTTAAGTCTGTCCCTCAGAACCTTTTTTGCATTTGTCAAAGTGATAGTTCATACATTTTTCTAAAACTTTATGAGTTTGTATATTCTGTTGAACACAAAAGATATTTTCAAGCTAAAAACCTGTAACCATAGACTTCCATAGTGGGAAAAACAAATAATATGAAAGTCAATGGTTAGAGGTTTCCAACATTCTTCAAAATATCTTATTTTGTGTTCAAAGGAAGTGTTGAAACTCAATCCAAAGGATGTCGCAGAAAAAAAAAAAAACCCAGTTCGAATCAGGCTTGGAATTTTGGGGAGGCCACGTTGTCACCATTCTTTGAACTCGCTCCAGGGCTGTTATCACATAACAGTGGGCCAATTGAGTTGACTCTCTTCCCCCAATACTCTGGCCGCAGATGTGCAGGGATTTTTCAGCCCAATTCGTAAAAGATTAATCATCTAAACAATGAGGTTTTACATGTTGTGGTGGAAATTGCCTGCACGAGACTTTTGAAAGACCGGTCATGTGGTCATGTGTTCGCCTCGGGACATTCTAATTGCAGCCAGATGGACAAATTCCATAGAGACAAAGAAATATCTGGCAATTAATGCATATGAATGAAAGACTTAAGAAAGACGATCTCTTAAAATGTTAGAACTGAGGCAGATATAATATTTTGAATAATATGCCACAGGTCTCCTCATGTGCTGTGTTTATTCCAACCAACCAGGTTAATAATGAGTTGTCTTACACTTATAACAGGTAAAAATGATCTGTATGTGTCTGAAATGTTTGATTATTTGGTATTAAACAAAACCTAGTTACATTTGCAATACATTGGTGTAGATGAAAAACTAGTAGTACAAACAGTATTCGTCTTGTAACATTTGATGTAAGATAGTTACAATCTTACAAGAGCTTTTACCACGTGAAATCTCTTGCAGTCTGTTATTAATTAACCCTTACTACACTGGTACGGGGCGTGGCCCCGCCCTCCATGGCAACTGCTCATTGGAAGGGGATGGATCAATATGTGTCCCTTAAATACTCACTGCAGCCCTAAAAACATTGCTTTTAGCATTAGCTGGCTTGCACCTGCTGTTGCTTCTGCTCTCTTTCACCTGCCCGGACTCCACGCCGCCACGTGATTGGGTCACCACGAACTCTCCATGCAAACCTCTCGAGTTTCGGACCTCCGAAACTTCCGCAAACGAACTCTCAGCAGAGTCCGTTACCCCGGTAACCCAGGACAACAACCTCCACTCACGAGCAGGAATCCCAAAGACGTCACAGAAACCACCCGACCAGGAGCGCCGTGTGTTTCCTCAGGCCAACTCGGAGACAAACTCCAACAAGACTTCAGCAAATACGCAAGTAACACGAACAAATGTTGTCTCTTGCTGATTTGGTGCATATAATCCTAAGCAGTTAAAGATAAGTCAAATCTCTGCTTTTGTGGTTTCTCAGGTGCTTCTAAGATCTAGTAAGAACTACTAGAATTAATTTGGGACGGGTGTCAACTCATTTTTGCATCCTCCGAACTGCCTCTGTGTGTGTGTGTGTGTGTGTGTGTGAATGTGTGTGTTTTGTTTGTTATTTGTTTATTACGTAGTTAGCTTCATGTATCGTAGTGTAGCTCAATAAATATTTGTTCTCCTTTTTTAAGAACTGTGTTCTTGTTTATGTGCCTCTAAGTCATTGCCTCAAGCTGTAGATCTGTTTGTTACCTTGCTAAAAGTTAACCCGATTCTGTGTTATGTTATTATCGTTGGCCACGGAAATAATATAAACAAGATTGGTAAAATACTATGTCTTACATTTGCGGGACAAATGGTAGATAAAGTGTGAATCTTTTAATCTGATTAAATCTGACTCAATTGAGTCAAATCAACGATTCAAATCTTCAGGATCCGATTCATTGATATGAGCTAATCAATCCCTGATCGATCTTATAACGTAGGTTGATCTCCTACAGAAGAAAAAGGACAAATCTGTTGTTAACAAGTGAGGAGGAAATGACCTTAGTTCAGTTTTGGGTGACCTATCCCTTTGTTCAATATGGCATTTAACCTGACTAAGCTGTGTATATAAGTGATTTTTTGCAACAGAAACGGACTGACGTGACTTTAATCAGGCAAAACTCACACACGAGCTGCCTAAATTCAAACAGCACATCACATGCCCCACCAGAGACAATAACATTTTGGATCATTGCTACACCACAATAAAGGATGCATATCGCTCTGTCGCCAGAGCAGCTTTAGGACTCTCCGACCACTGCCTGGTTCATCTTATACCAACTTACAGGCAAAAACTTAAAACTACTAAGCCAGTATTAAGGACTGTTAAGAGATGGACCAACGACACAGAGCAGGTCTTACAAGCCTGTTTTGAATGCACTGATTGGAGTGTTTTTGAAGCTGCAGCCACCGACCTAGACGAGTTCACAGAGACTGTAACATCATACATCAGTTTCTGTGAGGAGTTATGCATCCCTACCAGGACCTACTTATCATTTAACAATGATAAACCATGGTTTACACCAAAACTTAGACAGCTTCGTCATGAAAAAGAGGATGCCTACAGGAGCGGGGACAGGATTTTATACAATCAGGCCAGGAACACACTGACAAAGGAGATTGGTGTGGCCAAGAAAAGCTATGCCAAAAAGCTGCAAAACCAGTTTTCTGCCAACGACCCTGCATCAGTATGGAAAGGCCTGAAAGACATCACAAATTATAAAACGCCATCCTCCAGTATCGACTGCAACAACCATCTTGCAAACGAGCTGAATATCTTCTATTGTAGATTTGACACCTCTGACCAGACACCTCACACCCACCCGGATCATCTCCCTACACAGCCATCAACACCTCCAGCCATCTCCCTCTCACCCCCTGCACTTC
>CAIGQZ010032409.1:17669614-17684303 GCA_903798205.1 Danio tinwini
ATAGGGCGACGCAATGGCACAGTAGGTAGTGCTGTCGCCTCACAGCAAGAACGTTGCTGGGTCGCAGGTTCGAACCTCAGCTGGGCTGGGTCAGTTGGCGTTTCTGTGTGGAGTTTGCATGTTCTCTCTGCGTTCGCGTGGGTTCCCTCCGGGTGCTACGGTTTCCCCCACAGTCCAAAGACTGTACAGGTAAATTGGGTAGGCTAAATTGTCCGTTGTGTATAAGTGTGAATGAGTGTGGATGTTTCCCAGAGATGGGTTGCGGCTGGAATAGTCAAATATTATTTACTGTCATCATGGCAAAGATTAAATAAATCAGTTATTAGAGATAAGTTATTAAAACTGTTTAGAAATGTGTTGGGAAAAAATCTTCTCTCAATTACACATAAATTGAAGAAAAAATAAAAAGGGGGGGTAATATTTCTGGGGGGCTAATAATTCTTCAACTGTGTGTATGTATATATATATATATATATATATATATATATATATATATGAAGAGTTCAGATGCTAAAACTATCTGAAGTGCCATCTGATTTCCATCGAAAATGACAATTTTTCTCAGCCTCCTTTGTTTATGTTGAGATATTTCACTTAAAACACCAGGAAAAGGACTTATTCTTTGCCATAAAAGTGATAATACTGAAGATACAAACAGGACAAGTAAAAAATGCCCATTTTAGAGCAAAATTTTTGACGGCATTTAGAGATTTCTGCATCTAAACTCTTCATATATATATATATATATATATTGCACAATATATCGTTTCAGCATTGATATGCGCAATGTGAGTATACACAATGTTGAGTCTGGATTATACTTTTGTAAGTGTTATAGTGTGTGGTGAGTGGATAATCATTTTGCAAAGTGTTCTGTGACTGTGAGAGTTATAAAAGCACTCAGACATAACAAATTGTTTATAAAACGTAGACTATGCAGTATTATTTTTACATTTGATTATTCAATTACTGTATACCTGAATACAGGTCGACTGAAAACAATAAAAGTGCTGTTTATTTTATTTGTATCTTTGTCTATATTGTATTTATCTATGCTTGTAGATTGTTTCTTATATTTTATGCATATGCACTCCCCTACAGAATTATCCCAATCAATCTAAACTCATAAATTCTTTCCAAATAGTTATTCAACAAATCTAGTGAAATTGTATTGCATCGCAGAATAATGTCATTTAGAGCACTTTTTTGCATCATATAAAAAAAAGTTGCCTTGTTTTTCACACGTTTATATATAAAACATTTCATTCAAGTCAGTGTGAAATCAAATGTCCCGGTTAACACAGACTTTAAATTAGATTAGGTCATATTAGCAAGAAACATTTTAAAGATGCCGGACTGTGTTATAAATGATCCAATGCATACCCTTCCCATGAGCCATCAGGTCTCTGAACCCTCCTGCAGTAGTCCAGCCCCTGCTGAAGAGTGCTCCTATTAAAACAAGAGACGCTCTTCAACCAAATCATTCTTCACACCTCATTATACTGAGATTTGGAGTCTGTGTGTACCTGATCTCTTCTGCTCTGTGATTAGGATATACGCCGTGAAAGTGTTTCAATGCCTGCAATACAGCTGAGGTGCACTCAACATATGTGTAGTCAATCATTATATCACCTAAAAGAGAAATTTAACAGGAATTTCAGATCTAACAGGAAATGCCCGACAACTGAATATGATATTTTAATGCTCACTCACCAAATACTTCAGAGGGGTTCAGCAGCTCCAGCAGTTTTCCCCCACGTTTCGTCTCATATGTGGCAAAGCCTCCATCAGGGTTTCTCATGCTCAACAGCTGACACAGAATTATGCAGAAAAAGTACATTAATGCTCAAAGCTTAAGATTTGTTTTTGAAGAAAATGGTAGTGTTGTTTTAGAAAGTATGCATTACAGGCTTTTTGCATTAAAGAGAGGCAACAAAGACACTTTATAATAGCTATACAAATAACTTTATTTCCTTTAAAATATTTACAAAGTGCTGTTTAATGGAGAAAAGCTTTTTTTCAGACACATTTCTAAACAGTTTTAATGCCTCATTTCTAATAACTAATTTCTTTTGTCTTTGCCATGATGTCAACTCATAATATTTTACTCAATATTTTCATATTTAAAGGCTTAACTGGGTTAATTAGGGTAACTAGACAAGTCATTGGATAACAGTGTTTATGTAGTTTTTTTCTGCAGCCAAATGAAAAATACATATAATTTTTCTTAAAAAGGCTAATAATATTGACCTTTAAAATTATTTTCAAATATAAAAAATAGGATTTAATTCCAGCCAAACTAAAAGAAAAACACTTTCTCCAGAAGTAAAAATATTATTGGAAATACTGTTAAAAAAAATCCTTGCTCTGCTAAAAAGCCATGTAAAATATTAGAAAATAATACAAACTTCACAAGCGGGCTAATAATTTTGCTCACAACTGGATATATATAATTTCAAATATCAAAAACTCCTTTTTTTAAGCACCAAATTAGCATTTTAAAATGTTTTCCAACGGATCATGACACTGAAGATTTAACATTTTAAATACATTTAATAAAATAAAGATTATCTTAATTTCTAATTTCACAATATACTCGTTCCTACTGTCGCCACTGGCTTGCTTGATTTGAGACTTGTGGAGCTGCGCATCGATGGATTTGCTCTTCAGTGTTTAGACTTTCAGCAGTGAAAATTAAACCACACTGAACTGACTGACACTGTTTCAATTTACTATAATCTTCTATGTTAAGCTGCTTTGACACAATCCACATTGTAAAAGCGCTATAGAAATAAAGATGAGTTTAATTAAATTTAATATTAAATCCAGTCAAGCTAAACAAACTGTAAAAAAGCTGAAAGTTCAATCTGTCAACTACAAATAATTTCAGCCTATGGATAAACATTTACCATTGTTATCTTATATTTGAATTCTCTGTTTGAATTAAACACATTTAATAATAAAGATCACAATTTTGAGGGACTGAGATTCAACATAGGGACTCTGGACCGGCAAAAATAGGGTCTAACATGTGCTTTATACCAATAGCATAGCATTTTACTGTAAATCAAGATATTTCCGCTTTGTAAACAGACAGTATATGCAAGTAAGGTTATTACCACATTGACAGCATCAAAAAGCCTTTCCTTGGGAATGTTTTCTTTGAGGAAACTGCACTGCTCTTGCAGAAGCATCACAGATTTCAGCCCTTCTGACACACAGTCAGCAACTATCCAACCACAGTCCCGTGTGCTGAAGGGAAAGCCTCCCTAAATTACACAACACACACATATATATGCTCATTTATATTTAAGTGCAAATTAAAAACTATTAATAATAAAGTTGACATGATATACACAAATGTTTACCTTGTTCATTTGTCTATAGTATTTCTCATATTCTGGAGGATTATCTTTGACCTACAATAATGAGAAACTGGTTGATTCTTACACAGAGAACAATAAGAGATAGTTCTTACAAAGATTACATTTCAGTGCGATACAAAATCTGATACCACAACAAAATGCTTTTAGTATTAATGGACAATTTAAAATCAAACATAATACAGGTAAAAATATTTCAGATTTGTGCACATTTGATATTGACCTTAAATGATGAATTTGGTAACATTCTCTTTGTTGTTTTTGAGAAAGAGGAACAAACAGAACAAAGACTTGAATTCAAATGATATGTGCAATATTACGAAATCATATTTTTTAACATAAGAATTGTTTACCCTTTCCCATTTATGCAAAAAATGTATTAAATAAAACAAATAAAATTATAAAATTTATAAATGAATAATAACTAAAAAAAGGGAGGGATGCGGGGGGGGGGGGGGGCTGTGAGATTATTTCAGAACACCTTTTAATAAATAACTTTTTACATGGAAACAAAATCTTGACACTCTCAACAGTGTATAAAACATCCCCAAGAGTCATGTGTTTATTTCTATTAATTAAATGTTAAATTAATTAACAATTAATATAAAACAATAAAAAAATAATAGCTACATCAATATTCTTTACCGTGTCTCATATATTAAAAACATTTGCAGCTATTTGCAGAAAAAAGCCTATAAGGATAAAGACTATCATGATTACCCCCACTTTAAAGGCTCTGATGGTCTTCATTAAAGGGAACATGTACTTGTTATGATCGTTTTTTATTTTTATACTTGTTTTTCCAATGGGTTTTATGAGAACAGAGCAAAATTTGGTTCATCTTATATGCTTGTATTTGTCTTTAATGTGAAACTTTTTGTATTGCCATTTTTGACCAGAACTCCCTGAAAGAAAATATCCTGTATCTTAATGGGGCTCTCCTAGTCAAATAAAAGATAAATAAAATTCATTTTATTCATGCTTACCTGAGTCAGATCCAAGAAATGATGGGCTTGTGTGAGGCACTCTGTAAATCTGGGGATGTCCTGGGCTCCTGCCTGTTCAGAAAAAAAGCACAACTGGTCAGAGAAATCATCAGGTATGTGTCAGTGTCAGCTTTATTGTTGACAATTTGTACCTCCAGAAATGCTTGTACTGCAAATGCAGTGTCCCATAGCTGTGATCCGTTTGTTCCCTAAAAGAAAGAAATAACAATATAATAATAAAATTTTTTAATATAAATATACAGTTGAAGTCAAAATAATCATATTAAGTTCAAAATTATTAGTCCCTTTGAGCTATATTTTTCCAATTGTCTACAGAACAAACCATACAATTCATACAATGACTTGCCTGATTACCCTAACTTGCCTTATTAACGTAGTTAAGTCTTTAAATGTCACTTTAAGCTGAATATTATTATCTGGAAAAATATCTAGTGAAATATTTTATACTGTCATCATGGTAAAGTTAAAAGAAATCAGTTATTTAAACTATTATATTTAGAAATGTGTTGAAAAAATATTCTCTCCTTTAAACAGAAACTGGGAGAAAAATATACAGAGGGGCTAATAATAAGACTTCAACTACATATAAACATATAAATGTTTGTCTGTCAAACAAAACCTTCTTAATTACTCACCTGCATTTTCATGCCATCCAAACCCAGCCTGGAAAAGAGGAAAAAGTGAAAATAATTAATTTAAAAACTCCCAAAAAAGAAAAACAGAAGTCATTTTTATAATGATATTTTCCTTCATTCGTTCATTATCCTTCAGCTTAGTCCCTTATTTATCAGGGGTCTCCACAGTGGAATGAACTGCCATCTATTTCGTCATATGTTTTACACAGCGAATGCCCTTGCAGCAATGGAAAACACCTATACACACTCTCATTCACACACACTCATACACTACGGCCAATTTAGTTAATCTAATTCACCTATAGTGCATGTCTTTGGACTGTGGGGGGAAACCGGAGCACCCTGAAGAAACCCACACCAACATGGGGAAACCATGCAAACTCCACATAGAATGCCAACTGGCCCAGCCAGGACTCGAACCAGCGACCTTCTTGCTGTGAGGCGACAGTGCTAACCACTGAGCCACCATACCGCCTTATAATGATATAACACACTATATACAAGTAAATAATTTAAAATCAGGTCACTCACCACAGATAGTCAGGAATCCTTGAAACGTGCTTCTGAAAGGCGGGTGAAGTGGGTCCATCTACATACCAGCGTACCAACATGTTGATCGTTTTTGAGATCTGAAAAAAAAAGAGAGAGAGAGAGACCGAATTATGGTTCAAGAAATGGTGAATGTTTTTGATCAAACATGCACGGATTATTTGAACATGATAAAATCATGGACATGCATTGATTTCAAGCTGACTTTACACAGCAAACAATTAATTTTTTACTCACCGGTCCGATGCTGATACATTTTGTGAAGCGATCGTCTGCTTTAATGTGGTCATAAAGCTCCTTCACTGCTTTTTCTCTCAGTATAGTGCTGTGATGAGCTTCATACACATTCAGGAAAACTGCACAATAAGGTTTTAGACTTTATATATAACATATCAATTAAAACAAAAGCTTTGTTGTCCTTTGTAAAATGATATACTTCTCTCACAATAAGCGCAAGTCAGCAAGTTGCTGTGTGGCGTGTATAAGTCACAGGCTGCAACGTTGTTCCTTTGAGCTGGCCAGTCAATAGTGGAGTAATCCTGGATGTAAAGCTCCTGTTTCAAACACAAGAACAACATCTGGGCTGGTGCATCTCTGACTGGATACTGGAGATCCAACTGGAGCTAAAAATGTTATTGTGATCATGTACTAAACAGAAAGCTCACCCAAAAATCTAGGAATTTACGTAGGTAGTACAAGATGCAGGAGTCTTTTTAGCTGCAAGTTAACTGAGGTTCTTTTTGACTCTGTTTTATCAGAATACCTGCCTACGTAATTTACAAATGATTCAGAAAAGATTGATTAGCTGTGTTGGAAACACAGTATTCTGTAGAATAGTGGGTTGTCCCTATGGAGCAGGTTTGGAGACCTCTGTGTTAGGGTTTTATGAAAATCGACTATAAGCTTTAATCAATGATAGAGCTGAATAATATATGGTTTCAGAATCAATATCATGATGTGAACATCAGCAACAGTCACATGGTCTGAATTATGGATAACCAGAAGCCACACAAGGCATGTGATTTGTGAAGTCACTGCAAAGTTTAACCATAATAGAGCAAAGGTTTCTTATTCGCATGTGATTTTAAGGTCTATGAAGGTGTGAGCATTTGAGCACAAGAAATGATCATGTTTGCAGGTGTAACACAGATGAATTGTATTTAATTATTTTTATGATGAAGACTACATAGGAAAAAATGCTTTTCTCTTTCAATTTTTGTCTTGTTTCTACAGAAATCTCAATTTCAAACCGAAAAAAAGATTATTATACATACCCCATTAGCAGATTATTTAGCTTGTTTTAAGAAAAAACTCATTTTGACCTATTACTTCAGAAAATGAAAACAAAACAATATATTTACTAGAATCTTTTTATATTTTGGCTAGAAATGAGACAAAAAACTAAGTAAGAAAAGCATTTTTTGTCCCTGAATACTTTTGAACTCCCCAGAAAAACATCCAATAAATAAAGCTATTCAAACCATGGACCCTTGTTATGAAGCATTTAAGGGTCATCATAATCTTAAATCCTTGAAAGGTTTTAATATTTTGATTTCTGAAAAAAATACGTATGTAAACGTTATATGTATTTAAATTATCATGTTTGCAGGTGTAACACAGATGAATTGTAATTAATTATTTTTATGATGAAAACTACATAGGAAAAAAAGCTTTTTCTCTTGCAATTTTTGTCTTGTTTCTAGTACAGAAATCTCAATTTCAAACCGAATTATTTTATATTTAAGATTATTATACATAGCCCATTAGCAGATTATTTAGCTTGTTTTAAGGAAAAACTCACTTCATTTTGACCTATTACTTATTACTTTGACCTATTAAGTGAAAACAAAACAATATTTTTACTAGAATCTTTTTATATTTTAGCCAGAAATTAGACAAAAAACTAAGTAAGAAAAGAATTTTTTTGTCCCTGAATACTTTTGAACTCCCCAGAAAAACATCTAATAAAGCTATTCAAACCATGGACCCTTTTTTTTACAAAACTGTTATGAAGCGTTTAAGGGTCATCATAATCTTAAATCCTTGAAAGGTTTTAATATTTTGATTTCTGAAAAAACGGATGTACATGTTAAATGTATTTCCCTTATGTAATATATCATCTTTGCATCAAATTACAAAAACCTAATTAAAGCTTGTGCATTTGAAATGCAGAGCGTATGAGCATGACAGTACAATTTGCGCTGTTCTGTTTTTCCCTCTTCTGGCTGCCATTATCATTCATTTTCCTTCAGCTTAGTCCCTTTATTTGTCAGAGGTCGCCACAGCAGAATGAACTGCCAACTTATCCAGCATATGTTTTACACAGCGGATGCCCTTCCAGCTGCAACCCAGTACTGGGAAACATTCACACACACGCTCATACACTACGGCAATTTCGTTTATTCAATTCACCTATAGCGCATGTCTTAGGACTGTGGAGGAAACCGGAGCACTTGTACCCACGCCAACACAGGGAGAACATGCAAACTCAGCATAGAAATGCCAACTGAGCCAGCAACCTTCTTGCTGTGCGATGACAGTGCTAACCACTGAGCCACCTGGTCGCCCCTGCTATTATCAGTCTCACACAATTGTTTTCCTTTCTTTTGAAGTCTTGATAACACCATTGCTGAATTATTTCAGCAAATAGGATTGTAAAAAAATTATTTGTTGTACTGACCCATTCACTGCGCTCTAGGTTTACCCAACTATGACGACTTCAGCTACTGAGACATTTTGGAAATGTAAAAAGGGTCCATATTTTATGTGGAGACTGTGGTGCTTCTCAACCCTAGTGGCCTCAAGTGGTACAACAGTGAAACTGCACCTGTTTTAAGCTGAGCACCAGAGGATCTTCATCAGCAGAGAGCCTCACAGCGTAGCAGTAGCTCATAGGCAAGTAGACCTGTCGACAGTGGCACCATAATGTGGAGGGATGTGCTGGCATCCAGGATGGCAAAAGCCTAATAGAATAAACCACACAAATTACATACATTTACAACAACACTAAGCCTGCAAACTACTGAACTCCCTATTTACCACATCTCTGGAAAAAGCGTATTCATTCCTTCCCAGCTGTACACGTTCAGGATGGCCAACCAAAATTTGCCCCATGAGGGTATGCCAACAGCGCCACCTGTAACCGAGCAGCACAATACTGATAAGCACTATTAATTTTGATTTAATAGTTTATATTACTGTGTTTACAGCGATCACAGACCTCTTTTGTGTAAAGCATTTCTTGCCCGAACCATATCTGGATCATCAGGCCCAACTCCCAAAATTCTCAGGGTTGTGTAACTCAAAGCTGTTCCAAACACAGTAGACTTGTCTTCAACGTGCCTAAAAAAAAATATTATTTGTGATGATCCCAGCCATGTTACACATTAATAATAATAATAATTATATATATATATATATTTATATATATATTTATATACACACACACACACACACAGTTAAAGTCAGAATTATTAGCCCCCCTTGAATTTTTTTTCTTTTTTTAAATATTTCCCAAATGATGTTTAACAGAGCAAGGAAATTTTCACAGTATGTCTGATAATATTGTTTCTTCTGGAAAAAGTTTTATTTGTTTTATTTCGGCTAAAATAAAAGCAGTTTTTAATTTTTTAAAAACCATTTTAAGGTCAAAATTTTCAGCCCCTTTAAGCAATATTTTTTTTCGCTAGTCTACAGAACAAACCATCGTTATAAAGTAACTTGCCTAATTCCCCTAACCTGCCTAATTACCCTAATTAACCTAGTTAAGCCTTTAAATGTCACTTTAAGCTGTATAGAAGTGTCTTGAAAAATATTTAGTAAAATATTATTTACTGTCATCATGGCAAAGAAAAAATAAATCAGTTATTAGAGATGAGTTACTGAAACTATTATGTTTAGAAATGTGTTGAAAAAAATCTTCTCTCGGTTAAACAGAAATTAGGGAAAAAAATAAATAAACAGGGGGGCTAATAACTCTGACTTCAACTGTGTGTGTATATATATATATATATATATATATATATATATATATATATATATATATATATATATATGTATTTTTTTTTTTTTAAAGTTTGTCATTTGGATTGTCATTACTGTATTTTTACAATTAATAATAATCATAATAATTATACTACTACTACTACTACTAAAATCAATAATCATTATTATTTAATTACATTTAAAAATTAAATATATATAATGTGTAAAATATTTAAATAATACACAAATTTTAAGATGGCAATAATATATATAAATTTATATATATTTGTATTATGGCAATGAGAGAAAATAAATCATTGTTTTTGCATTGAAATGTGAATTGCAAGCTATCTTGACAGATTTCAAGAGATTTATATCATATAATTAAAGAGAATATTATTAATACACACAGGCCCCAGCCTCCATCAGGAAGCTGCACAGAGCGAAGATATCGAACCATTTCCTTCTTCCATGCTTCTGGCAGAGGGATCTTAGCAATATGACAGGTTATGAGCAGACCTAAGAAATACAAATAAATAAGAAAATAAGAACAAAAAATATTACATATTTCCATGAGTTTTACATTTTATATAAAAATATTTTTTACTTTTTTTTCCATAATATTTATTTGTATGTAATGACTAAACAAATCTTTGTTAACTTATACTAATGTTATAAATGAATCACCTGGAAGTAAGAAAAGAGGTCCACCATAATCCCCGGCCCAATGTCCATCTTCAGCCTGGAGTCGGCTATAGAAGTCCATTCCCTTTAATGCAGCCTCTACTGCAGTGTGTGCAGCAGGCGATGATGATATGAACTCGCTCTGAAATATTAGAAATGAAAAATATAAAAACTGCATTGTTTTAGTGTCCACTCAGTATCGGTAATGTTTGTATTTACCGTGTCCAGTCCCAGAGAATGACGTTCCAGCATGCTCTGCTGTCTGTCCAAGCTGTCCGTCTCCTCGATGTACCTCCAGCTCTGTCTGCCATCCACATTGCTCAACCTCCAGCGGCTGAGATCCGTCGCAGGCTCCGTCTTATAGGGGCCTCCCCTTCTCCGCAAACACCTGGTTTAAACCTTTCAGTGTTACACTTAAGGGCATTTTCATTTTTGGTTATTAACAAACCTTATACAGCTATGGGAAAAAAAATTAAGCAAACAACTGTAAATTCAATTTCTCTTGATTCAAATCATTTATTAGGTGTGTTTAAGTAAAACGCTAATATTTATTCTCTAAATGTCTCTGATAATATTTCTTCTGATCGTTTTATTTTTGTGCATGAAAATCAGGGATATTAACATCAAACACAGCTTTCTTAACTGTTCTGAAATTAAAGCATTGGGATTTTGAGATGAAAATGAACATGCTGAAAAACCAAGCATCTTCAAGTGTCATTTTATGCTCTAAATGACCGTTTTATTGTATGTATAAAATAAATCAGTAGTTTGCACAAAATAAAAATACATTTTACTCTAACAACATTAAAATTACTTGCAAATCCAGAAAAAATGAACATTTCCAAATGCTCTAAATTTGTTTAAAAACTGTTGTTAATGTGCAACCAAATATTTCATGGAAACATATGAGGAAGTGAAATAACATTTCTGTAGTAATAATAATAATAATGAGCTCTTTTCTGCACGTTTAACTGTAAAAGAACATCAAAAAGTTCCATAAGTACTTGTTTAATATACTCGTGTTAGATTTGTCAGTAAAAAACAGATTAGTAGAAAGAAAAAAAATCGTACCAATGCTCGCTTGTGGATTATAGGTTATTGATATTTAAACAAAATAATAAAATTTATTGTAAAAGAACATCAATAAATTCCATGAGTACTTTTATACTAACTTGTGTTAGGTTTCTCAGTTCAAAAAACTAATAACAGAAATTGAAAAAATCGTACTAATGCTTATTTTACTGGAGTATTGATATTTAAACTAAAATGACAAACAACAGATTAAACCCAAATACTGCTTTTTTTAACTCTTTTGAAATTTAAAACATTGGTATTTTGTGTTGATTATGTTGGATTATGTAATTTCAAGTGTCATTTTATGCTCTAAATGACTTTTTATCTTAAATATAGAATCTCAGTAGTTTGCACAACACAATAAAAAGACGTTTTACTCAAACACATGAAAATTACTTGCAAATTTAGAGAAAATGAACTTTTCCAACTGCTCTGATTTTATTTTTCTGTTTAAAAACTGTTAATGTGCACCCAAATATTTAATGTAAACATATGAAAGGAAGTGATATAACATTTCTGTAATGAGTTACTTTCTGCAAGTTTAATAGTATAAGAACGTCAATAAGTTTCATAAAGAATTTTTTTTACAAATACCAGTTTTATATTCATGTTAGGATTGTCAGTAAAAAAATCATACAGATGATCGTTTGTGAATTATAGGTTATTGATTTGTACAAAAACAACAACAAACAATAATAGGATTAATTGTAAAAGAATATCATTTAGTTCCAAATGTATTTTTTTATAATTATCAGTTTTATACTAACTTGTGTTAGGTTTGTCAGTACAAAAAAAAACTCAATAGTAGAAAAGAACAAAAAACACATTTAACCCCAAATCGTCATAATTATTAAAATGTTGATATGTTTGAGGCGTGATGAGGTTAAATGTGTTCATGTCACATCTGCATGATAATTAAAGTCTGTTATAGGGCTGCACGAAATTGGAAACATCTGATATTGCAATATTTATCAGTTCTACAATAATTACTGCAATATGAACAGTTTTCTGAGAAGTCGATGAGTATTCGGGTACAAAAATTGAATAATCATCGTAATGCAAAGTTTTTTTGTATTGTTCCTAGTCTAAATTTAAAAAAAATCTTACACCAGAAAAAAATATAGTTTAGTTTTTACAATCAGAAAAAATATATAAATTTAAGTTTTCTTGGCATATTTTAAGGAAATAATCTTGTTCTCACTTTGAAATGTAGATATTTGGACTAGAAACATGACAACAATTCTGAGTAAGAAATGTTATTTGCATTAATCATATAAATTCCATAAAAATACAGTGATTAAATACAATTATGTAGCTCCTGATCCATAATTCAGACTGGACATTGCTTATCTTTGCGATGTGACTATTGCGGATGCGCACATTGAGATATCGATGCTGAAACGATATATTCTGCAGCCCTAATCTACAAGTTTTCCGAATATTAAACGGAATATACTCACGTTCCCTCTGTCATCTTTGTCGTGCTTGAGCAGAACTTGTAAAGTGAAAAGAACCGGTCATACTTCAGCTGATCGGGACGCTGAACGCCTCCTTTAAAACAGGCGTGGGAAATGTAGTTCTTTATACGTCAGAATCCAACGAGAGCTTCTACTCGAAACTACGTTTCCCACAGTGCTTAGCGCTGCCTTCCGAGCGCGATATCGCATGGAGAGACATGACCAGAGGACAAACCAGCCAACCACAAGGAAGAAACATAGCAAAATGGGCGTGATTTTCGAGTTCACGCCAACCACATGGGAAATGTTATGAATAATTAATCTCATGTTAATATAAGTTTAAATCCTAATATTATGAGTAACTTAAATTGTGCAATAATTCTCAGCATGAGGGAATGAATTTAACAAAAGGCTGATAATGTTTACTAAAAACATCTTTATCGTTGTCAAATATATACATTTTAAATACAAAATAATTATTGCAATGAACAAAACACATTTAATATCCAGAAACATGTACGTCCGAAAAAACAAACGTACAAACTCTAAATTAAGTGTTTAAGAACAAGAAAAACACACTTAGCATGTTATTAAACTTAGGGATGAGGCACATGACAAGCATTTTCATTTAATTCAAAAAAAAATTAAAACATCGAAAATAAAACTGCTGACACAAATTAAGCAGCCAATAAAAGACATTATGTGGCAAATGAAGAGACGGGAACTGCCATTTAGCAGCTTTTGTTAAACTAAAACACCTTCAGTTGTCAACAATATCTAAAAGACAGTTCAACTTGAGGCCACACACACGTTCTTCCTCTCGCTGACTTGATAACTCTCTTTTCAAGTCCTCAAAGCGCTGGAATAAAGACACCGGCCTGCTTTTTTCACTATGAGATGCAACCTTGTCCAAATCGTCCATTTCCTTCAAATGACACACAAACGCACATCTTTAAAGCATTTATAATGAAATCTTTGTTTATCATGAGCACTAGTTCTCCTGGAATACTGTACCTGTATGTGGATGGCAGCAGAAGGCCTCTTGCTGGTGGTCAACACTAAAGGAGGTGAAGACAGGAGGGTGGATGGGAGAAAGAGAGGTAAAGAAGCAGAAGACAAAGCATCCGCCTCAATTCGTCGCCGAATCTGCTCTCCAATTCTAGATATGAATGTTAAAAGAATAAAATCAGCACAACAAGGAAAAAGGTTAATTCCTTTCATGCATGTTAACAACAATAGGTCACTAAAAATGAAGATAATTTACTCGCTCACAGACCATCCAAAATGCAAACGACTTTCTTCGGCAGGCAGATTAAGCTTTTGAATGACAACATTCCAGGATTTTTCTCCATCTAATTAACATGATGGGCCTAAATGTAGACTGTCCAAAATTTATATTTAGACAGCTCCATCTAATTAAAAAATAAGTGTTTATTTATTATTATTAATCTGCCTTAATCAGCATAATCAGTCATTTTTGTTACAAAAATAAAGAACTCTATATCTCTCTTAAGTGGCATACTGTATGTGACATGAGCACATTTTCATTTTTGGGTGAACTATCGAGGATAATTTAACTATAGAGGATAATTTATAAGAGATGAGAGACACCTTTCACTTGTTCCATACAGGTTTACATTTTTCTTCTTTTGAACACAAAAGATACAATGCAAAACAAATAGACACTGACTTTCCTGTTTTTATGTCCTACTGTGAAGGCTAATGGCTACTGAAATTCTTTGAAATATCTCCATTTCTGTTCAACAAAAACAAAACTCTTGACGATGAGTAAATGTTAGTGTATTATCCCTTAAGGTTAAAGAAAGAAAGAAAGAAAGAAAGAAAGAAAGAAAGAAGGAAAGAAAGAAAGAAGGAAGGAAGGAAGGAAGGAAGGAAGGAAGGAAGGAAGGAAGGAA
>CAIGQZ010032409.1:17692796-17711700 GCA_903798205.1 Danio tinwini
TATGCTAATTCATTCTGTTCCAGCAGGTGGCGCCTAAAGAACAGCAGAAATAACAGCGTTGCCTTGGTTTCCCTATTCAAATAGAATGCCCGAGAGGCAATTCAAGTATGGCAGCAGAATGAAATGACTTGCTTTAAAGGGACTTTGATAGAACCTCAATATTCGCAGATTAAACTCAGGCAAACTTTAGCATACAACTATATATTGCATAATCAAAAATGAAAAAAAGTATAGAGTATAGTATAGCCTTTTTTATACTTTTTAAGGGCCTTAAATTTCTCTAAATTGATTTATTAACTTTGAATACTTTAAGGCACTGCACACACTGTAAATTTATCAAAATATATCAACTGCTGACTTTCCCTCAGGATTTAATTTAGTATTTTTAATGAAACCACCATAAGTTGCAGTGTCCACTGAGAGCAAATCTGGACGTATTCAAGCACCAAACTGCTATATAAAACATAACCTACCATTAACAGGAGGCAGATGCCACTCAGGAAGCTGCCGACTGAGAATGCTTCTCTTCAGCCACTGCAGGTGTTCTGGAGAGTTCCAGGCCTGGTGAGGAATCAGCTCACTGTTCTCTGGGAGAGAGAATTCAGGAGGCGGCCAGCAGAGAGCAGACAGGTGCTCTGATGAAACCACACCTGCCAGAAAACTCAGCACACTGTTGCAGAGATCCACAATAGGCTCTGGATGCTGAGATGGAAGACCTGCATTTGTTCTGTCCAGTTTGTCTTGTTGTAGTCTGGAGTAGAACTCTCGGCACAGGCCTAATTCAACAACCTGCAGCAGGGACTGAGAGTAGAGGGCCGGACTGGAAGGAGAGCGGGCAGAAAGCCACCTCACAACATGACTCATCTGAAGAGCAATGATTATAAAAAAAAATAAATAGTAAACGCATAATTGTTTTCAGTTAAAAGTTGCATGAAGGCCTAACAGTATCCTTTGACCAGTAAAGATGGTTGAGGCTCTTGATTAAGGTTACAAATAATGTTTAGTGTCTTGTAGGTCTATCTGACTTTGGGGGAGTGAGATGGGGTGATCACATAGCGATTTTTCTGACTAATATTGTGATTTTGATTTAATAGAAATCAGTTTATATGAGCACTTACTAGGGAGCTGACATCATTAGACCATGCTGCTTGTTTGTTTGTTTTAATAGTGGGCAGTACACAATTCTAGTTTGAGCAGTGTTAATTGGGCAGAATCACAGTGCGCTAAATCAACTGGCGAGCCAATGGACAGTCAAGCACTTGCTCTTGGCTGATTATTTGTGGTATATTTATGTTGCTATTTCACAATTTGCAAATTATGACATTTCAAATTGTGATTATGATTCAATTCCGATTAATCACACAACCCTAGTTTCTTGCACAGACCAATAAAGTAATGTGCAATCATTTGTATGTAGATTTTTATAACTCACAAAGTGGCCAATGACTTGGTGGCCAGCAACTTGCAATATATTAATCACCAAACACAACTTCTACACCACAACTTCTGCTAAAAATGTTCTTTAATGTTCTACTGATCACCATCTTGATTGGCTGATGGTAATTAAATTAACTGCAAATGAAATGTTTTTAATTAACTATATTATCTAAAAATAACATTTTTGAAGACCAACCTGCTCAGAGCCTTGCAGATCATTGAGGGTAGTTGGTATATGGACAAAGATGTATTCAGAGATGAGTCCATCTTTGACTAACATATCCAACAAGAGTGCTGTGAAAGAGAGGGTATATTATCACCAAATTGCGTTCTTAACTTTCTTTTTTGCTATACTAGACATTTGTATCACTACTTGCCTTCTTCCAAACTCTGATCACAATCTTGGTTGCCAGTGACCACCACAGCCAGTGGTACAGGAGAGTGCCAGCAGCTGGCCTGCTGTACCTGCCTAAGCTGAAGGAGGGCCGAGAGCAGTGATACGTCCTCTTCCTCCTCCTCTTCATCCTCCTGTTCTGCACGGTTCACAGGGGGAAGTAGCATCAGCAGAGCGTTGGTACCATGGAGCTCCTTCTGTTCCTCCAGCAGACACTGGTCTTCTGCACTCAGAGGTCCATGACATGCCTGTGCACATGCACACACACATGCATAAACGCGCACACACACAAACAGGGGTTTATGTGTAAACGCAAAGACAATGAACCTATGTATCAATACACCCAATATAGGATTAAGTTAAAGCTATCTGCATGTGTTTTAAATATATATATTTTTTTCCTCAGGAGAACAATCATTAGAAACTTGCGTAAAAAACATATACAAAATATCAGACCTGATTATAATGTGCACAAAATGTCAAATGAACATCAGGAAAGCAGTTGGTGAGCACCATGATTAAGTGCTGGCACAAAACCATTTGTTAGTTTGGCTAAAGCTAAAATCTAATAAAAGACAATAAAAGATACTGACTGCAATTTATTGAGTGAATATTTTTTTCTATACATTTAGAATTTACATATGGTAGCAGCTTTGCATCTTTTTGTTAAATTTATTCAATTATGTTCTTGCTAATTATTTCAACATTACTCTGTTTCAATAAAGACTTTAAGAACTGTCAGAAGCTTATGATGGTGACGTTGAAGCCAAGTGACTGAGGCGTAGGACTGAAGTAACAGAGTAAATGATCATAGAATTTGTTTAAAATATTTACTCTATAATCTCACCTTTACAGAAATGTAAACTTCATGAGTCTGTCCCTTAATATTGGTCAGGCTGTGACTGAGACACAGCGTTTTCAGTTGCCCTTTTGATTCTTTCTCGCTCTCTTCGGATTCATTTCCTCCACCCAATTTAACCTCAAGCCAATCTGTCAGAATCCTGCATGGAAACAAACAGTAGTCTGTTATTATCTCGTATGTTTTAAGAAACTTTCCAATTTTATCATTACTCACCTGCTGGCAAAGGTTATGTCACGATCACAGCTGCTTGGCATCATAAGTGTAGCTTTCCAGAAGATTCTGTCAGGTGCATTAGGAGTGCTTTCTGCCACAAGTGTGGGCAGGTCAAGAGGCATCCAGACACGCTCACTGCCGAACAAACATACAGCCACATTGATTAAAAATAAATTATCTGCATTCTGCATATCTACTACAAATGGTCTTGTCACTGTGCCTCACCTCAGTAAGAGATTGTAGTAATAGGACACTTTCATTTGATGAACTGCTTCTTGTCTCATTTTCAGCAAACTATAATAATAAAGAACAATGATTGAGATGCAACCAATATAATTTCAAAACAACCCAACTGAAATCTCTAAAAAAAATAAATAAATAAATAAAAAAACAGGCCTTGTGCAGGAAACTGCCATGTTGCCAGAGTTGCCCAGATTCACCATCCCCTGAGCCAGGAGGTCCAGACAGTGGTTTGAAGGAGCACTGGGGACAAGTGCCTTCAGTTTAAACTGTGGATCTACACAACCAGGGGCTGCAGGGAAACCTCGCATCTGTCTCTTTAGCTGACGACGAACAGCTACCACATCACGCCACCTAGAGTACATGCACACATCTGTTCTTTAAAGGTTTCAAAAATGGTACGGAAAATAAAAAAAACTAGTATTTCCTCTAGGACACAACTTGCTAAAATAACAGAGAAATAATAAGGTCATCAAACCTCTTGATGAATTTGCGGATGTGCCTCAATCCTTTATCCAGGATCTCTTGTGCTATAGAGGCCACCTCCTCTGCCAATGTCTCCTCTATTATGCTTTCACATTCCTCCGCTGTACAGCGAGCAATATAAGCTGCTTTTTCTTCTAAAGCAAGTCTGGAAGGGAACAACAGAATCACCAGTCAAAACAAGTCACTTCTCAATTTTTATCACAACATGGGAATATAGTATTATATACTGCATTTAGCATAAATTTAGCCTAAAAACTAAAACTGTGACCCTGGATCACAAAATCTGTCATAAGTAACACTATCTGGAAATTGAACTTGAGGTATCATCTAAAAGTTGAATAAATAATAAATTTCACTGATTTGTGGTATATCTGATATGTGTGGCATATGTTAAGCTGAGATGCAACTATGTGAAAATCTGGAATCTAAAACTAATCAAAATACTGAGATAATTGCATTTAAAGTTTGCAAATTAAGTTCTTAGAAATGCATACTAATAATCAAAAATTGAGTTTTGATAAACTTACAGTAGGAAATTAGTTAATATGTTCATGGGAAATCATTTTTACTTAATATTCAATTGATTGTTAGGTTAAAAAAAGATCCATTTTTGACTCTTACAATGCATTTTTCGCTATTGCCAAATATACACCCATTGAACATCAGACTGGTTTGGGGGTCCAGAGTCACAACTGTCTTAATGTCTACATTTTTGCATTGTGAATAATGACATATTTCAGATCTTTTTCAACAAAAAATCATAATACTATAATGTAAAATCATATTAAAAATTGTAATTGCAATTGTAAGCAATATCTAAAATTTCTTAACTATATTATTGAGATTAAAACACAAATGAACATAATTCAACAACTTTTTTCGATAGTATTTTTCTTCAACCGTGGCAGTAAATGAGTGGTGAAATCTGTTTGGTTACTGGCATTCTTCTAAATATCTCTATCTTTGTAAAACAAAGATATTTATACTGGATTGGAACAGCCTGATGGCAAGAAAACAATGGCAAAATGTTCATTTTAGGGGTGAACTATCCCTTTACAAAACAATTTTTACAATTCTCAAACACCTAGACACAGATAAGCCAAATAACAGACAATAAACAAGGACAATTTCCATGAGATGTTCACTGTTGATTAAATACCTTATCTCAGCCTCAGCAGTTGCTGTAATGCTCTCTGTTAGTACCTCAGCACTGATTTTAGCACACAGCTCAGCACTGAACTGCTGTAGAAATGCTTCCTTTCGCCTGACATCAAACACAAAAATGAGAGTTTGCATTTTGACAAACAAAAACACAACCATCATATTACAAAAAACAAAACAATGCAGAGACTCCCTCACACACCTGGCTTCCTCCTCCTTGCGTTTCTCCTCCGCAATTCTCTCCTTCTCAGCAATGACCTCTGATGTGGACACTTCCCTCAGAAGCTGATGTAAAACTTCACTCACAACCGTTTCCAGCTCACTATCACTTGCACTGCAAGACACATGTTAGAGATACATTGTGCTAGGTTTAAAGGTGTATAAAAAGAATTCTGTGCTCAAAAATTCTGAGAGTTTCCCTGCAAAGTCTTGCATCCTACTACGTACAGCAGGTGTTGAGGATGGCACATAGAATAATAGGAGTTAGCATATACCCCTTAAACTATTTTTTTGATTGGATGCCCCTTGGGTCGACATCCAAGGACAATTAGATGTTTTACAAATCGTTATAAATCTACTTTAGTGCCTAAAGCAATTTGGTTATAAAATAAATGTGGTGGATTGATGACTTATTATTATTATTATTATTATTAATGTTTTCGTCTGTGTAATTGATGTTAAGTGTTGGTATTTATTGTGTTAAGTGTCATTTTTGCTATATGTGAAGCACCACACCATGTCAAAATTAATTGCAAAGGGAATTAATAAAGCTTTAAATTAAAAAATCTCACGATCAAACTGCTTGCTAGACTTTAACCTTTAATAATTTTAACCCTAAAGTGGCAAGAAAAGCATCCTACCTGAGGGCTGCGGACACATATTCAGCAGCTGAACGTGTTACATCAGAGACTTCAGCTTCAACCACCTCATTAACCACTGCATCTACCTCTGCCATAATATCCTGCAAAAGATGATGTCATCTGTGAGCTTGTTTATGTGAAGGATTGCTTTATTCTGTGGTTAATACTAATAAGCCTCTCACCTGATCTGTGTAGGTTGGCTCAGGTTTGGGTGGAGGAGATGGGGGTCGGACAGGCTGTGGTGCTAGTATGGGTGGGAAAGCCAGCTGCTGCACCACAGGAAGAGTGGACTCTGCTGTTTGAGACTTCTCACCAGTTTCTTCCGTGTCGTCAGGTTTTACAGGCTCAAGCTGACCCATGAAAAGCCGTGGTTCAGCTAGAAGTCTTGTTTTCATCTGAGGCCTGGGTTCAGGCTCTGTGAAAGGCTGCCTCTTGACAGGAGCTGCCAAGAACAAAGTAACTTGTAAGCACAAATATACTAATGTAATATACTGTAATTAATTAAGCACTAAAGATCCTTCATACCTTTCAGAACAGCTGGTGGAGGCTCTGAAGAAAGACCATCTCCAGTGTATTTGTTGTTGGAGTCAAAGCTACACACAGGACTGTGCTGTGGTGGGTTTGGTAGCGGTCCACCATTCACCACCTCTCCTATTAGAACAGTTCTTTTCTTCTCAATCGCTACAGACTTCTTCTGTGGTAGGGAGTAATCAGGCTCCTGATAGGCTGTCCGACTAAGTTCTACCATGCTGGTTGAAAGACAATACTAGCAATTAGTTTTCATTAATTCTGTATCCCTGAAATTTTGAAAAATTATCTAACAAGAGGTCTGCTGCTTGTGCTTTTGTTAGCACAGCAACAAACATCCCTTACAGAGTACAAGCCATAAAAATGAATAGGTTTTACAGTGCAGCAACCTCCGCGTCTGGTAGGAAAACTGTTTCACACTGTGCAATGACTACTGCTGGAGGGAGAGTAAAACTAGCTCAGTGTACACTAGGGAGTGCGGCACAGCATAGACTGCTCATATTCTGCTCTTATTTTCTCTTTTGGCCAAAAATGCTGTGCATTCTTACTTGAGCGTCCAAAAGCATTTACTGTGTGATCAAACCTATTTTAACATTAATATAACATTTTCATAAATTACACCAAAAAAATTATTATATCTTTTTTATGTCAACATCATACACCCTTAGACCTGACATTGTGACACAGCCATATCACCCTGCCGCCCAAGACCTGTTACTCACTGAAGCTAAGCAGGACTGAGCCTGGTTAGAACCTGGATGGGAGACCACACGGGAAAAGTAGGTTACTGTTGAAAGTGGTGGGCAGCAGGGGGAACCTAATGCCCCAGTAAAGTAAAAGGGACAATATACTGTCAGTGAGCACTGTCTTTCAGATGAGACGTTTAATCGAGGTCCTGACTGTCCTAAAAAATCCCAAGGCACTTCTCGTAAAGAGGCACTTCTCGTAGGGGTGTCCTAGCCAAATTCCCTCCATCTGCCTTTACTGATCATGGCCTCCCAATCATCCCTATACACAGAACTGGCTCTATCACTGTCTCTCCACTCCCCATATAGCTGGTATGTGGTGAGCGCACTGGCGCCGTTGTCCTGTGGCTGCTGAGCATCATCCAAGTGAATGCTGCACACTGGTGGTGGTGTGGAGAGACCCCTTTCATTATTGTAAAGGGCTTTGGGTGAATTGGCCATACAAGATAAATGCGCTATATAAATACACATTACATTACATTGTAAAATATTTTAATAAAAGTTATATAGTTTTAAATTTGGACAAACCATCTGTAGAAAACACTCTTTAAGCTCTGACACTTTAACCGACACTTGCACTACTTCTGCACCAGACACGTTCTTACAATTACTTCTTATAAAAAAAAAACATTGTGCATTGATGAAGTGTGCTTTACAAAGGTGAGTGGGCTTGAGAAACCACCTGTAAAAACACTCTTCTCTTAAATAAAAAGAAAAACCCACTTACCCCTACTAACTTCTAGGATTTTATTATCTGAGCACAGGCAGTTCTTTTCTATGCATATAAAATATATTTATATAAAATATGTAATATAGATAGACAGACAGACAGACAGACAGACAGATAGATAGATAGATAGATAGATGAATAGATTTTTGTAAAAAAAAAAAAGTTTTTTTTATTGCAAACATAAGCAGAGAAAATAAACATGACATACCCATCACTGATAGTTAGGCCATATTGTTGAATAAATTCTGTTGCTTCAGTGGCATTGCGGAACATGAGCATCCTGACAAAGTCCTCGACTGGAAAGATTGTTGATCTTTGAGATCCAACAGTAAAGGCCACATTGAGAATTTTCAGTGCTTGTCTTCTCACCTAATCAAACAGAGACAAAAACAACAAAACATTTGTTTAATTACAGATACTGATAATTGTGAATTACAAAGTACTTCAAAAATACTGGCTGCAGAACGAAGGTGCGTTAACCTGATTGAAGTATCTGTGAAGTATGCAGCTGCTTAAATAGGAAGCTGCACTGACAAGTTTAAAGAACCGGACAAAGTTATTGCTGTTGAGTGCTGCAAAGGCCTGCACTGCAAAATCCACTTCTGGAGACTCTCGTACTTCTTTACGGAACTGCTGCACCTCACTGCATTGAGGGAAAAAAACCTTTATTATTTACACCACATATACAAGTAGAGGGTGAGCAAATGATGACAATTTTCTTTTTGGAGAAAGGTATACCCTCAAAAACACATTTAAAAGAAAAGACCCGACAGAAAAGGTTAGAAATAAACAATTTTACCGAAGAATGTCTCCATCGTTGAGCTTAACCAACACATTGTATTGGCGGAATTCTGCCTCTTTCGGGCAGTACACCTCCTTGGTGGCTAGATCTTGATACATCTCCTTTAGACTCTGCAGGCATTTTGTCATATTCTCATTGTTGATCTTAGTGTCGAAAGACATCATAGGTTCCTGGCAGAGGTGATGGGCGCAGTGAATGTGGAAACGGGTACATTTCTCAATGAGAGATACAGTTTCTGGATCGCACAGATGCTGCTGGGTAATGTCCTGCAAGAAAAAAAGAAATTGAAACAAACATAAAGAGAAGTAGTTCATATCAAATCAATTAGATTTAATATTTCAATGAATGATGCAATCAAAGCAATAGTAAATGAAGCAATTAAAGTTATGCCCACCTTCCTAATGCCTCTGGTTCTGTTCCAGACAAAGTCATACCAGTCACGGTAATTGCCCTCACCCTGGTCCATAATCTGAGTCACCAGGTAGTCCATAGTCATGCTAAGCACAGGAAGGGGTCTAAGATCATGAGGCAAAGGTTCTTCCTGATCAGCTGAAGACCTGCTATACTCTTTAATAGCAGCAAAATGATCCACCTAAGCAAAAGGTGATAATGTAATCCACTCAAAAGTCACCAATGACATACAAAGTGTGTCACACAAATGACTACACAAATCCTAAAAGTAGGGATGCTCATTTCGGTTTATTTTACCACCCGACAACCGCAGCTCGTCAACCGAATATTAACCGTTAACAAATAAATATAAAAATATTATTTAATAAAAAAATAATTGAGGTTTCTATTTTGTGACACAAGAAATATTTTAAAATACTGATTTATTTTAACATGCGAATAGCAGCATACAGAACATAACATCTTCAGGCACCTGCAAAGTTTTCAACAGCATAGAAATAAAGAACAAACTAAATAAAAATAATCAAATAAACAGGCCTGCCCTAGATATTTTTCACCTAAATGGCCAATTTAGATTACAAAACGAAAACACTGACTGAATCCTTTAAGAACCGGCAATTGCTGATTTTTTCCAATCATGTTTTTTTTTGTCCGTCATATAAAAATATCAGGCTATTAAATTGATCGCTCCACTGAAAATATGCATTTGATTAAAGCTTCGTTGTTATTATGTCAAAAAAAAACTTTTACCATTATAATAGAAGTCATTAGTTTAAAGATTATGTCATAATGACTTATTTCCTCTTTCTCACTCGCAATCAGCATCGGGAATCAGCATCAACTCGTCTGACAAACTGTGACTAGAAATATTCTTCTTTCATTTTGCTTATTTGACAAAATACATCTGTAGGCACGTGTGGTTGCACGTGTTACCATCCCGCAAGTTAACAATTATTGTTGATCAAGGGCCGATCACACGCTTTTCCGTTCCAAAAATGCGAGGCGCACCGCACCACACTGCCTTTTATGTTGACAAGAAAAAAGAAGCGCGGTGTCCTTTTTATGTCACTATAGGAAATGTCTGAATCAGCTGGTCTATTGTGCACGAGTGTTGCTGTCCATGTTATTATAATTGTAATATACAGAATAACATTGTGATATCCATGATTTGTAAAATAATACACCTACAGCTCTGGCTAACTTGAAACTGCGACCACAAGTTTCTCCTCCATCATTAAAAAATATCCTTCGTCCTGACAACACAAATACTGCAGGCACCTCAACAGAAACCCTGCTCTGCTTTCATTTGATTAAAGATTGAAAAAGACGCGACTGACGTAACGCACTATTCTGCTCAGGGTTGAGTTTTATTTTAACTGAGAGCACACAGCGCGCAACAGCATAACATGCGGCGCGCATGGCGCATAAGCAGCGTGCAAAACAGTTAATAAACCATTAAAAAAATGCAATTCTCAATGCAAAAAGCGCGTTCGGGAATCAGCCCCTTATGCAGCCAAACTTTAAAAATATATAAAATAATATATTTTTATCATTTAACTTATAACATTAATCATTAATAATCATTAAAAGTTACAAACGCACCCTTTCGGTTAACAGTTAATCAGTTATTTTGAGGATCCCTACCTTAAAGGTATCTAAACACTGATATTTGTCACTTTAAAGGAACAGTTGACCAAAACAATTATCATTTTGTTATTAATTACTCACCCTCATGTCATTCCAAACCCCTGAGAGCTTTGTTCATCTTTAGAATACAAATGAAGCTACTTTAGGTGAGAGCTCCCTCATCCTCCATATACATATGTAGGTTCTTAACTTGTTTAAAAGTACCAAAAACACCCTCAAAACATACCATATGCCTACAGTAGCAATACTTTTGTGTGCACATAAACAAAAATTACTTCTTTATTCAACAGTTTATTCTCCTCTGTGTCAGAATAATGCACATTCAAAAGCCCTGTGCAATGACATACCCTCCTCGGATGCCTGTGTGTCACGTCCTCTGTTTAAACTAAGCACATGCACATCTGAGGTAATATGTGAGAGGCATAAACATCCACCTTATACTGACTCTGAAAGGAAACTTAAAAAAAATTATTATGCACACAAAAGTATTCTTGTAGCTTGAAAAAGATCCAATTGTACCACTGAAGACACATGGACTGTTTTGAGAATAATTTTTAGTTCATTTTCTAAACTTTGAGACGGGAACCATGCTGTCTATGAAGGATGTCCACAACAGCTCTTGGATTACATCTAAACTATTTTTATTTGTTTTATGAAGACGAATGAAGGTCTCAGGGGATTGGAGTGACATGAGGGTGAGTAATTAAAATTTTTGGATGAACTAACAGCAAGTAATATTACCTACTACATTATAAATGACCAAACTCTGACACTAAATCTTAATCCTTAGACAAAAACTGCAGTAAAAATATGAATATAGTCATTATTACACACTGTATATTGTCACAAACCTTTTCAGTGTCTGGAATGACCTCAAAGACACTCAGCTGGTTGCGTGTTTCTCTCATATAACGTTCCTTCTCCGGGCACATATCAGGGCATGTTCCCACAAACACTTTAGACATATCCAGGTCTGTTCTTTTGGGTCGAGCTTCAGAGACAAAAGATTATCATTGTACATTTGTACTATTCTACAATAAATTAAACAAACAGCATGTTAATATTTGTGATAAGTTTATATATTTTTTTGGATATATTCAATTTTACAGTCTAAGATGGTATCAAAGCAATCTTAGGCTTTACCTTGGCGTAAAATTTTATCTCTCTGCTCTAGGAGGCGATATCTGTCCTCTGCACATTCAGCCACCTGACCAACCAGAGGCTGCAGAACTGAGGGCAAGATATTTATGGGCCGTTCTATGCTCCGCTCCTCTGAGACAGACTCAAGCAGTCCCTCATTTTCAAACTGGAGACTTTTAGCAATAGAGGATTTTTTTATCGGAGAGCTATAAAAAAAAAAAAAAAAAAGAAAAAAAAAAAGAAAAAACACATGCAGCAATTAATAAACATATGACAAAAATCATCACGCAGAGATGTTTCCTATTATGTATATTACTTTTTAAAAATTACCCTTTAGTAAAAGAACCAGACATGCTGATGGGAATTGCTCTGGGAAGAGGTTTGTGAATAGGGACAGACTGCAACAATGCAGATGCAGACTCTGGGTCCTCTATGACATCTTTGACCTCTGAAGGTCTAGCAGTTTTATCACCTGGACCTGTAAATTACAAACACTTTAATGAGCATACAGTATGTTCTTTTTAACACAAGCAAATATTAGGCACAATTTAGTATACATGCATACATTTTTGAAGTGTGAAAATTAGTTGCTACTTAGAAAATGGATAAAAGAACAGATTAAATCAGCATAAAATCCCATTTAAAGTTGCCGTGAAGTGCTTTGAAATGTGAATTTTTATTCGATGTTTGACGTAATCTCAATTGAAACATAAAAGTGTAGCTCCTCCCCTTTTTAAAAACAGCTAATAGTGTTTTGTTTTATTACAGCTCTGACAGTGAGAGTGTCTTGAAGGGGGCGGGGCATGTCGGATACTAGAGAGAACTTGATTGGTCATAATTTGAGAAATAGTATGACTAATAAAACCATTTAAGCGGGTCTTTTAACCAATCCATTTAAGTGACAAATTGTCAACTGTGTATGTTTACATCAGATTCATATCTTCTAAACGTGAATTTTATCACTGTTTGGTGCACATTAGCTCATAGATATCCTAAAAACTAACAATACTGATACTAACAATTTCATTTCATGGGACCCTTAAATGTGATCATTATCACCATGTGATCATCATTTAATTAAACCTCAATGTATACATGAAAAAAAAAGCGTTCTGCTACTCACTTTGTTTTTTTCTTTGCCAAAATATTTGAATTTCATTCCTCTGGAACAGCTTTCCTTTCTTTTTGGCTTTGGCTGCAGAAGCCTGGAAGAAGAAGAAAAAAGAATGCTCACTTAATCCCAAACACTTTCATCCAGTGTATCCATTTTGCTGGTGATGATAAACATTATTTAACCAGACATGCTCACATGATCTTGAAAATGCACAATAGCCAGATTCTTCTGAGGCTTAGAATACACTCTGAGCACTTTCCCAAAGTGGCCGAAATGCTGTATGAGGAGGTCTTTCCTGTTGAGGTTGGATGGGATGTTTTTGCACTGTATGACTGTGGCATTAGTAGGAGAGAGACCACCCAAACTGTCTGTGCTCTCCTTTCGAGCAGCTCGTCTACTAGGAGTACGTGTCTGTGTCTCAGGCTTGACAGCTAAAAAGAAATCACGCCAATTTTAGCAAGAAAAGTCATTGTAATATTGCAGATGAAATTTAAGGACTCATGATTACTGCATTCATCACACTCTTCTAAATGACTAACTATATGCTCAGACCTCTATATATTTCTCTTTAAAAAAGAAAAAGTACTATGAAATGTCTGTAGGGCTCAACAATAAGGACTGCCCGATGACCCGGGGCCAGCGTGTGAGACACTCAGGACAGTAGACAGGATCGTTACTGGTCCAATCAGGCCAGTGCGCCTTGTCACTAAAGTTTCATTTGCCTGCAACTATTTGTCAACTGCGCACAAATACAGGCTTCGAATCAAGAAACAGTTTGTGCTTTTAAGCCTTTAAATACTACCTTCTTTGTGAAGTCAAAAACACTATATTGCTTTTTGGGTCTTTCCTGTCATTTGATTATTGATTTGTTATAAAAAACAATCAAAATCAAAAAATAAAAATCAGCTACATGAGCCACCTTTTGTTAAATAATTTAAAACTGCAATAAAATACCTGCACAATTTCCATACTACTCTTTTTGTTTGCATAACAACACCTTGAATTTTGCTCATTTTACACTACTGGCCAAAAGACTGGGGTCAGTTTTACATTTTTTATGCTTTTTTTAAGAAAATTGTTCTGTTCATCAAGGCGGCATTTATTAAATGTAAAAAAGAAAAAAGTAAAATTGCTAAATACTTAATTAAATTTTTAAATAACTGCTTTCTTATTAGGGCTGGGTGATTAATCAAAAAGTAATCGAAATCGACATTCAGAACCTATAATTAATCAAAATTTTCCAGGTAAATTTTTTCAACTACTTTTCCTACCGTGGAGTCACATGACCCCACCGTGTTAGCCACACTTTGCAGCCACATCTGATCTTTGGTCAAGTAGGACGATGGACCTATTCTTTAGTCTTACTTTGGACGATGATTGAAAGCTGTGCCAGTGATGCCTTGAGATGGCATATTTTCCATTACATTAAAATGATCATTTACATTAAAATATTTGTTTACAGAACATGCGAGAAATGCACTGCTTAAAATATTATTTACAAGATATACAATAATTATTTTATTTACAACAGATGCTGCTGAAAATTATTTATTTTGTTTTCAAAAGTCAAAGTTATTTATTTTCATTTTTTTAAACAAGGGACTTTTAAGTTTAGGCAATGTGTGTTTTAATTTCAGTTGTTCAACGTTGATGTTCAATAAATAATCAGAGATAGTAGATAGTGTGCGTTTCCTTCAATTATTTTAAAATCAAGTAATGCACCCTTCATTCAAAAATCTCTCAACAATAATAATATGTGAGCATAGTTACTGTACAAAACCTGTTAGTGAACTATGAGGGCAAAAAAAATTAAATAAATAAATAAAATAATCATTAATTAATTGTAATCAAGTTAAAATGTTCAATTAATCGAGATTTTGGTTTTAGGCCAAATTGCCCACCCCTATTTCTTATTGCAAGTAATTTCAAATGAAATTATTACTCCAGTCATTATTGCTTTTATTACTATTAGCATTATTATTATTATTAATAATAATAATAATAATTATTATTATTATTATTAATATTAGAGTTATTTCTGAAGGATCATGTGGCTCTGAAGACTGGAGTAATGAAACTGAAAATTTAACATTTAAAAATCTTACTGACCCCAAACTTTTACTGGTAGTGTATATTTATTAACATTTTTTAAATATTTAAATTCACAATTGACAGACGTTATATTTGAGGATCTTTTGGAAATTTAGTTTCATCACAATTGTAATTTTTTTAATAGTCAATTGTATTTAAATAAAAGTTATGCTGAATAAAAGTGTTTGTATACAGTAGGGCAGCACGATTCTGGCTAAAATGAAAATAACTTGAAAACTTAAAATGAAAATGATTTTATTAAAATCAAGATCACAATTTTCTAAGGATTTTGTACACACTCAGAAATAAAGGAACTCGAACTGTCACTGAGGTGGTACCTTTTCAAAAGGTACACTTTTGGACTTAAAGGATCCATGTTGGTACCTCAAAAGTATATATTAGTACCTAAAAATTAAGAGGAACACTTTTGTACTTTTTAGGTAGTAATATGTACCCTTGAAGTATTAATATGGACTTTTTAAGTACAAATTTGTACCATTACAAAAGGTACCACCCCAGTGACAGCACACGTACCTTTATTTCTGAGAGTGCAGGTGTAAAATAAAGGTTAATATGAGTAGGCTATTATTATTGTTATATTTTCAAACATATGGTAAGATAAACAATAATAATATTAGGTTTATGTGTAAACAGTTTATGTGTAAACTAAGACTATGTGCAAACAGTGCATCAGCTTATGCGTGATTTTGCGGCTGTGAATATGTCATTACATTAAGATAGAAAGGACATTTTAGGGTGAATTATACCTTCTAAATACAGCACGTGACACTTTTAACCCCATTTGGAGGTGTTCATGTTGCTGAGCAACGTATATAAAACAATGTGAAAACTTGTGCGTCCACTTTTACGCTTCTCTTCTGACCTTGAAAATATAATTGGCTGAATCGTAGAAAAACAGAATTAAGATCGTGTGTAGGGTCGAATCGAGATTGCGATCTTTTTTCGATTAATTGTGTAACCCTATTATACAGTTATGTTTGAATTGACACATTATTTATAATATGTGGCTAAGAAAGAGCTATTAACTTTTCTTTTTTTTGGTGGGACCAGTGAAAAGTTTGGCAGGGCAAATAAAAATCTGAACCATTAGACCGTAGAATAAATCCTTATCGTTGCTCCCTGGTCTGTATTCTAAAAATTTACATTTCTGCAATTTGTCTTAAACAAATAAACTTTAAAAATGTAATCCATTTTAGATGCAGAACATTATAAATGCTGTGATTTGTAAACTTTTTTCCACAAAAAACATTTCCCTTAAAAACATAAAATCCCTCTTCTTATTCAGAAGAAGGTAAAAAATGATTTTCTAAATATCCAATGGCATATCAGTACCATTATATATGATATTTATTTGTCTATACTAGATGAAATTGATATTATTCAGTTGTGTCTTTTCATCTTTTTAACATTTAGATTATCTTTGCCATCTCCGAAAATGCTTTTTAAGAACTCATTTTTATTAAACACTTGTTATATGCAATCTGCTGTTAAACGTCAAAATTTACTTGTAGCATTTAGTTAAATGTTTTAACACCTGAATCACAAGAAAAGACTTACAGACTTCTTCTGCTTTTTTCAAAACTAAGGGAGCCTGAGGTCTCAGAAGTGCAGTGGCCAGATCACTAGATGGACCAGGCGGATCTGGTCTTTCAGGAAGATGATCTTCTCTCTTGACTGGGCTCACTTTGGATTTTATGACGTCAGACATAGCAACGCGGAAGAGCCCTCCAGCCATGGCACGGCTTCTCAGAAGTGGGCGTTTGGCGGGTTGTCTCGGCCCGTCTGCTCCAGTTTCACTAGTATCACTTTTAGCTGCATCTGCTGGCTCCTCTTTACGTTTTATTCCAAAACTCACAAAAGCCGCTTCCCCTCCACTGCTCTGCTCGGTTTTATCTTCGGCTCTTTCAGTTTTTGAGACCCCAAATGCAAAGGGTCCAATCCCAGTAGCACCAAATGCAGGCACTTTGGTGTCTGACTGAGGTTGAAGGCTCTGTGGTGTGAAGCTGAAGGTGGAGGGATTCGTGGGCTGAGAAGCAGATGTATTGCTGCTGGACGGGTTGGCAGGTTGAGAGAAGGTGAACTGAATGCTGCTGCTGCCGCCCCCACCAACAGTCTCCTTTTGTGAAAAATTTGAATTAGAGAGAGAAACAGAAGGAGCTGCAGCCGGCTGTGAGAAGCTGAAGCCCATAGCGCTAGGCTTTACACATGAAAACAGTGAACCACCAGAGGAATTATCCACAACCTTCGAGGGTCCAGCTGTTTCTGAGGCAGAAGACAGATTTGCGATTGTTGGTTCTGGACTGACACTAAATATAGGCTTGAAGACTGCTTCGTTTGGTGGCTTGAAAGAAAACTGATTTCCACCTGTGGGGTGTTCGGCCCTGCTGCCTATTGAGGAGATGGATGTTGCCGCTGGTACAGAAAGACCAGAGAGTTGACCAAAACTAGGCTGACTGGTAACTGTGCTGCTGAAGCTGGTTGAAGAGGACTGCAAAACATTGGAGGCAAGACTGAATGCAGACGGCTGACCGAAAGCTGAGCTCTGAGTCTGTCCTGTAGCTTGAGAGTATGAAGGTGGTGGTGGTTGCCCAAATCCAAGCGTGCCACCCTGACCCAAACCTGGTTGCCCAAAGGCAGGGGGTGTTCCCAAAAATGAGAATGACGACGTTTGCCCCAATCCTTGTGATAACCCACCTGTTTGGCCAAAAGTGGGCGTTTGAGCGAAGACTGGAGGCTGTTGTGTTTGCTGACCAAAAGCTGGCTGACTAAAAGCAGAGGGTTGGCCAAAACTAACTCCCTGTGTTGGGTTCTGCTGGGCAAAAGACTGAAATAGGTTTTCAGACTGATTAGTGTTCGGTGCCTGAAAGGCAGCTTGTGGTCTGCCAAATATGTTTGAAGGATTCATGATGGATGAAGCAAGAAAAACAATCGTTAAGATTTAACGTTACTGACGCGATCGTGAGCTAGTCATGACCAACGAATCCTGTAAATCATGTCCTCTGAATCCTGTAAAACAAGGACAGAAAAGTCACCTATGGTTTACCATTTTATCAAATAGAAGTTATACGACAGAAGTTTCTAAATATAAATAGTTTTAAAAGCTCAATGGGACGTCGTTAAAAACAAATGGCGATCTGAGTGCTGAACGCCGATTACGTGTTCAACCCCAAAACAAACTACCTAAATACCTATAATATGTGTATGTGTTTCAAATCTATACATTTTGTACACAAAACACGAGCACACTTCAAATTAAAAAGGAGTAAAAACTAAATACTTTAGCGGTGTCCTCTTCTTACTCGGACCGGATGTTTATTTCTCTTCTTCGTGAACTGGCGCATCGACTCAACGGGAGTCTGCGACTGCGGCCTCTACAGGCAGGCAGGAACATGACAATAGTAGCACTAGCGCATTTCCCCATTTTATGATAAAAGGCTAAATAAAAGTCAATTTCGCCTTGTGGAAATATTTTAAATGCATTCAACCTTTTAAATGTTTAAATTAAACAATATATGCAAACGCAACTTTATACTGAGCAAAGATGATAGCATTAAAACCCAATTCTACTATTTTTCTGAAAGATACAACACTGTCATGGCATGCTTAAGGCATTTCACAATAAAATAAGACAAGCTGTGGACAATGAATTTGTGTTTATCCTAAAAATATATAATTTTGTTTGATAATGCGTTTTCAAAATACAGTTAATACAAAATGACCAGATTGTCAAGGAATGCATAATACATGAAAGTATTGCAGTAAAACTACCAAATATCCACAATTCCTGTTTCTCCAATAAGAACAGACACAGATATTTTGGATTAATTAAAAAGTTTAATTGATTTTTAAATCTATAAAATATATTCATAAATATTATCACAATGAAATAAATATTACTGGGTGACAAACAAACAATTTTATACTTGTGAGTCTTTTATTACAAAGAACAGAAGAATCATATTCAGACAGAGTTAAAGCCATTGACAAATTCACATGAATCACTTCAGCTGATAATGCCTTA
>CAIGQZ010032409.1:17721455-17733164 GCA_903798205.1 Danio tinwini
CTACAATGGCAGTCAATGGTTACAGGTTTTCAGCTATCTTCGTCATTTATTTCTTTCAAACCTTTAGGATTTTATTTATTCTGTTGAACACAAAAGAAGATATTTTGAAAAATGTTAGAAACCTGTAACCATTGGCTTCCATGGTATTTCATTTTCCTACTATGGAAATGAATGCTTACAGGTTTTCAGCTTTTTTCAACATTTACTTCTTTCAAACCTTAATGAGTTTCTTTCTTCTGTTGAACACAAAAGAAGATATTCTGAAAAATGTTGGAAACCTATAACCATTGACTTCCATAGCATTTCTTTCTCCTACTATGGAAGTCAATGGTTACAGGTTTTGTGTTCAAAAAAAGAAAGAAAATGATAGAGGTTTAAACCACTGAGTAAATTTTCATTTTGGGGTGAACTGTTCCTTTAACTATTTCTGAGAAAGCAAAAAAACACTAACTGAATTATTCAAAAACGTTCAATTATACAAGACAGCTGTTTCCTTTCTACTTAGTGTCTGTAAATCGAACACCACGCGATAGTCTGAGAAAATAAAGGAGGTGAAAAATAATGTCAAGAGCTGTTAAAGTCACACAGTAAACAAACTACAGCTTTGGTTTCTCTCTGTACCTGTAGCTCATGCATGCGACTCAGGTAGCCTTTAAAAAGCAGTCTGTACAACATGGTAAAGATTTTGATCTCTGGAAGGTCAGCCTCAGTCTTCAGCTTTCTGTGGCCGTCCTGGACACTGACAGAAGCAGCCGCAGCATTTCCTGCTGTTCTCCTGAAGCCTGTGGCCGCTGCTGTGGGTCTCAGAAAACCCAATCCGAGCCTTTCTGCAGAGCTCAAAGCAAAACAAACAGCCATTATGAAAGCAGGACTAACAGTGAGGGAAACACCGATCCGGTTTCACATAGGAGGGAGTGGGAGGTGGGGCAAAAACACTGACTAGTTAACTCTTCACTATCTGATGTTATGTTGTATAGTGTGTCGGTCAGTTTTTTGAAAGGGGAAAGTTTATTATCAAGCACATAATGACACTTTATTATCAAAGGGGTAGTTCATCCAAAAATGTACATTTACTCACTACTTATTAACCTTCAAGTGGATTCAAACCTCCAGGAGTTTGTTTCTTCTGTTGAACACAAACGATGTTACTCTGAGAAATGCTGGAAACCTGTAACCATTGACTTCCATAGTAAGAAAACAAATACTATGGAAGTCAATGGTTGCAGATTTTCAGCATTTTTCTAAACATCATCTTTTGTGTTCAACAGAAGAAAGAAACTCAAACAGGTTGGTGACAAGTGAAAGGAAAGTAAATGATGACGGAATTTTCAGTTTTGGATGTACTATGCCTTATATTATTTCATAATCTTTTTGCATCATTCCAAATCACTGCTATTTCTCCGCTGTTTTTCATACAGTGAAAGTAAATGCAGACTGTGGCTCTCAATCTTTCAGAGAACGCTATAGTAAACATTCTGTTATATTTCTGGTACAGTACAAAATACAGGTTTAGAATGACATGAGGATGAAAAAAAATAAGGGCAATTTTCATTCCGCATGAACTCTGCCTTTAACATTCACCTTTCATCTAGTTCCTACAGGGTGAGGGAAAAGACTTCAAAACAAACAAAAAATGTTACAAAACCACATGCTCTTGTTCAGAAAGAAATGTTCTGAATGTTTAGAATTTTAAAGCATTAATAACTGTATAAAAATTATTAACTTATATTAATGATGAGCAAAAATCAAGGGTAAATAGTACACTACGAGACAAAGAACTCGTCAATCCCAGTTATAAGAGCAAAAAATAATCACTTGATTTCTAGTTGATCATTTGGAAACGTGGCAGAAGTTAGATTTTGAACCATCTGTTAAACTGCACCCTAATCATCAAAAATACTGCAGAAGTCCTATTGGAACCCGAATGGACTCAAGATTCTCACAGAAATCAGTTAAGTTTGGTTAAGGAAAAATCAATGTTTGAGGTTACATTCAGTATGGGGCGTGCAAGAGATCTGCAGAATGGATAGCAACATCAATAGCCTGAGGTATCAAGACATTTGTGCTGCCCATTACATTACAAACCACTGGAGAGGGCAAATTCTTCAGCAGGATAGCGCTGCTCCTCATACTTCAGCCTCCACATCAAAGCTCCTGAAAAGCAAAGAAGGTCAAGGTGCTCCAGGATTGGCCAGCCCAGTCACCAGACATGAACATTATTGAGCATGGCTGGAGTAAGATGAAGGAGGAGGCATTGAAGATGAATCCAAAGCATCTTGATGAACTCTGGGAGTCCTGCAAGAACGCTTTCTTTGCCATTCCAGATGACTTTATTAATAAGTTATTTGAGTCATTGCAGAGATGTATCGATGCAGTCGTACAAGCTCATGGGAGTCAAACACAATATTAACTCTTTTTACACTGCACCATGACTTTATATTCTATACTGTACATTACCTTAAAAGCCTTTGCCCTTCATATAAGCCACTTCTGATACCAAATGATCAACTAGAAGTCAAATTATTATTTGTTGTTCCTAAAACTTAGATAGTCGACAAGACTTTTGTCAGGTAGTGTATGTCCCACTCACAGAATTATTAGGCATGATTCGATATACACATAACAAATCTCCGATATAGAGCCATAATAACCAAGCAAAATACACAAATATTCCACAAGTCTGATTTTATTACTCCATTTTGTGAGCATTAATTTTCACCATTCACCTGTTGCTCCTGATTGCGCATCATTCAACAGTCTATTAAAAGTCTTCAGTCCTTAATCTCTGCAATGTTTTTGATTGCGCCGGTTGGGTCAGTCTTGTAGAGCATGAAGTGTCCTTGTACCTGAGCGGCGCTGAGATCTGTGTGAGCGGCCAGTGCTTGTTCAGAGAAGTGATCTGCCTCGGCTGCAGACTCCTGAGGGTAAAACCTCCTAAACATCTGAGTCAGCTGCCAGTGTGAACAGTGGCCAACATACTGTTTCAGATCCACACGGCCAGGACGGACGAGAGCCGGATCGAGTCTTTACATTGAGGAGAAGATAATGAGAAAGGGAAGAAAACAATACCATTTTACCAATATCAAAGACTGTTCAGCATCCAAGGTTTTAACCACTTAGCTGATTATTAATGGAGTTTATATTGATAATTCACTGATTATTAATGAACTAATTTAAAAGGACTGCACTAGGAAAGAGTGATCATGTAATTATGATTAAATAGAAGTTATGAATGACTGAAAATATATGTTATGAATTGATAATATTTAATATTAATTTTATTTATCATCTTTAAAGAGCCCCTATTATGGGTTTTTGAAAATGACCTTCCATGTAGTGTGTAACAGAGCTCTAAGTAAAGTGAAGTATGCAGCTAAGGTTTAAATCTGAAAGTGCACAGTGTTTAAAACTATTGATTCATCTATAAAAGAGTCGACTCATAGGGCTTTAAATGAATTGTCTTGATAATGAGTCTTTTGCCGTTTCAGCGTGACGTGGATACGTAACTTAAGCCCCGCTTACATGCAGAAACCCGGGAAAATTTAAACTCCCGGCCCTGCCCCAAACACTGTAGCAAGAAAAAGAACACTGTAGCAGACACCTGTTAAATCATGTCACGAAGACGCTGTGCTCAGCTGGATATTAAGTGTGAGGATGAGCCAAAGATGAAACTGTGAAGAGTCAGTGGCTGAGGTTTAATTTTGCAAAAATACCTCAGCATTATAGGCAAGCCTTGTGCTTCAGCAATCTACACGCTTACAACGGGGGATTCGTCCGCCGTTTGTTAAAGGAAGGATCAGAAAAGGCTATCGATGTATGGGACTTCACAGAACTTGACTAATTACGAGAAATAGGTAGGAAAACGGGAGTGTTGGCAGGTATGCTCACACATACACTGCACTACTACAAAATTGTTGATAAGCCGTGGACGCATTTCTCTCCATCTCTCGCGCTGAATGCATTAGACTAAATCGCAACAGACTGTCATCGGTCCAATTAGCGCAGATTAGCATCGCGCTAAGCAGGGGTTAGGGAACAAATGAATCGCTGAACGATTCATATGGGTGTCGCTGGGATAATTAGGCAAAAATAAATGCATATTATAAGACAATGAAAGTGTTTTTTGACCTTGCATGCATATCAGCCTGTTGTCTGACCCATAAAACCGAAATATGACCCTTTTTAATGTATAATAGGGGCTCTTTAAATAAAAAAAAAGAAAATATTGTGCTTTGAAAAGGTTGATTTTAAGAAAACCAAGATTATTATATAGTATTGAATTTTTTTTAGACCACAAAATATATCTTTTATTAATAAAAAATGGTATGTATTATATATTTTAAGATATAAAAAAATGATTGATTTTGCAATAGCAAAATTTTATTTTAGGGAAAAAATATAATATATAAATATATACAGAATTATTTGACATAAATATATACTGAATTATACCCTATATTTAGGCCATGCGTTATTATGTTTTTCTATCTTGTTTTCTTGTGATCTTGACATATCAAAAGTTGTTTTCTCGTAATCTTGACTTAGTTTTCTCATTATCGCAACATAACAAAAGTTAATTTCTCGACTTTATGACCTATTTTTCATCAAAAACAAGCATTGAGTAACATGAGGAAGATTCATGAAGAAAAACCAAGTCTTACCTTTCAATAAAGTTAGTAGTCATAAACACAATTCGGGCCTCTGAAGATGCCACTCCATCCAGTGCATTCAGAAGGCCACTAAACGTAAGCCGTCCCATGCCTTGATAGGCCAGTGGATCTGTGAGAACACATGGAAATAAGATTAAATTGAAATTCATTAAAGTACAATTAGGCCGAAAGTATTCAGAAGCACAACAGAAAGACATACTCTCCGTGGGCAGCAGCTCCCGGCTGACGAAAGCTGCGTCCACGTCCTCCAGCAGGATGATGCTCTGCTGCGGAGCGACACTCAGCAGGTGATTGAGGCGATCGTCAGACAAGCTGCGGTCACTCAGACTCATCAGACAAATGCTGTAGCCCAACTCACCTGCCAGAGCAGTTCTGAATAAACACAAGTATATAGAGATCTGAGACTTGCAATAGTATTTTTTGTTAAATTAAAGGGCTAGTTAACATGAACCCATAATTTACTCAACTATGTGTGTATATAATTTTCTACGTCAGTGGAGTTGTTTTATTAATTGCCTTGTGCTTTTCCAACTCTACAATGAAAAGGGGAAGGTGTTTTTCTTCAATGGTCCAAAACAAGTGCAATAAAGTGCATAGATCCATAATAAAAAGCAGCTTCTCACGTGGCTAAATAAAGGTCTCCAGTCGCAAACTGATGCATTTATTATTTTATTTTAAGAAAGATATCCATATTTTAAACTTTATAAACAGTTTTGCATAACTTCTGTAAAAGACACATTTTTCTTCTTTAGATTTGCAGGTTTTTTGTGCATTTAGCACCACCGGCTGGACAACAACATGAAATCTTACAGATGACATAGGGATATTGAAGTAGAGTATTGACACGAATTAGAAGTTGAAAAATAATAATAATAATAATAAATATTTTTATATGATTAATTTTAATAAAAAAAATTTTTTTGTATAAAATGAGGAGACTTTTTGCTTCTCTCTTTTTTATCTCAATGGCAAATGTGCATTTTAAGCTCCTGTCAAGCTGCCGGTGCACCAAAATATGCACGTGCAAAGAAGAAGAGGAAAAATAACAAAAGGAGGAAGCAGAAGAAGAGAAAGAAGAAGAGGAAGAGGAAGAAGAAGAAGAAGAAGAAGAAGAAAAATAAGAAGAAAACAGAAAAACAGCTGCCATTGTAGAGCAGAAAAACCACAAAATAATTATTACAATAACTCTGGTTGGAATTATCTGAAAAAAAAAGAAAGCGATGCCTTTAGGGTGAGTAAATTGTGGGCTAATTAATTTTCTTCACAGAGTGATGCAGGATTAATGTTATACCTTGTGCGGAGAAAAAAGGAATTTATTTATTTATTTTTACTACTTTTGTGTCTTTATTTTTTATTAGAAAAAATGTTTAGACTAACAACAGATTAATCAATCTTTTTCAATTGTATGATACCATATATTACCCAGACATACAGCTTTCTTACTGTGTTGCATACTTTTTAGAAATAACTGCTGCCAAGAGGGAAATAGCAGAATTAGAATAAATATAGTGCAGAGGCCCTTGCTCCAGACTGCAGTCTAATAAGAAGTCTAGACATGTCAGAAGGAGCTGGATGCTTATAGAAGTTGTGAAATATATTAAAGATATACTTAACTGTTTAGTTCTGGTAGGCAGAAAAGGGTTGCAGAAAGAGGATGTATGTTTGGGGTACAAAAGCCAAAGAATGACTGATAAGTGACGTTACACCAAACCTCCTCCAGTTAATATCAGTTGTGTATATATGCTGAAGTCAGGGAAATGTAAGTTAGTTGCGAACCTCCTGAATGTAATTCTTGTGTTGCATTGGGGTAACGTAACCCAGAGCTCTGTCATCGAATTATTCATTTGTATCTAACAAATTACTAATATTTTTGACATTGAAGAAAACACTCTCCTGAACTTTTCTTATTAAACACACATGGAGTTTGCTTTATATTCCAACACTAGATGAGTTTACTGTGGGTTCCTTCTGGATTTCACTATGGAGTTTTATAATGTGGATTTTCAATTAATGTGTAAAATAAGGTCTGAAGTAGACATGACTTGACAATACCGCATGAAATATCTACATAAACATAGAACTTCCACAAACATGCATCCCAAATGCTCTTATCTAATTACTGAATCTGAAATCTGGTTTTGTAAATCTTTGTTTTTTTCTGTAAACAACAGCCTTGAATTCATGTTTTTGTATGAATAATTTAAGTTAAAGAGCAAAACGTTAAACGTTTAAGTGTTATCAAGTAATGTTTAAGTGTTATCAGGTAATGTTTACTAAAGATGGCAAAAGTACACACATCTTTTACTTAAGTAGAAGTACAGATACTTGTGTTTAAAAGGACTCTGGTAAAAATAGAAGTACTGACTACACTTTTGTACTTAAGTAAAAGTAAAGAAGTACCACCTGAAAAATGTACACAAGTAAAAAAGTAAAAAGTACACGTTTCAACCACAGTCCAAAGACATGTGGTGTAGGTAAATAATATGATAATATAATAACTAAATTGGCAGTAGTGTATAAGTGTGTGTGAATGTGAGTGCATATGGATGTTTCCCAGCATTGGGTTGCAGCTGGAAGGGTATCTGCTGTGTAAAACATATGCTGGAATAATTGGCGGTTCATTCGAGAATTCTGCTGTGGCGACCCCTGATAAATCAGGGACGAAGCTGAAGGATAGCAAGTGAGATAGGTAGGTAACTAGACCTCACATCCTATTGATACATTAACATAAATAATAGCTTACATTTCCAATTTTTATGTACAATGTTTGTTGCCAATTTTATAAAAGTAGCCAAGCAGCATCACAATCTGTAATACTGCCCAACAACATTGCTCAAAAAGTCAGCCCATATATCATTATCCTCACACAAACTCACAGGCATCACCATATAGTTTTGCAGCTGTTACATTAAAAACATCAGCTGCCATTCATGTTGACACTCTACAAATAATTCTATAGGCCTGTATATCTTTATAAATGTCTTACACTTTACACTGAATTCTGTCCAAAATATATTGATTTTTTCTTTTGCTAAAATAAATACTTATCATATTTGACTGAAAACTATTATATATATTTTTTGCATAAATCTAAAGCTGCTTATTCTCTTCAAAGAGTAGCTCTCATACATAACATAGTTTTGAGAGATGAACTAAAGATTGAGCAAGAGACTGGCTTTTGCAGGTAATGTATGGTGTTTTTCTATTTTTTAGTACAAAAAAAATGATTTTTTTTTTTACAAAAAAGCACTTTTTTCGCAGAATTAAATTGAAAGACCAGAGAAAATGCGTGCAGTAAGATCTGAAGTGGAAAAAAGGCTTAAGCACTTAAATGGCACGTTTTTGAACTGGAATGTGTCCCTCTTTCTTACCTGTGATTGGAACGAGAAAAATGTGTCTTATTACGGTGTAAACAGGACAGCATCAGTCAAGTTAAATTCGCCGGCTCCCTCTGTCACGTCTGCATAGTCATCCTAGCCTTTCTCATAGTAATCTTCATAACCTAGCCCACGTATGGTGCGCAATAGCCTTGGAAAGGCAGCGCACTGCCACACACAGGTGCGCAATGAGGAAGAATAGATTGACTGCATCAAAATGAGTTCATAATGCGCAATGACAAAACATAATATAGATCGCACCACCAAACACATGAAAACGAAAGTAACGACCGTGGTTTAAAAAATGTAAGGAGTAAAAAGTACAGATATATGTGTAAAAATGTTAGAAGTAAAGGTAAAAAGTTGTCAAAAAAATAAGTAGTGGAGTAAAGTACTGATACCAGAAAATCTACTAAGTACTGTAACAAAGTATGTAAACTGTGGATAGATCACGGATCAACTATACAACCCTAATTTATAGTAAGATGAACTATAAAGAAAGCTTACATAAAGCTGCTCTTTCCACAGCCTGGTGGTCCATAAAGCAAATATCCCCTCCTGTATGGAATGCCTGATTAAAACACATTCATCAGCAAAACAATAACAATACTTATTTAGTATGATTTTTGTTCAAGATGTATGCAGGCTAATACGGATGTAAAAAATTATGATATTTAGTTCACCTCTGTCAGTGTACCACTTAGGATTGCCTATGAACTCCTTCACATCATCCACAATCCTCTCCGCTACTCCACTCTCCAGCACTACTGAAGACAGCGGCCGTCTTCGCCTTGGAAAACCAAAGGGCCTCCACTCCGCTCCCATTGCAGTGTACATCACTGTCCGGCCCTCTTCTTGCTTTAAAGCAAGCTCACGTGCTGCACAAAGACAGAAATGAATCATTTAGGCAGCAAAACAGTTAATCTGACATCCCTCTTTAACCCATTTAATTCCACCTCATTTCTCTTATTTCTAAAAGTGTTCTTGACCACTTTTAATTTAAAAAATGTTTGCATCGAATAAAATTTTCAAATGTCAAATGACCAGGGGTCTCATTTATAAATGTGGTGTATGCACAAATGGGGTGGAAACATGCCTATGCCACTTTTTTTTGGCATAATATTTTTACACTTTATGTTATTAATTTTAATTATATTATTTTAATTTTTCACACATTCAAATACAACACTTTACATACAATGCGTAACAAGCGTATGCCAGATTCTATGCAAAATTTGCTATCTATAAAAAACAAACTTATGAGTGCTTTTTAACGTTCTGTTATAATTCTGCTTTGTGTAGTCTAATAAAACTTAAGCATCTTTAGTGTTTTCTAAAAAACCTGATCAGAAATTGAGGGTGTGTGACATCATTACCAAGTTGATACGGTCCATATCATTAGTTAAAACTGCTTATTTCAGAATCAGAATCAGAATCAGAATCAGTTTTATTGCCAAGTGTGCTTCACACACACAAGGAATTTGTTTTGGCAACAGAAGCTTTCAGTGTACATAAAGTGACGAGTGACAACACAAAATTAAATACAAGAAAAGAAAAGGCAATAAACATTAAACAGAGATGCAGTTAGTCAAAAAGATCTGGATGTTGAATGTATGTACAGATATGTTGTAAATATACAGGTTATAAGGTGCTGTGTACAAGTGCGTATGAGAAAGTATTGCACGTTTATTGCACAGTAGGGGAATATTTAACTGTTCATGAGGTAGATGGCCTGAGGAAAGAAACTTTTCCTGTGTCTATCTGTTTTTGTGCTTGGTGCTCTGTAGCGCCAACCAGACGGTAACAGTTCGAACAGGTAGTGTGCTGGGTGTGAGGCCTCCAGAGTGATTTTACGAGCCCTTTTACTCACTCTGGAAGAGTACAGTTCTTGAAGTGTGGGAAGGGTAGTGCCAGTGATTCGTTCAGCAGTCCGGACTATTCGCTGTAGTCTACGGAGGTCGGTTTTGGCAGCTGAGCTGAACCAGACGGTGATTGAAGTGCAGAGGATGGATTGGATGACAGCTGAGTAGAACTGTACGAGCAGCTCCTGTGGCAGGTTGAACTTTCTCAGCTGACGAAGGAAGTACAGTCTCTGCTGGGCTTTCTTTACAATGGAGTCTATGTGAATGTCCCACTTCAGATCCTGAGAGATGGTGGTGCCCAGGAACCTGAATGACTCTACTGCAGCCACAGTGCTGTTCATGATGGTGAGTGGGGGGAGTGCAGGGGGGTTTCTCCTAAAGTCCACTATCATCTCCACTGTTTTGAGCGTGTTCAGCTCCAGGTTGTTGTATCTGCACCATAAAGCCAGCCGCTCCACCTCCTGTCTGTATGCAGACTCGTCACCGTTCCGGATGAGGCCGATAACAGTAGTGTCATCCGCAAACTTCAAGAGCTTAATGGAGGGGTCTTTTGCAGTGCAGTCGTTTGTGTACAGGGAGAAGAGCATTGGGGAGAGAACACATCCCTGGGGGGCACCAGTGCTGATGGTGCGGCTGTCGGATGTGATTTTGCCCATTCTGACTAGCTGTTGCCTATCTGTCAGAAAGCTGGTGATCCATTGACAGACAGAGCTAGGGACAGACAGCTGGGTCAGTTTGTTCTTGAGCAGTGATGGGACGATGGTGTTAAAGGCAGAACTGAAGTCCACAAACAGTATCCTTGCGTAGTTCCCTGGTTTGTCCAGATGTTCTAGGATATAATGCAGTCCCATGTTGACTGCATCATCCACAGACCGGTTTGCTCTATAGGCAAACTGCAGGGGGTCCAGCAAAGGTCCAGTGATGTCCTTCAGATAAGCTAGCATTTCTCTGGATTTAAACATTCTTTAAAACATTAATGCAAGTACATACATTAATTTTCCTTTGGCTTAAGCCCTGCTCACACTGTGAGATTTTAGACACGATTTTGTCATCAGAGACAAATTTGGGAAATCCTAAAAGATTCCTGAAATCCTAGGCTAAAATGTATGATCTTTGATTGTTGGTTTGACATGTTCACAGACAGCCGCTTAACGCCTGTTGCGATCAGATTTTTCCTCTGATGAAGTTCTGGCAGTGTCAGAAGACACTTTCCTGCAGTGTGACAACAGCTGCGATGAGCGTCAATCCAAGAACCAATAGGAGCTCAGAATTCGATGACACAATCAATGCGACAATTCAAATGACCACGGGAATATGTTAAAACAGTTTTTATTCTTTTTTTATTATTGAGGCCTGCTGTGTGCAAAATTGCCACTACAAATTGTTTAAGTTTGCTGAAAAGAATTATTTCAGAATGTGTTTGACACGTCATTTAATCATGTCATTTCGTCTTTGGTGCATCTCCATTGTCGTTCAGTCTGACTTTATGAGAACTAAGATCTTAAAGTGTGACATGTGAGCCATGTTCGTGCAGTTTAACATGCCACAATCATTCAGGATTAAAAAAATAAGAATAATAATTTAATTAATTAATAAAAAATAATAATAATAAAAAATAAAATAAAGAAATAAATCGCACAGTGTGAGCCAGCCTTTAGTCTCTTTATTCATTAGGGGTCGCCACAGCAGAATGAACCGCTAACTCATCCAGCAAATGTTTTACACAGCGGATGCCCTTTCAGCAGCAACAAGTACACACACACACACACACACACACACACACACACACACACACACACA
>CAIGQZ010032409.1:17733174-17766837 GCA_903798205.1 Danio tinwini
CACACACACACACACACACACACACACACACACACACACACACACACTCATACACTACAGACAATTTAGTTTTATTCAATTCACCTATACTGCATTTCTTTGGACTATGGGGGAAACCGAAGCACCCAGAGTAAACCCACACCAACATGGGGAGAACATGCAAACTCCACACAGAAATGCCAACTGGTTCAGCTGGGACCTTCTTGCTGTGAGGTGACAGTGCTAACCACTGAACCACCGTGTCACCCTAATGCAAGTACATATGTACTTGTGCAAAATATATAGTGCTGTTCTAGTGGTTTTTGGATATTTAAATGAAAATAATCTTACATACTGTCCCTTTGACCAACATAATTTCAGAGGAGGTTTAAAGTTTGCATGTTATAGAGGTCCAGGAAATAAAATGTAAATTCTCAAATAGCAAAGAAAGAAAAAGTGGCATTAAATGGGTTAATACTGCACACTTAAGTTAAAGGGATAGTTCACCCAAAAATGAAAAAATGTCCTTACTATTTGCTACTTTGGAATTCATAGAAGTCACAGAATGATTACAGGTTTCAGCTTTCTTCAAATTATCTTCTATTGTGTTCAGCAGAAGAATGAAACGCAAAGAGTTTTGGAATAAGTGAAGGGAGAGTAAATAACAAACTATCCATTTAAATTGAGTTAACAAATGTTCGGCAGCGGGACCACACCTTCCTTTGCCTTCTTAAATAAGTTTTAGGGAGTAGGTGATTTGGTTAAGGCAGACCAGCCTCTAGCACTGTTCTTCTATTTCTCTCGAACCCACCCTCACTCCCTCTATTTCCTTGCTTAACAATACTTATAACCCTCTCTTCCCTCCTTGGTTGAAAGGGGGGGGGATCCAATCACTCTACCAAAATACTACAGAGACAGCACCCCCACTCCGAGTCTCTGGGCATCATTGTAGGATGCCCGATTAACCTACCAACCTGTTCACTGTTTATCCTCTTACTTCCCTTCATTCCACTGTTCCCTTACCATCCCTTTCATCCCTACAATAAGATCTAGTTCAAAGTGTGGCATGGTTCATGCTGGTGAATATACAATTGACAGCAGGTTCACAGTGAAGAAAAACGAGCGAAAACAAACCTTCCTGAAGTATGTTGAAGAATGTCTGGCGGTCTCTGCCCAGAGCAGTAAAAGTGACAGACTCCCAGGGCGTTCCAGTGTGCAGGTCCATCATCTGCTTCTCCCTCACCCTCTCCACTCTGATCCACTTCCTTCCATACCTAAAAACACAAGAGCCTCAATCAGAGAGATGAACAAAAAATGGATAAACATCCTTGAGAAGATGACAATAATGCAGATGACCTTACCAAATGATGTGGTTGCCTGGGCTTGGGTGAAAGTCGAACTGTGTGTGGACTTTTCCACTCTCATGCTGCATGTATGAGGTCTCTACACTCAGATGCTGTGTGTGTTTGGCATGTTTGGTGATCCAGCTTAAGAGCCAGTGGTAACTTTTATCTTTGCTTGGAACCTCCAGAGTGATCATGTAGTGTCTCCGAAAGAAAATCATGCCAACCTGTGCTCCTTTTCTGGCAACTGCAAGTGCTGTGCCAACACCAACTAGTCCAAATCCTGCCCCAAAATAAGGGTTGTCCTTCAGGGCTCCAATAAAATCTGACAGGGTCATGATGGAGGTGTCTTCAGGTTTTCTTTTTCGGTCAGGAAAATGTGCATCCTGCTTTCACACCAAATAAGCCGAAAGCATTTTTATCTTCATTTTAAGAGAGCCTCAAGACTGACTGAACTACATACCAAGCTGTCAACGATGAGCTATTTCTTATCAGTTAAATAAATACGAAATTTAACGTCACTATACTTACGATAGTGTAAATATTGTCACGCATTTACAAACAACCTTTTTTCTGTTAGCTTAAAACAAGCGGAAAAGATTACATGAAAATATAAGTGCATGCCAGTAAGCGTTCTCTATCATTGCAGAGTGATTGAATGACTTAAGTGAGTCGAATCTTCACAATGACTCGGTTGAACCGATTCACCGACGTAAATCCCACCTTAGATGGGTAGTTCATACACAAAATTGAAATTTACTCATCTTCCTCGTGTGGTTCCAACCTTTTATGAATTTTCTGTTTCCCCGTTGAACACAAGATATGATATTTCGAAATATTTTGGATACCAGCAGCTATTGAGTTATGATAAAATACTATTTAAATCAGTGGTTTCCAGTTTCTCCTCAATGTATCTTTTCTGTTTATCAAAATAAGGAAACTCAAATAGGTTTCGAACAAGTGGAGGGTCAGTAAATGACAACAGAACTTTTATTTATGGGCGAATATACCCCTTTAACGTCGGGTTGTGTTGAAAGAGTTCATTTAGGCGAACTGTTCAAAAGAACCGACTCTTTGAAATAAAATGGAAATCACATGGCGACCTCTGTGTGTTTCCGTGTTAAGACAAATAGTTCCGTGCGAAATGTGTTTCACGTTGATAGTTCCGCTGTCACCGTTTACGACGCGGTCGCGTTGACATTTTTACGTATTCTCAACCCACTTTCTGTATATTTGGGGTATTTCAGGATAGTAATCATCCACCGGGCATACAAATTTATGATGTATATACAAAATAAAGCCTCCGCTTTGAACAGAAAGGGCCTCGAAGTCTCGCCACGTACATTCATCCTCACAAGTGAAGGTAATTTCTTTTATAATTGAGACATAAACATGCAAGCTTTTAATCTATTGTCTTATTTCTATTATTAGGATGTCGGTGATATTAATTTTGTTTAATATGAGCACATCTCCTGCTCCTTGAGAATGCGTTGTTTATTAGTTTATCAAAGCAAATGAAGCACGGATTTGCGCGCAGGAGATCAACAAAGCCGTTTATTAAAAATAGATTTTCTGACAAACAAAAACATTTGTAAAGCTCTGGCATTATACACTAGATAAGAATGTGTCCTTTTGTTGTCATCTCCTTTGTTTTCTTTATGTTGTAACTCATGAGCAGACGAGATGATTTATGAGCTATTTGAATCAGAGGTCTTAATTATTTCCAGAAAATAATTAATCAGACATTTTCATCATATTGATGTTGCAGAACAGTCATTTTGCCCTGGGGAACAGAATACTGCATGGTCCTGATGCTGTAATAGAGTTTAGTCCCTTATGAGAGTTCACATTATCCCTCACTGACTGTTCCTGTGGAGTTTTAACACAATTATAACATGGAGCAAGAAGAGTCTGGATGTGCTGCAGAACAACTCGATTTGGAAAACGATGCGACAGATAAACATGAAGGTAAAATAAAATAATAGCATTTTAGTAATTGTATATTCTAGTAGAGATATTTGGCAGAAATCCCGGAAATATTTCATTTTAATTTGTTAGTTGCTAAATAGATAACTCATCATGTCACTTTTTGTTGCCTTTTTCCTCCTAATGAAATAATTATAACTTGCATCAATGTGTGATGTTTGTTTGTATAAAAATAACTTCCAGTCAGTTATTACAGAAGAAAACCCAGATTAAATTTTGCCATAATGAGAAGCTTACAATATACACTCACCGGCCAGTTTATTAGGTACACCTTTCTAAAATCAGGTTGGACTCCCTTTTGGCTTCAGAACTGCCTTAATCCCTCGTGGCATAGATTCAACAAGGTACTGGAAATATTCCTCAGAGATTTTGGTCCATATTGACATGATAGCATCATGCAGTTGTAGCAAGGTGCTTTATTGGATTGAGACCTGGTGACTGTGGTGGCCATTTAAGTACAGTGAACTCATTGCTATGTACAAGAAACCAGTCTGAGATGATTCTCGCTTTATGGCATGGCGCGTTATCCTGCTGGAAGTAGCCATCAGAAGATGGGTACACTGTGGTCATAATGGGATGTACATGGTCAGCATCAATGCTCAGGTAGGCTGTGGCGTTGACACAATGCTCAATTGGTACTAATGGGCCCAAAGTGTGCCAAGAAAATATCCCCCACACTATTACACCACCACCACCACCAGCCTGAACCGTTGATACAAGGCAGGATGGATCCATGCTTTCATGTTGTTGACACCAAATTATGACCCTACCCTCCGAATGTTGCAGCAGAAATTGAGACTCATCAGACCAGGCAACGATTTTTTAATCTTCTATTGTCCAATATTGGTGAGCCTGTGTGAATTGTAGCCTCAGTTTCCTGTTCTTAGCTGACAGGAGTAGCGCCCGGTGTGGTCTTCTGCTGCTGTAGCCCATCTGTCTCAAGATTCGACGTGTTGTGGGTTGAAAGATGCTCTTCTGCATACTTCGGTTGTAACAATTCGTTATTTCAGTTACTGTTGCTTTTCTGTCAGCTATCTATAATGTCTACATGACTAAATGCATTGAGTTGCTGCCATGTGATTGGCTGATTAGAAATTTGCGTTAACAAGCAGTTGGACAGGTGTACCTAATAAAGCAGCCGGTGAGTGTATTATCGAACTAATATCAGTTATTATAAAGTCACATATTCACATATATAATAAGTGTATTACATTCTTTGTTGCAGTTTTGTCTCAGTTTAAGGGAACGGATACGCCTGTGCAACCTAGTAGCAAGAAAAATAGAAAAAAATGTAAAGCAGCAACAAAAAAGGAAAAGGGGAGAAAATCCATTACTAGTAGCAAAGTAAAGTCTCTATCTAAAGGTAAATATGATTGTTACAAAATATTATGATTAATTCTAATGCCAGGTCTGACTTGTACCATCTTCTATTTAGTGGGACATGTTGCAGAGGGCACTGAACACATATTTCGCACACACATATGCTCCGAATGCAGGCGCTGCTTCAAGACTCGCTCCCATTTGATAGAACACAGGCGAATCCACTTTCCTGACCCCAGTCTGCAATGTCCCACCTGCAAACACTATTTCACCAGCAAAAGCAAGCTACGTGTCCACATGCTAAGAGAGATGGGACAGAAGCTGCACCAGTGTCATCTATGTGAGTATAAAGCAGTGGAACGCAACTCTTTAAGACGACACCTTGCTAGTGTGCATGGACATCAAGAGGACGATGCATCCAAGGGAGAGGCGTTTAAGTGTCCAGCTTGCCAAAAAACATTCGGTCAGAGTCAGGCATTAAAGAGCCATATGAAGTCTCATAACAAGACACAAGATGGACAGCCATTGCTTTGCTTCCATAAAGGCTGCTCATATCAGTGTACAGAAAAGAAGCAGCTTCACAAGCATGCATTAGATGCTCACAAAATTGTGGCAACAGAGTGCCGTCATCACGCCTGTGGGGCATTTTTTGGCAGCCAAGAAGACATGGAGAAGCATTTTCGTACACATCAGGCTTATCACTGCCCTCACTGTGACTTCTCATGCTCAAATAAGAGCAGTTTTCAGCAGCACAAAAGACAAGGCCATCCAGGGAAGCAAGATTTGAACTGTAGCTTTTGCCCTTTCTCCACTCTCAATCCTGTAGAGTTCGATCAACATGTTGGCCACTTTCATGCCAGTGAGAAAACACACAGATGTTCGCAGTGCGGCTTTGTAACCGCTCACAAAAGAGTCCTGAAAAGACACATGCTTATGCATACTGGTAAGATATTCACTTTTTTACCTTGTTCTTTATGTAGGTAAAGTTAAAGCATAAATGAAGTTAAAGCAGAATTATTCACACTTGGGTCATCTCAACCATGTACACTATAAGTCTTGTCACCTATCAAAGTTTTAGGAACAACAAATAATAACTTAAGTTGATCGTTTGGTATCAGAAGTGGTTTATATGAAAGGCAAAGGCCTCTAGATTACACTTATTTTACTAAAATAAAATATGATCATGCCTTGAGTTTTAATTAGGACAGTAAGGTCTGACTTTGCTGAGACAAAAGTCTTGAAGTGTGAAGTATGAGAAGGAGCGCTATCCTGCTGAAGAATTTGCCCTCTCATGTGGTTTGTAATGTAGTGGGCAGCACACATGTCTTGATACCTCAGGCTGTTGATGTTGCCATCCACTCTGCAGATCTCTCGCAATCCCCCATAATGAATGCAACGCCAAACCATGATTTTTCCTTCACCAAACTTGACTGATATCTGTGAGAATGTGAGAATCTTGAGTCCATGCGGGTTCCAATAGGTCTTCCGCAGTATTTGTGATGATTGAGATGCAGTTCAACAGATAGTCCATCAAAAAAATCTACCTTCTGCCACTTTTCCAAATGATCAACTAGAAGTCAAGTGATTATTTGTTGCTCCTACAACTGGAATCAACGGCAAGACTTTTGTCAAGTATAGTTCAGTTTTTCCCCATTAAAAAGTACACACATCAGGAAATTTTCCATGCACAAACAATTGAATGGTGATTCATTTATACTGCTTAAAAATTGACAAAAAGCTGTCAATATTTATTTCTTTTGTTGTTAATATATTATTGTTATTTTATTAGCTTTGCAGTAAATGTGCAGCTTAGATGTTCTACGTTACATCTTTGTTTAACAGAAAAAATAATCTAGCATATAAAGACAATTTTTTCACTTCTGAATAAGTGATTTCTGCAGAATTCTCATTGGCCATGGGTGGACATGTTAAACATTTGTATTTACAGGGGAAAAGCCCTACAAGTGTACGCTATGTGAGTTCAGATGTCGTGATGAGACGTACCTTTCAAAGCACATGCTGACGCACTCCAGTGACAAGCAGCACATGTGCTCAGAATGTGGATATGTTACAAAATGGAAACACTATCTCAGTGTCCACATGCGTAAACATGCAGGAGATTTGAGGTATGTACCTTAAATTGAATTTAAATGTGATTTACAAGAAACGGTTTACTGACCTTCCTCTCATCTCTTTCAGGTACAAATGTAATCAGTGTTCATATCGTTGTCACCGCATGGACCAGCTGAACAGCCATAGACTCCGTCACCAAGAAAAATCCCTGATTTGTGAGGTGTGTGCATATTCCTGCAAGAGAAAGACTGAACTGCGCAGCCATATGCAGCTCAAACACTCCACAAATGCAGATGCCCAACCTCCTGTTTACCAGTGCAGGTTTTGCCCGTACATAACAAAGTATCGGCAAGCCCTGCATAGCCACGAGAACTGCAGGCACACGCGGACACGCATGTTTTGCTGTGCGCTCTGTCGATACACCACATTTAGCAACACTGGCCTCTTCTTGCACAAAAAGAAGTCCCACGGATATGTACCTGGAGATGTGGGATGGCTTGAGAAGTATGCAGAGAAAGAAAAAGAGCAAAGCTCTGCGGATCTGACACACAACTTCTTCTCTAAGACAGCAGCACAGCAGGCTTCAAATTTGGAATATAGAAAAGAAACGTCTAATAAGACAATAGGTGGCTCACAAAATGTGTCTTTAAATGATAATGAAGATAAAACAATACAAGCCCCTATTGGACAAACTGATAAAATGACTGAAAATGAAAGACATCCAAATGATGAAGAATGCAGCACCCTGCTTTATAGTTCCCAAACCAGTATGGAAAACACACCGATGATACTTGCTGAGACAGTAAACATACACAACACTGCATTTAATGCACACAATGCTGGATCTCACACATTACATTCAATTCACCAGAATATTCCAGAACCATCAGCTGAGGACGATGATGATGATGATGATGGAGTTTATTGTAGGGCTCAGAGTGACTCGGAAGATCTCACACAATTGACAGGAATTGAACTTCACCAGGACAGCTTTGTAGAGCCTTCAACTTCTGAGACTTGTCTGCAGGTTTTGAGAAAACAGGATAAAGACCAGGCTAAAGCCCTCGTATTAGAAGGCAGGGTACAGATGCTTGTTGTCCAGACGCAGAACAATATGTATCAATGTAGCCACTGTTCCTATGTGACCAGAAAGCAGGCAGCATTAATACAACACTCCAAGACATCGTGCCGGGTTATAAAGTCCGGACTACACTGCCAGGACTGCGGTATGCATTTTAAACAGCAACGTTCTCTGCACACTCATCGTCTCAGAAAGTGCCGGTCACTCCTGAGTGGCAGAAAGAAGTCTGATTTCACAAATGCCATAGGAAAATCAGGGAGTCGTGTAGGTCGCTCCAGGAGTACAAATCTTAAATCAGGAACCCCCACAATTCAAAATGAATCTCTTAAAGTCACAGATTCAAGATTACAGGGTTTAGCTAAACCTCAAGGGTCATTATCTACTATCATTACTGATGTAATAAATGAGACTGACTCACTGCCAAGCACTTCTGAAGAAGAGCAGGCAACTATCAGGACTATAAACAACTTTGCGGAAGTGGAGGGATCTATAAAAGATCAGATTTCTGGCTACACTGAAGAAGGTGGCAGGTTTACTTGCAAAAAATGTTCTTTCTCATCAGTCAGGAAAGTCACAATAGATCGTCATTGTGCCACATGCAGTGGAAGTGCACCAAAGATATATCTGGCTGAGGGGCAGTTTGAGCAAGAGGATAATCTTAGTGGCTCAGATCAGGACGTAGATGGGGCAAATGACTCAGAAGGGTATTCGGCAGAAGAAGGGAGATCTCCAAACTCCAAACCCCGATTCTCATGTCCCAATTGTCCTTTTCTGTGCCACCAAAAAAGAGCTCTAGCAAGCCATGAGCTAAAGGGCTGTTTAAAACAAGGTGAAATACAGTGTCCACACTGTTCATTTGTTGCCAAATCAGACAAATCTCTCAGCCATCATATCCTAAGTCACAAGAAAGACAAGAAGGCTACTAAAGGTAAAAGGTCAGGTAACCTTCAGTGCGATCTTTGTTCCTTTACCTGTAAACAAGAGCGGTGCCTAATGCAGCATGTTGCTGTGAAGCATAAGGGAGTTCGTCCTCATCAATGCCGCTTCTGTTCATTTAGCACAGTCCGTCGTTACCGACTGGAAGCCCATGAGTCCATACACACAGGTGTTGGCAGGCATAGCTGTGATCTCTGTGGCCAAAGCTTCGGGACCACATCCCGACTACGATTGCACCACCAACGCATTCATGACAAGCAGGCAACACACTTCTGTTCAGTTTGTGATTACCGAGCCTATAACCTCAACGACATCAACCGCCACAACCTGAGCTGCCACACTGGTGAACTCAGCTACCATTGCAGCCAATGCGATGCACGTTTCAGCTCTGATGGTGCCTTGAAGCAGCATTGCCACAGAGTGCATTCAGATGATAATAGTCTGTCTTGCACCCAATGTAGCTTCACTTGCAGAGGCCAAGCTGCTCTGAAAGCTCATATGCAGAATGACCATTCTGAAAAGACAAACGATCTCCAAGATAATCGTGAAAAAAGAAGTAAGAAGTCCATCACCCACGCATGCACGGTTTGTTCCTTCAACACCAATAAAAGGCTCATTCTGGTCCAGCACATGTTAGATGAGCATGAAGATGGGCCAGCAGAGGAGAAAACTTTGAAGTGTGATGTCTGTGGTTTCTCCTGCACCCACCAAGTTGTGTTTGACCAGCATGTACGGTCACATGGAGGAACCTGCCTTTTTAAGTGCACTGAATGCGAGTTTTCCACAAGAAACAAACAGAAGATCACTTGGCACATTCGAATTCATACAGGAGAGAAGCCGTACCGCTGTGAGAAGTGCAATTATGCATGTGCAGATCCTTCAAGATTAAAGGTATGAAATATCTATAAGGGTGATTCAAGGTTTGTTTATTCCAGTTCTGACATTCAGTTCTGCTGGTGCTCTCTTTTAGTATCACATGAGGATTCATATGGATGAACGCAAATATCTATGCCCAGAATGTGGCTATAAATGCAAATGGGTCAACCAGCTTAAATATCACATGACGAAACATACAGGTATGTTTACTCTAACTTGTGCAAACTATTACGTTCCCGCACACCTTGATGTGTTTATTCTCTTTTCCAACAGGTGCCAAACCGTATGCATGTGAGGACTGTAAGTACCGCACCAATCGTGCCGATGCCCTGCGTATCCACTGTGAGACGCGCCACAGAGACGTGCGATCCTTTATATGCGAGAAGTGTGGAAAGGCTTTTAAGACGCGCTTCTTGCTTAAGACACATCAGAGAAAGCACAGTGAGGCAAGGCCTTATGTTTGCTCTTTGTGCCAAAAAGCATTTCGCTGGCCTGCAGGTCTTCGCCACCATTATCTATCCCACACCAATCAGCTGCCATTTTACTGCTTACATTGTCCCTACCGGGCCAAACAAAAGTTTCAGGTTGTGAAGCACCTTCACAGACACCATCCAGACTTGCCTGTCCAAAATGGTGTGGGTAAAAGCCAAGAAGCCTCTAGCGCCGGTACACAGAAGACCTGGAATGGGGAAGGAGGAGGACAAGAGGATGGCCAAACTGCTGTAGAGCACATGCAAATTGTAGTTACACTTTAAGCATTTATATTGACTTGTGCTACATATTATATGTCATTGCGATCACAATTAAACCACACTGAATAAACATGTTTTACAGTATATTTATTCTGGTATCCTTTTAAAGGCATTTTGCCTGGACATATTCAAACATACATAATGACTTATTCACCATGAACACTTGCTTTGGGGTTAGTAATAAAAGGCACTTTAACATGCTCAATTTTACTAATTTAGATAATGCATAGATATTTGCATTAGATGTCGCCTACCCTGTTGAGGTCTATTGGAAGGAATCCGTCAATAGGGCCACCATTTGAGTACAGGGTAGCACTCCTTTGAAATGAATGTGGGACCAAGGTGTAGTGGAGGACTGGCTGTCCAAAGCCGTAGATATGTAAACATTTATACATACATCTATATCTATGATCGGGAGTTTTCCCGGTGGTCAGTACGCAAATACTTTTTCTGACAAAAAGCGTGTGTTTGTGTGCATGTAAATGTATTATCCTCCCTCCCTGTTAAGTTTGATCTAATCCATGTCCTAAAACACACACTCCCTCCTGCGTTCACTTCTCATTCTAACAGAGGGAGTGATTCGTTTGTGAATGAATCTCTGTTATGAACGACTCGTGTGATATCCCTCAATGTTTCAATGTGCATATCCACCTTTCTGATCTAAATGGTATATAACATTTGTAATATTCAATAATTTAGGGTGGAGAGTATGCACATTGAGGTGCAGGCGCTGTTATGCTATTAGGCACCCTTATAAGTTACTTAAACTAGCCGCTACTTCACTTAGCCGACAATAATAAACAAAAAAGTTTCTGGCACTGCAGTGTCTTGTTGTCAAATTTCATTTACATTGTTTGCTGATTTTATTCAACAAAACTAGCATAGGCCTAGAATTTTGTGCAAGTTGATGCTACTTTGCCTCATGGTCAATGCAGTAGGTGACTGTATTATCATTAATAACGTTATTTGTTTAGCACAAAAGTTCGTAACATACAAAAACTTAAACTAATCTTACCTATGAAATGTTCTGCCTTTATGCTTTCTGCAGGGCAAATTCCAGCATCTTCAGATTGGCTTTAGTCTTCACTAGTGCAGTTGAATGACATTTGGAGCACTGTACAAATGTGGCAGTGCTATTGACGCATGCACAGGGTCCGTATGCGACATCTAGTCTATATATCTATGCAGATAATGTACAATCTCAAGGATGCATTATACCCTGATTGTGTAACCTTCAAACAGAAAAAAAATGCAATCAAGTAGACTTAATATTGCATAGACTAAACAATTATATTAGTAAATATCTACACCTACAAGAATGCTCTTTTTCTTTTGAGAAGGCACATCTAAAACCATGCAGCTACTATAGAGGTACTTGTAAAAATAATGGCAGTTGCTACATCTTTTTTTGTTGTTGTTTTAATGCAAGATGGAAGGATAACTGTTTAAAGTATGGCTTGATTTCTTTCAAATCTCTTCAAGTGTTTTTGAGCAAAGCACAAGACAAAATGTTTTCTCTGCCTTTTTACAGTAATGTACATATTCGTCTGAGAAACAAGCTCTTTAGAACAAGCTTCAAGTATGGACATTAGGACTGTGATTCAGCTCTGTGATTTTGATGTGAACGAATATGGAGGATGGACGGATACTTGTTCCATCCTTGGACAACAGATGGACATGGCGATAGCCTGGAAAGAGAAAAACAAATTGATTTGCAATGCTTTTAGAGCATAAGCCTGGAGACAGTGGGTCTCCCACACTAATGATTGCAAACAAGCATTTATATATGAGAAGAAAAATCATTCACAGTAAGTGCATATGATCACAATTTGTTTTTACCTTTAAGGCTAATTAATCTAAATTACTCTTAATGAAAGAGCTCAAAAAGAGTTTTTTAAATGACATTTTGAAAAAGAAGAGCAGAACTGTGTTTGTATTTTTATGAATATTGTTTTCTTTCGTTAAAATTATGGGGTTTTGAAAATTACCTTTCAGGCAGTGTGTAACACAACAGTAAGTGAATGAAAACATCCAGCTGATGTTCAAATCTGAAGATGCACCTTGTTTAAAAATACAGATTTTTTAATAAAATATTTGACTTAGAGTCATATAAATGATTTGTCGTTTGTCTGGATCTTTTGCCTGTTCATATTGACCTCGTCACGAAACAATACCAAATATGCAGTTCCGGTTCCGGTAAAACATGAACACACCTTTGCCTTCAAACACTAGTGAAGTACAAGGGATCAAGGGATTGATCATGACGCGAAGACATGCAGCTTTGGGAATAAAGGGTTAAAGTTAATTTTCAAAACAACACCACAGTATAGCCAATCGTGTGCAATGTTTGTTCCTGTCATTTTTCTGATGATTGATACAATAACCTACCCTGCAGCGCAGGATTTGCCGGCCGTTTATTATAAAAGGAAGAATCAGGGCAAAGACTATTAATGTATGGGATTTAGTCAGTAACTAAACTACACAGTTTATTTGGACCAGTTTCTTCTTCCTCCAGATCCTGTAAGTGTTTCTCCTTTCTACAAAACGTAAAGTGTGATTTAAATGATTGCCTGGTTTTCTGTAGTTTGCAAAATATGTATTTAATAGTGTGTTGTAACTTGTAATTGCTCTGCACGGCTTGTAATCATTTATAGTATCTATTATAGATCAGTGCTTGTAATGTATCTCTCAGGTTAAATCTGTATGGACTATCCACATATGTCCAAAATCACATTGAAAACACGACGCGTGCTTCTTTTACGGTTTGTTGCTATGACCATTATCAGCTGTTCCTCACAAACGTGGCGCGGTCAATTTTTCAAAATAGTTTAACTTTTGCCACCTAATACTGAATGTGTGTCATTGTTATTACTTGGGGTTGTGGTTTAGAATAGAGTATATGCTGGTGTTTAACTGCATTGCTTTAATACGTCCCTACATCAGGCTCACACATACTCTGCTCATAACCGTGCTGGGCGTTTCTCTCCATCTCGCGCTGAACACAGTCCACCAATCACAACAGGGACAAATCAGTGCAGATTAGCCTCACACAAAGGAGGGGTTTGGAAACAAATGAATCGCTGAACCAATAATTTGGGAGTCGTTGGGATAATTAGGCAAAAATAAATGCATATTATAACACAATGAAAGTGTTTTTTGACCTTGCATGCATAACAGCCTATTGTTGGAGACCCCCAAAACCAAAATATGACCTTTTATAACGCATGATAGGGGCTCTTTAAATTTGCATACAGTATGTACATTCAGCATATGCTCACCTGGCTGAATACAGGACAATGGAAGTGTGTACTGCCCTATGAAGTCATTTCTTGAGGCTTTGTCATGGTCCTCAACCACAAAACGCACCAGTGCAAGCTCAGGGGTGTGGATGGTGAACTGTACACTTTCATTCCAATATGGGTTGAAACCTACCCAGAAAAAAAGATCAACCAGAAAGAGTGGAATTTAAGTTCCCATGATCTGTAAATTATAAAGATGAATCACAATACAGTAAGGTTATATCTGTTGTCACATTAAAGATGCATCCACTATAAACTGAACTCTTTGTAGCACACAATTTCTCTCTCCTTTAGTGGTTTGGCAACACTTAAGGCCATTTAATCCTTGCTTTCTTACCATTGTTGTCGATGTATTTGGTCTCCTGTTTGGCTTGGTCGAAAGGAACGCCATAAATCTCCACCCTTACAAAAGGATCTACAATGGACCATTCATTTTGCTTCAGTTTAGGCAGCTGTTGTCCACTGATAACCTGAAATAGAGAACAGAAGCTACCATCAACTAATGAAATCTCAAAGCAAACAGGCAAAAAGAAACACAATACTGTTTAATACCTTTACAGAGAGGACTAAAGGGTTGTAATCCTCACGTTCCTCTGGTTTTTCAGGATCAAAACGTCTCTCTCTGTTGCGCAGCATCTCAGGTTTTAAAACATACCCACTGCAGCCATTCTGACTAAACAGCCCATCATTAAGATCCATTTCCATTCCTGCCGTCTGGAAGTTTAATGCCACTATGAATCAGAAACACATTACAGTAAATACACTGTCCACTTTACAGCACATTAGCTGTGTTTCCCAGCTCCACAGTGAGTGTTTTTACAAGGTTTTTCAGCCAGGCTCATATTTTTCCACTCTATAGTACGCACATAATGGTGTGTAATACAATATGTACTATACTAACCAATCTGGCATCCCATGTTCCACATGTCCACTGGAGAGTAATTTGATGAATCAGTCCTCATTCCACTTGGATACACTCTTATCAGCTGCCTGGTGTTATGCAGCACAAAATCTAAACCTGACAGACAAAAATGAGACATTATTTATTTATTAATATACAGTATTTTTATATTTTTGTGTAAAAGATGGAAAGAGCTGATCAAATGAATTTGTGTATCACAGAGTAATTAAAAATATAGATGTTAGGAAAGACATAAGGTTGTCCAAAAAAAAGTCATCATCTGAATTTAACTAAGCAAATAAGCAAGAGCCTCTTATTGGATAAATACTGCATGGATGATTATGTTTCAGATGGTAACAAGTTATTTATTCCTAACTGATGCAGAGAGTAGCTGCTCATTTCTTAAACAAAAATTGTTGGGAAAAAATCTGTTTTTGAAGGGTCAAATTATTGGCAAGCATCAAGCAAAGAGCAATACTATTCAAGCATGTGGGGGCAGTGTTGGGATCTGGTCATGCTGCAGTTGGTCAGGTTTAGGCCCAATCCCAATTCTACACCTTAGTTAATTCCCCTTAATTGTCCCAATTCTCTTTATCTTGAAGGCGTAGGGCTAAGACTACACTTGAAATCAAGGGGTACGAAAATTTCCCAGAATACACCATTTACAACGGCAGCATGGCTGCACACGGAAGTCAGATGCACAAATTAGTATTTTTTTGTCATTATTATGATTTTTTTCAACAAACAAGCATATGTTTTAACACATTCATAACCATGTACATGTTTTACCGTCATGCTTTAAAAAAAAACTTAAAATAGTTACCACTAAATTTCGCTATCTATAATCCATAATAATAACTCCTTTATAGCAGTCCCACAACATTCTTTCACACGATGACACTCGAATACCCTGTCAGAAAAGTCTAGTGGCTGAGAATGAGCTTTTTACAGTGTCTGCTATAATGTTAGTGTTGTTTTTGTGTGTTTACATAGATGAATATGGCCAGAGTGTAAATGTGCAGTACAGTTACAATCCTATTGCCACATTATATCATTATGATAACATAATATATAACTTCAGTGTTTTTCTGAAGATAAATACCAAAAAATAACACAACTGGAATCACTACAGCAGTCACGATTTTTAATCTCAAATGAAGCATGAGATCGCGATGACATATGGTGTGTGCAGGTGTTGTAGTGCTGTCCCAATTCTTAGGGATAAATTTTGAAGCCCTTCCCCTTCAAATTTAAGGGCCACGGGGAAGGGGTAGGGGTACAAAAATACAACTGGTTAGTCCATCATGAATTTTTTTCTTATGTTCCAAGATGACTCAAATATTGAAAGAGTGAAACATAATTTTTATACATGGATTGGCTACCACAGAGTCCAGACCTTAACGCTATTGAGAATCTTTAGGAAGACCCTATTAATAACCCTATTGAGAAGTCCCACTCTTCTATCATCAACATAAGGTCTTGGCGAAAAATAAGTGCAGCTCAGGATGAAAATAAATGTTGTGACACTGCCGAATTTGCATACTTAAAATGAAGACACATAGCTTATGCGAAGCTAAAGGTGGTCCAACGTAATATTGGAGTGTGTTACTTTTTTAACAGGCATTGCATCATTTTTAAAGAACTATCCCATTAAAAACACTTCCTGACCTGCTTCCTTTGAATATTTTCGGGCTTTAGACTCAGAGAACGATGACATCTCATAAGGCTTAGCAGAGATTCTGGAATGTTCAAAGCTGTGGAAATGTACACTTTTACAGAACATAATGTCCGAGAGCTCCTTGCATAGATTTTGCTTCGATTTCTACAGAGAGGAAAAGGCAAACAATGAAAAACAAGGAAGTGGGAAACACTGACTAACAGTTTTCTTTTGTTTCTCAATATTTCCACTGGTACCTTGCCATCTGCTGGCAGACTCTCAGATGTCGAACTCTCCTTATTCATTTCTGCTGCCTCGTCTTCATCACTGACTTCAGCTGTGGGGCTCTCTGACTCGTGTCCAATCTTCTTTCCTTTTAACAGGATTTTCCTTTTAAGCGCCTGAAAGAATTGAGGCATCTGCTTAACATCTCTAATGTAAAATATTATATTGTATATATAATTACATAGTACATTGCATCATTTAAAATTTATGGTTATTTTTATGAAAAAATATATAATAATAATTAATAAATAATTAAATACAATTACACACTAACAGCCATTTTTCTTTTTTTTGTAATGTTAATTATTTTTTCAAATATTTTTCAAGCAATGCTTAGAGTAAGGACATTTTCACTGTATTTCCTAATATGTTTCTTCTGGATAATGTCATATACTGTATATATATATATATATATATATATATATATATATATATATATATATATATATATATAAGGTTGCAAGTTCCGTTGTTACAAACATATGCCAAACATTTATGCCATTTGAGCGCAGCTGTGGCTCATGACGAAAGCTAGGTGGACTATGATTTAAAAGCGGAATTTACGTTACGTCTCCAAAGCTTGTGAAAAACAAAAATATATAGCATACGTTAATGTTTTAATTTATAGTAGGCTATTTATTAAGAAATTTATCTGTACTGTATATGACATGGGCCTATTGGTTAGAAGATTTCTGTAGTGGTTTGAATGTGTCAAATTGTAAAAGTAGACTTTTTAAAAATAAAAATAAATAAATAAGCAATATCCTACTTAATAATAATTATTATAATATGTATGTATTATTATTATTATTATTATTATTATTAAGTAGAATTTTTTTCTTTTCTTAATAAATAGCCTACTGTAAATTAGGCCTACACCATTAACATTTTATATAATTTATATATGAGATTAGAACATGTTAGATTAGTGATTTTACGTGGCATATTCTCAATAATATTTGTACAGGAAACATGTGTCGTTAACATATATTTCTATTAATATGGAAAACGAGTGTATGTTTTTACCAAAACTTATATTGGAATTTTTTTATGCATGTGCGTGTAAAACAATATAATTTGCACAAAATATATATTTATATATTTGTGATAACATATATTTTAAAAATACAGTTTTATGTAATGGATTGTGTAAATTTCACTCCATATTTGGCAATTCAGACTGCACAATATATTTAGTTTCAGCATTGATATCGCAATGTGTACATCCGCAATGGTCACATCTCAGGAATGTTGAGTTTATATGCTGGGATTATAGTTTACCAGGAGCCACAGTTCAGAACATAGAAGACTATTGAAGATTACATCCACAGCCTGGACGGGAGACCACATGGAAAAACTAGGTTGCTGTTGAAAGTGGCGTTATTGAGGCCAGCAGGAGGCGCTCAATCTGTGGTCTGTGTGAGTTCTAATGCCCCAGTAAAAGTGAAAGGGATACTACACTGTCAGTGAGCACCATCTTTTGGATGAGAGGTTAAATCAAGGTCGTGACTCTCTGTGGTCAGTAAAAATCCCATGGCACTTGTAAAAAGCAGGGGTGTAACCCCAGTGTCCTGGCCAAATTTTCTCGATTGGCCCTTAAGCCTGGTTTATAATTCTGTGTTGAGTAATCAGTGTGACCCACAGTGCATGCCTTGGACTTTGCTATGCATTTATACTTCTGCGCACTGTTTGTGTACATACTGTAAACACAAAACAAACCTTGCCATTTGGAGCTCCTTTACGGGACTCGACACTTGTAAACACTCGCTCAAACAGGTAGGCCCGGCTCTCTGTCCCGCACACACTTGTCATTGCTACCAAGCTGACCTATCACTAAGCTTGCGCTACACATCGTTGCGACGTACAGTTAATTTTTTTGAGAGGTGTGTGTCAGTGTTGGTGAAGGCTACGGCGAGGGTTATGCGACCACGCAAAGGCTGCGGTCGTGTGCTTGACGTAGAGGATAAATCAGCCTTTACCCATCATGGCCTCCCAATCACCCCCCTCCACCGAATTGGCTCTATCACTGTCTTTCCACTCCACCTATAGCTGGTGTGTGGTGAGTGCACTGGCGCCGTTGTCCTGTGGCTGCCATCGCATCATCCAATTGAATGCTGCACACTGGTGGTGGTGTGAAAAGACCCCCCTCTTGCTTGTGAAGTGCTTTGGGTGTATGGACATACAAGATAAATGCTCTATATAAATACACATTACATTACAACTGAAGAGTTTAATGATAATGCAGTGAAAGTTTACCATTTGCATGTGTTTTTAAAGAGCCCCTATTATGGGTTTTTGAAAATGACCTTCCATGTAGTGTGTAACACAGTGAAGTGAAATATCCAGCTAAAGCTTAAATCTGAAAGTGGACAGTTTTAAAAACTATTGATTCATCTAAAAAAAAAGTAAACTCATAGTGGTTTAAATGAATCGTCTTATAACGGGTCTTTAGCCGTTTCGGCGTGACGTCGATACGAAGCATAAGCCCCACTCACTAACACAGCAAATACAATCAGATCCTGAAGTCAGGAGTGAGTTTGCAATGTTGTTTGCATGTAAAGAACATTAATTTTTTTCAGTACAAAATACAAGGGATTTTATAGAGACTAGTATTGAACAGCTCATTCCAGCGCATTCACGTGAGAGTAGTGAATGCGCTACTCTCATTATTAGCTTCGCGCTAAGGAGGGGTTTGGGAACAAATGAATCGCTGAACGATTCATATGGGAGTAGGCTATGAAAGCTGCTTGCATGTCCAATCCGCGTGTGGGAGATAGTTCAAGCCAAACAGTGAGAACAGCGCCTACTAGGGTTACAGAAAAGGATAGAATTTGGTAACACGTGCAAAATAAGGCCAGTTTATTAGGTACGCTAGGCTTTGGGCTGGTGCACAGCACTGGAAAGAAGGCTCAAGGTAAGCAAGATGGGAGCCTGCAAAGATAGCTTGCCAGAGGACAGAGGAGGCTGGGGATGTACAGGTAAGCCCTGAGAACATATAACACTTTACGCAAAAGATGCCACTGCAATGGTTGCAAATAAAAATGATCTACAGCTGAGAGGGTAGAAAAGCTCCAAAATGAAAGATAATTAATGAAATCTGTTTAATTTATTTAATTGTGTTGTTACTTGTAACGGCTTGCACTGTATCAGGTTAACTCTATATTCCCATATCGCATCTAATGCCATTTTGAAAACGTGACGCGTGCTGCTTTGTTTATGGATTTAAATGAGTTTGCCGTGTTTTACTGCACTGCTTTCGGGGGTGAGCTGTCTGGATAACACTGTTGAGAACCGGGTACTGTTTACTGTGGTGTAAGTAAGTTTCACTATGAAGCGGGTTTCGGGCGTCTGCTGCGATCGGATCCTATACCAATGTTGGCCACCCAGGGGCTAGATAAACCGTGTCTCGGGCTGAATGCTGTCGACCAATGGCAACAGGCTGTCATCGGTCCAATCAGCGCAGATTAGCTTTGCGCTAAGGAGGGGTTTGAGAACAAATGAATCGCTGAACGATTCATATGGGAGTCTCTGGGATAATTAGGTAAAAATAAATGCATATTATAAGACCATGAAAGTGTTTTTTGACCTTGCATACATATCAGCCTGTTGTTGGAGACCCATAAAACCGAAATATGACCCTTTTTAATGCATAATAGGTGCTCTTTAAGGCTTGTGATTGTGTAAGCATTCAGGCATTAGAGTTTAAAGTATTCAGGCACATGAAATTGGTTGTAGGCTGCACGGTGGCGCAGTTGGTAGCACAATCGCCTTACAGCAAGAAGGTCGCTGGTTTGAGCCTTGGCTAGGTCAGATGGCATTTCTGTGTGGGGTTTGCATGTTCGCGTGGGTTTCCTCCGGGTGCTCCGATTTCCCCCACAAGTGTGGTATAGGTGAATTGGATAGGCTAAATTGTCTGTAGTGTATGTTTGTAAATGATTGTGTATAGATGTTTCCCAGTGATGGGTTGCAGCTCAAAGGGCATCCGCTGCGTAAAACATATGCTGGATAAGTTGGCGGTTCATTCCGCTGTGGCGACCCCAGATTAATAAAGGGGCTAAGCCAAAAAGAAAATGAATGAATGAATTGTTTGTACTGTTTGTAACTCGTGTTTATATTGAATAATAATTATTTATTTAATGTAGACGGTGTTATTTTAGATTTGGTTATTCAATTTCTGTACCTAAATACTGTGATGTAAAATATTTCACTCCTATCTTCCAAATAATAATCCAGATTAACCTGCATAATCTTCCAGAATAATCAGTCTACATTAAACAATTATTTCCAAATAAAGGTATTCAAGCTATGTGATGAAGTTGTATTCATATCGCAATATAAATTGCAGCAAATTAAATATCGCAATGTCAAAATTTTCCAATATCGTGCTGCCCTAGTGACAATTAAAAGAAAAGGCCCATTACAGTATAAGTATTATGAACATAAGGGCATACATTATTTTTAAATCCATCTCAGTCATCGATGTTTTTCAAACAGAAGTCATTATGAGCAATTAAGCTAAGTGCACCTCTATCTATAAAGCACTGAAGAGCTAACCTGAGCTCACCTCTGGGGAAGGCAGTTCATTGGAAACCTCAGTGTCTTCTGTGCTGGTCAGCAACATATCGCCCAGAATTTCTCTGAACTGTTGAGCCATGACTTTCTGTTGCTCTACACTGCAGTGGTTCTCAATAGACACGATAAGTGGATACTCAGAAGCCTGGAAATAATAAGAATGGAAAGATTGAGAAATCTGAAAACAGTTTAGCATGTATATCAGTAAACATAACAGTTATTAAAGGAAGAGTTCACCCAAGACGATTATGTCATGTGAAAGTGTGAATGTGCATCACATGACTGGACCGAGGGGGGTGGGGTTGTAATTTAACTGCATTTTTTCCTTAAAATTACAAATTTATCTTAATATAGAAGACCTGTATTTGTCAACTGGGGTCAAGGGAATTATAACTGAAGCATCTTGAGTATTTTTGGACTGTTTACTTGCTTTGGATGAAGAAAAGCCAGAAAGGTAGCCAAGAAAGGCAGCCATGTATTTAATTTAGGGCCTGAAGGTAAATAACTATTCCTTTAACAACAGTCAACAACAGTATTAATATTAATACCAATATGAATAGTAATATTTGTTGTTAATAATTAATAATACAGCCATGGAAAATTGAGAGACCACCATGTAACATTTAGCGCAGAGGTGAAATTTCATGGTTATGCCTAAAAGGGTCTGGGTTCGTTCTGCGTGATAGTTTATGACACTTGGTGCCAGCGAGTCTGCCGGTAAAAGTCACTCGGTGACATCTTATTTACCAAGATGCTGGCCAGAGCCAGCCTGTCCTGGTCCTTTTTACATACTAGAGGGAAACACATCCCCCCCCCCCTCCATTTTGGGACCAACAACCATTTACAAACACTCATATTGAAATGGACTTTTAGCATAAAACCCACTCCAAAATGTTTATAGTGTGTTTGTTTCCAACCTTTATGTTCGGTTCTATAGCAGAGTAGTTAAAATACAGTAGTATATGTATGCACCAATAGACCTGTTATGGTGATTTATAATGTAGAAAGGCATAATTCCAGCTTAAATGTAGGGTTAAATTATCATACTCTGTACATAATTTTGTAGCTCATGATTTAGGACATATGATGATAATGTGTATGCCTGGTGTAATAATGTGTACCAGCGAGGAGGAACAAAGAAAGTTTCCCGCGCAACTTTTCTTCTCACACCATTGGTCAGTCAGGAGAGACTGGGAGTGACCTGACCAATACCTATAAATACCTGCTACACCCCCTTATCCTTGCAGAAGGTCCCCGACACAAGGAAAGGCCCGTTTCTGTACAGCGTGACTCGTCAGAGTCCACATTTCTTATTTCCAGCAGATTATAATTTGGTTTAAAGTCCTCCGACCTGAGTGAAATTTGCCATCCTTTCATCTAAATTCTCGATTTTCCTTGCTTTCTTTTTCTGTGTTTTGTTGTTATGTTGTGTATGGTTGTTCATTAGATTATATAAGACTCAATAAATCACTTTATAACCACGTTGGGTTGTCTTTGTCTGCCTCACAGAAATGGTCACTTTAACAGTAAAAGATTCTTGCTATCAGCTTAAGTTTAATAAAACTTCAAAACTATTCTTCTGCTTCACGAGAAGTAGCTATAATTCCCTTTCTAAATAAATGAACAATTAAAAGTCTGCTCAGACGAGTGGACAAAGTCATAGTTTTTTTTGGTTAAATTAACTATAAGTTAATTCTGAATATTCATAATTAATAATAACTAGTTATTTGTAATAATAACAAATATTTGTACTCAAACCCAAACCTAATAAATCCAGTAAATGCTGAGAAAAAAGTGTTCTCATAATGTCTTCCATAGCTGTATATATATTAAAATCTATATATTTAAATGAATAAGTAATGAAAATAATAATGTATTTACTGGAGCATCAAGATCACCTTAAAGGCATAATTTGCAATAGTAGTGATCACGTCTTTGAGGAGAATCTTGGATGTGAATGTGTGTCCATGATAAACTACCGGCTCCCCATTGGCTCCATTCCAGCAGTCCACCTCTACACACCTGCAGCCACGCTTCAGAGCCCTTCAGGATACATGAACAAGCACAGGCATGAACACACAGCACCGGCACAATACAGTCAACTGGACAGACTGCAAATGGCTTTTTTAAGAAGTCTTTGGCTAGTTACATTACATTTATTTCATTACAAGCCTATTAAAGCTCAAAAGTAGCCTACATTTAGAGTATTTTAACTGGCCTACCTTACACTATTGTAAATTGAAACTTTATATACATAAAAAATTACAATAATATAACTTTTCTTTTACGCTATACTCAGCAGCATTCCTCCATTCCTAAAATTGTAATATTACATGAGATTTTTAATAGTTTGTTTGTACTCTGGTTAGTTCTGAAAGACAGTAATTGTGCTAGACTTGAAGTGGAGCGACTGTTTAGCGATTTTTAAAGTCTGTGAAGGAGTTGAAAACAGAGAAATGAAGTCTGGTTTTACAGACAAATTACAGATTAAATTGCATGTTTAAGCAGTATAAACTGAAAATAACTGAAAGTTAGATATCTTAAAATACGTCAGTGCCATATATTTTTCTCAAGATGCGCACTGGTCATGTGTTTTTCTAAATGATTTCTATAAAAGCTGGTTAAATACTAATTTAAATAAGGCTTGGTCCTTGTTGAAGCTACGCACTGTTTGTGAAACCTTTACTCACTGACTCCTGCACAATGTTTGTGTACTTTAACACATATGAAGTGGATGTTAGTGTTATTTTTATCAGACACACAGCCACTTCAGACAGCTTCATTTTCCTACGGCTTAGTCACTTTATTCATCAGGGGTCGCCACAGCGAAATGAACCACTAACTTTTTCATATGTTTTAGACAGCGGATGCCATTCCAGCTGCAACCCTGTACTGGAAAACACTCATACACAAGTACTGTATCGGAAAACACCCATACGGCCATTTTAGTTTATTCAATTCAACTAATCCGCATGACTTTGGACTGTGGGGGAAACCGGAGCACCCGGAGGAAACCCACGCCAACATGAGGAGAACATGCAAACTCCACACAGAAATGCCAACTGACTCAGCTGGGACTCGAACCAGTGACCTTCTTGCTGTGAGGCAACAGTGCTAACCACTGAGCCACTGTGTCGCCCCACACGTTTCATACACTAATTAATTTAACTGCTTAATATAGTGCAATTTGTATACAAATAAAATTCAACATAAGCCTATGAAATTGAAATACAAATAAAGAAAAAAAACACTTGATTGTAAATAACAGATTCTGTGATGTTATTGCACCCATTTCAGGACTAAGATATGCTGCTTTACCTTAAATGTAGTTTTATATCATATAAACAGAACAGACAGACTTTCAAGAAGTCTCGATATCGTCTAAAATTCTGTATTTTGCCTTTATTTGAATTAGAAGTAACTTTATTACACTTTAGTAACACTATTTTAAGGTATCCTTGTTACATATGCATTTACTGTAGTAATTACAATTAATTATGCATAATGACATGCAGCTAACTCTTAAGCCCCGGTCAGATCACATGATTTTTGTTGTCAGTTATGAAAGTCACTTTGTCAGATTTTGCGATTTTTTTAATTTATATTTATAAAACCTTGACTTGTCGTGGGTAACAAATGTGCCAGACTACATGTTCCTTCTTGATCCATCATCCTATGATGTCTAAGATGAGCTTTATTTCCCAAAGCAGTCACAAGTGTTGCTATAACGATATTTCTTATCTCAATTAAAAAATTGTTTTATCTTAATTTCAATCTCAATAAACACTGACACTTGCAAACAAATAGGCTACATTATTTAAAGGCATTCGTTATGACATGGATAGGATCCAACTTATGATTCCTTTTTAATGTTAAGATATTTTCTTTGAAATCTAAATATTTTATATTATATTGTATATTTTCCAGCCATGGGTTTATTAAACACTTCCTTGCATGAACTCGCCACGAGTGAGACGGAGAAAATTAAAGCACATAATGCTTAGTTCACACTACAGGATTTTAAGCCAGATTTGGAACTTAACGAGCTCGCAGCAGCAATGCTCAAGACATAATCTTTAAAAAAATGACATATTAAAAATATAGCAAATATATAACAGATTTGTGATACAATCATTCATGATGTGATGAAGCATTCATTAAATCCTTATTTTCCACAGAGCGAAACAAATCATCCACTCCGTATAGTTGAGTATAGTGAACGCCACATACAAAAATATTATTAGAATATTTTTCTTGTTGATACAAATTTCGTTTGCTATAATTTTTAACTTAATTTTAAAGTATCTTTTATTGGTCAGTTATCTATAAAAAAAATTACGAATAACATTTGAGGTGATGTGCTTCAAAACTAGTTTGTTATATGCGCCAAAACACAAATAGCAGAGAGATTGTGTTGTTTTTTTAAATAAAATCATAATCTAGCCTAAATAAAATTAAAGTGAAATATTCACAGAGAAGCCTGTATTAAAATGTTTTCACTAATGACAAATTTGAATACGCAGGAAATGATTTTGCTATGTATTTGCAGCACTGAACCAGATTACCTCGAATGAATAAACCCTGTTGGAAGTATGAAAGAACTCAGAAACTCCTTGTGAGAATGAAGATATCTGCATATCTGAGTCTGTCAGATAAAATTGCTTAAAACACCTTAATATTTTAGAAAAGGCTGTTAAAGTTTGCATAACCAATGATTGATCTTATCCACCCGTGACCCACCCATAAGTAAATATGCAGCCTATTTTTTGATTACCTGACCAGCGCATTAACGGCAGCACCCGCTGAGGTAACCAAGAAATTATGTGCTCCTGTTATGCGCCACCCTCGTGATGGAACTCGTCGTGAAGAACATGCTAGACTTTCTGCGATGATGTCGTGAGGTGCCGCAGGCATGGTATCGGTTGTCGTGAACTATGCCACATTACACGAGAAGAAACGATTGAATCTTCGGTCACAACACCCATTTGTCGTTTACGAATCCCCACGACACCCTTCATCAAGGAAATCGTGCTGAAATAGTCACAAATTTGTGTGATCTGACCGGGGCTTTACACTTACCATATAGTAATTACATGTAATTAATTAATATTACTCAGTAGTAGTTACACTGTAACAACAACACCTTGAGTAGTTTAACTTGAGTAGAAATTTTGGCTACTCTACCCTCCTATGCATATAAATCTGTGAATTCACGTCATATTTCATAATCATAATTCTTTAGCATGAATAAGCAGAACTCACTGGATGTAGGCCTCAACGCTGCTTGGCCCCTTTAGCTGGTCCTCCATCAGGTAAGTGTTGTGTGAAGACGAGATGTAATAGTGGGCAAGAGATTGGCTCATGTCCTGAAAGATGCCTTGCCGCTCTGGATTGAAGATGGATCCCTCAGAGGACGTCAGGTACATTAGGAACCCATCGACTGACATCGAGTGATTCATTCTGGCTGTAGGAAAACAACATGAGGTCTCGTATCGCATCAATTTACAGCCCTTGGTAATCTTGATGAATAAATGACCACTTCACTGTTGCCCAGCAATCCAGATGAAGTGCTCAGCTACTCCGTTATTAAAAGAGCATCCAGAAATATGTTCTCATTTATTTTCCTTATAGTCATGCAAATGCTTCCTTGGTTAACAAGCAGTTTTAAAATGTTTCAACGCTGTTTCATATAAAAAATTCTGTATATCTGTAAATTCTAACATGGTCACACTTTACAATAACATGGTTTCTGCAGGTTTCACCAAGTTAAATTTAATTCAATTCAATTCAAATCATCTTTATTTGTATGGCGCTTTTACAATGTGGATTGTGTCAAAGCAGCTTCACATAGAAGATTATAGTGAATCGAACGTGTCAGTTATTTCAGTTCAGGTCAGGAGGGTATAATACTTTTTTTTATTTAAGACATTTTTAAGACCATTAAGAAGCAAATTTTAGACTTATACAGGGTTAAATGCTAAAATACATTTTATTGAATATAATATATTGAATAATAATTTTGTTTGAATTTTTTTTTATTAATTTTCAAATATATCCATTCACAAACCCTATAATCCTTACCAAGAATATAACAAAACATAGCTGTCAATTATTTCAGTCTACAATAACAATAATTTAAAATTAAAAAACATAGGTCAGGTCAGTATCCTCAGCAGTAAATAAATGGAGAACTTTTAAAGAGCTCCTATTATGGGTTTTTGAAAATGACCTTCCATGCAGTGTGTACCACAGCTCTAAGTGAAGTGAAATATCCAGCTTCAAATGAATCGTCTTGATAATGAATCTTTATCCATGTCGGTGTGGCTCTGCCCATTTGCTGCACGCGCAGACCCGGGAAAATTTAACCCCCCCCCCGGCCACGCCTACAAACACTGTAGAAAGAAAAAGAGGAAGACAAACACTGTAGCAGATCCCCGTTTAATCATTGTGAAAACGCTGTGCGAGGGTTGAAGTTTATTTTTGCATTATAGCCGCCATCATCTAGTTCCGGTCATTTTTCTGACGAGTGCTTCAGCAATCTACACGCTAACAACAGGGTATTCGTCACCCTTATTAGACTTATTAGACTATTGATGTTTGGGACTTTGTCAGAGCTTGACAGGAACTTTACAGTACACAGTTCATGGATCAGTTCCTTCCTCCATTTCACAAGTGTAAGTAACTTAAGTGCGCGATTAAAATGGTTGACTCCTTGTTTTCTCTAGCTTGCAAATTATGTATTTAATTGTGTTTTGTTACTTGTAACTGCCCCATGCGACATGTACTGTATTTGGTTAACTCTTTATACTGTCATATCGCATCTAAAACCGCATTGAAAACGTTTGCTTACAGATTTAAATGCATTTGTGAGCTCGCGATCCACTGCCGTTTGTCATTGCTATGGTCAGTCAGCTGTTCCTACATACATGCGGCAGTCAAGTTTGAAAATAGTTTAGCTTTTGCCACTGCGTGGATTAATACTGAACGTGTGTCACCTTTTTACTTATGGTTAAAAATAGAGCAATATGTTGGTGTTAAACTGCATTGCTTCAATGCAGTCCTGCATTAGCCTCACACATACACTATGCACTTTGACTACTTCAAAACTGTTGATAAGCTGTGGTGGGAGCTCTGTCTCGCGCTGAACGCAGTCGACCAGTCACATCAGAATTGGCATCGCGCTAAGGAGGGGTTTGGGAACAAATGAATCTCTGAATGAGTCATATACGAGTCATTAGGATAATTAGGTAAAACTAAATGTATATTATAAGACAATGAAAGTGTTTTTTGACCTTGCATGCATATCAGACTGTTGTTGGAGACCTCCAAAACCAAAATATGACCTTTTAATGCATAGTAGGGGCTCTTTAAGCAAATGTTAATGTAAGGAAAGTAATTAAATGCTATTTTAAATAAAAAAGATAAAAGTTCTATTGAGATGGATTGTTGGTAATTGTATTGGTGTTAATAGCCAGATTGGAAAGCTATACATATAGACTAAATGTTGGAGTCAATGATGAACTGTTACCCGTTTCTGATGGCTCATAGCGATCAATAAGCTGAAGGGCATGTTCATAACTGCTCTCCCCCTCGAGCTGCTCCTCTCTCAGGAACTCCTCCAGATCACACTGGGACAGGATCTGTCCGTCACTGGAATAATCCTGGAATAAATCCAGCACTTCCCTTCTCTCAGTGAGCATCTTATAGAACTCCACAAACTCCTGATCCTCCAGGGTTCCTGACCGAGACTTATCTGCCATCTGAAAGAAACCTCATTAAATCACCACAAGGTTTGACACGATGTACATAAATGATATAAGAAACACACAATCACCATAAAAAGACAGCACGCGTGTTCTTCATTCATGTCGATGTTCATCATTTTCAGCAGTTTTTTAGCTTCTTTAAAATTGATTCTGCCATCCTTGTTTCGGTCTGCTTTGGAAAACCAGTCTGAGATCCATCTGAACAGAGTAGTTTAGGTTGATCATTTAAGTACTGTATAAATGTTTGAAACTAAAACAGAGGGAGACGTTATGATTTCTATAAAATGGATACTGGTCAAGTTTGGTGCTCTCGTCCATGTTCTCCATGTTCTCCATGAGGCCTCGGATGCCCTGAATCCAGGCCTGAGCTTCCTCTGCAGACTCGGCTACCAGGTCCAGGTTTCCTTTACGGCCACGAAACACCAGCGTGAAGCAGCGGTTTGGAGGAAACTCGTCTGCCACACTGAGGAGAGCCTCGGACTGATGACCCTCACGAACAGCCTCTACATCACTGATGGAGACTGAAAAAACAAACACATTATTATTATTATGTTCTTGTTTAGAGTGTCTTTTATTTACTAAACTCTATATTTAGTGCTTAAAAAGGCAACCTTTGTTATTACTAAGTATTAATACCTTACTACACTACCTGATAAAAGTCTTGTTGCCTATCCAAGATTTAGGAACAACAAATATTAACTTCACTTCTAGTTGATCATTTGGTATCAGATGTTGTTTATATGAAAGGCAAAGGCCTAAAGATGATTATGCCTTAAATTTTAATTAGGACAGTAAGGTCTGACTTTGCTGAGACAAAAGTCTTGTTGCTTAACAGAAATAATGTACAGTACAGAATATAAAGTCATGGTGCAGTGGACAAAGAATGAATTTTGTGCATGACTCCCATGAGCTTGGATGACGGCATCCATACATCTCTGCAATGACTCAAAACAAGTTATTATTTGTTGCTCTTACAACTGGGATCGACGACAAGACTTATGTCAGGTAGTGTATTTATAGTAAATTAAGGGAGCTCTTAAAGGAAAAGTAAACTCCCCAAAATAATTGAATCATTGTTTATGGATTTGGGTGTTATGACAATAATGTATTATTTTTTTAGATCACAAAAGAAGCTTCTTTTTTTTTTTAACTGCTGTGTCTGTACTCATTCACATGAGGGTAATAAGTAGTAAACAGTTTTAAGTTTTTTAATAAATAAGCAAAAGTATCTACGAATGAACCATTACATTATGTGAGAAACATTGTGTTATTTAACAAAAATCTTATGACAATTAATACTTTATGCTTAACTGAGTTCATGAGTTTAACTAAAACTACACTAAAAAAAAGATGTTTGCCCTTTGTTCAGACTACTTATTTAAAATGAGCTAAAACAGCACAATATTCATTATTGGGACAACTTAACTGTTTTATGTTCAAGCCACTTAAATTTGTAAAATCTAATAAGTTAACTTAATTCCTTTATGTTGTATGTTGACGCAAATCATTTGTTTGGAACCCAGCATTTTTATAGTGTATTATGTAAGCATTTAAAGGGACATTTCATCAAAAAAGAAGATTGTGTCATCAAATTTTCACCCTCAATGTGTTTATGTTTAGGTGAACTATCCCTTTAAAAGATCAACACTGAAACAGGACGTACATGTTGAATATGAGTTTATTGCCCAGCTGGATTTATATGCGATAGTCTTGCAGTCCTCCTGAAGTTTATAGTGCCGCTGCCGCCTCCACATACGAGACTTCACCTTACGAAAAAACATCCCTGCCTTCATGGCTTCAAGATTCTGTTGGCTCTGTTGACCTGTCATAACAAAAATGGGGGTATTAGTAATGTTCAGAAAGACAATGCTTATTTTAAATGGACAAATTATCTTTGTACATACATGTAAAGCTATGAGGAAAAAAATTAATGGACAAATTCTCAGTTTAAGTAAAATGTTCATATTTATTTTATTCTGTAAATGTCTGATAACATCTGTTCCATATTTCAAGTAAAAATGCTGTCATTTAGAGCAATTGTGTACATGAAAATAATAAATATTCTATCAAATATTGCTTTTGTGATTCTTTTAAATGTAGATATTACACAAAATTTGGTATTGTGTACAAATGGTCAAATACCTGCAATATTGGGAAAAATTGAGTAAATGCTTTTACACTGTGTAAACTGATCTTTATATGTATTTGTTAATATTTATTTACATATTCCTGTAAGGAAATATGTGACCAGTCATTCATTTAAGTTCAGATGTTATTGTATTTTTATTTTTAGTATTTTTCTTCTTCCTTCCTTAACAAAAGTATTTAAAAAATTGTTATTGTGTGGAAAATGAAAATAAACATGCATGAAAACATTATTATCTCATATTTAAAAAGAAAAAATAATTAGAAGAATTCCCATTAATAATAAAACTAAAATGTCATTTTACTCAAACCTGACTATAAATTGTAATACAAAGAAACTGTGAATAGGTGGTCTCTATATAATATAAGCACATGATCGCCATAAAAAGAAAGCATACTGTATGTATAAACATGTATCAAACTGAATGACTTACGGCATGCTTGAGGTGATTCCATTTTCTACAGTGCAACTTTTCTGTAATAAACAATAATAACAATATCATTAACAATAATAATAATAATAATCCAGAACATAAATAAATTTAACACATCACTACATTAAAGTCAGACATTCTGCACAGATATTTTTCCACTAGTATTCAGCTTAAAGTGCAATTTTAAGACTTAAAGACTTAATTTAAAGGTTAATTTAGTTAAAGGCAAGTTAGTGTAATTAGACAAATCATTGTATATTGATGGTTTGTTCTGTAGACAATCAAAAAACAATATTGCTTAAGAGGGATAATAATTTTGACCTTAAAATGGCTTTAAAAAAACAAACAAACTGATTTTATTCTAGCCAAAATAAATCAAATAAGACTTTCTTCTGAAGACAAAAATATAGGAAATACTGTGAAAATGTCCTTGCTCTGTTAAACATTATTTGGGAAATATTTGAAAAAGAAATAACATTCCCAGAAGGGGCTAATAGACTTCAACTGTATATTATGTATTTATTAGCTTTTAACAACTTCTATTTAATTGTTTCACTGATGTGATTTCTGCTATGCGCTGTCCTTTTGTGATGCGAGAGCACATAAACTCCCTTTAAATTATTACAGCATGTTGCCAGATTGATTTTTTTTGAGAGGCTCAGAAACATCCTGCGATAAGCTGATTGCACAACCCAGCATGTCCTATTTCATGGGAAAGAAAACATTCTGGTAAAAAAAAAAATGAAAAAAAGGGAAATGCAAGTTCATTCAGGCAAAGTAAAGCGGTGCGGTCGGGCGTCACATACACACAGTCATGAGTCATGGCTAAATATGCCCTGAGATCCACACGATTCTCTAGTGGCACCATCATTAGTCTCTGTTATATTGGATAAAGCAGAATCTAATTTTGAAGATTTTGCTTTCTGCAATTATTCTGCATTGTGTAAATGCATGTTAGCAATACAAGACTTTGATTTAAAGCCTAAATGATGCCCTTTGCAGTTTAAAAAATAAAAAACACCCTTTATTTCTGCACAATCATAAATGCTGCGGTTACAGAGTTGAATGGAGACCACACGCTCTGATGTGAGCCACTAGCACAAGTAAATGCTGACAAAGTAATCCTCTTAACACACAGCATAAACAACAGTCTAGAAGAGTCTGAAGCAATACTGACAAATAAAGAAAACTCACCAGATTGAAGGAAGCCTGATATAAACATCTGATGAAGAGGATGGGCTCTGTGTCTTTGCTGGCGCGTGTGAAGGAAGGGCTGAGTAAACAGAGTCGCGGTCCGGGCTGCTTCCACTGTGATGCAGAGCCAGCCTCCTTCCTACACCCCTTCCTTTGCCACATTCCTTCCTGGACACTCCCACTTTGCCTTCTTTCTCCTGCCTTATTAGGAGCAACCATTCTGGTTTCTGCTCCTGTTATATTCACATAGACTATTTCAAATAATTTTACATTAATTGCATATACAGTTAAAGTCAGTATTATTAGCCCCCATGTTTTTTTTCCCAATTTCTGTTTAAGGGAAACAAGATTTTTTTCAGCAAATTTTTAAACAATAGTTTTAATAACAAATTTTTAATATCTGATTTCTTTTATCTTTGCCATGATGAGAGAACATATTATTTTACTAGATATATTTCAAGTTATTAGTATTCAGCTTAACGGACAATTTAAAGGCTTAACTAGGTTAATTAGGCAAGTCATTGTACAATGATGGTTTGTTATGTAGACAATCGAAACAAATATTGCTTAAGGGGGCTAATAATATTGACCTTAAAATGGTTTAGAAAAAAATAAAAACGGCTTTTATTATAGACGAAATAAAACAAATAAGACTTTCTCAAGAAGAAAATATATTATAGGAAATACTGTGAAAACTTCCTTGGTCTGTCAAACATCATTTGGGAAATATTTGAAAAAAAAAAAAAAAGTTCACAGCAGGGCAAATAATAGTGAGTTCAACTGTATATGTATAAATGATAAACATCCTTTTATATTACATTATATAAATTGTACATATACAAAAACATACAGTTAAAGGCATAATTATTTGCTCTCCTGTGAATTTTTATTGTTTTAAATATTTCCCTGTTGATGTTTAACAGAGCAAGGACATTTTCACATTTTCCTCGAATATTTCCTTAATATTTCTTTTGTAAAAAGTCTGCATTTTTTATTTAGCTGAAACAAACTGTTTTGAATTAAACATATATATAAATAATTATATATATATATATATATATATA
>CAIGQZ010032409.1:17767813-17811516 GCA_903798205.1 Danio tinwini
ATATATATATATATATATAATTTAAGGTCAATATTAGCCTTTTAAGAAATTATTGTTTTTTTTCCTGAGAAAAAAGAAACTGTATACAGGGTCTTGCCTAATTAACATAACTTGCCTAGTTAACCTAATAACCTAGTTAAGCCTTTAAATATTATGTACTGTCATCATGCCAAAAACAAAAGAAATTACTTGCTAGAAAGTAATTAATAAAACTATTATGTTTAAAAATGTGTTGAAATGTTTGATATGACACTTTTTTGGTAAAATCAATTAAATTAAATTTACTTTATTTGTATTGCGCTTTTCACACAAATTATTGTTTCAAGCAGCTTTACAAAAGGTGCACATTATTGCATTACAATCAAAATCAGAAAAGTTAGGGGCTTGTGTATAGATGGACATTATATATATAAACATAAAAAACATCACTTGGAAAATATTTGAAAAATAAACTTACATTTCACAGGAGGGATAATAATAATAATAATAATAATAATAATAATAATAATGATGATGATGATGATGATGATGATGATGATGATGATAATAATAATAATAGTATACAGTATAGATAATGTGCACAATAATTACACAAAAAAAGAAAATGACACATTATAAACAAGAGTTATTCTTATGCACAGTATTCTTATTTTGTAACCCAGTGACATTATAATGAATTAACATCATGGACTGAATTAAAAAGAGCCCTTTTACAGTTCTGACATTCCTAAATTCTAAATTCAAGCATTTAAAAATACCAAATCTGGGGGATATACAGGTAGGTTGTTACCATGAACATTTTACATTTACATTTACATAAATTCATTTGGCAGAGGCGACTTACAAATGAGGAAAGATACAAATATAAGCAAAGCATGGAAATACTTACAGAAAATCTAAATACTCACTTAGGATTGCAATCGTGTAAAATATTGAATAACAATAGTATTAGACATTTTATTGTTGTGAAAGACTTATAATAATATATTATTATAATAATATAATACCTCCACAATGTTTTAAAAAGGCGGAATTACAAAGGTATTTAGTGTAAATTTTTTATTGTTATCAAAGAAATTCTATTAAAGTATTTTATATTATAAATAAAGTTCTTTGGTCTCTTTAATTAAATGGACTGGGACAGAAGAAATCACAGCTGATGCAACAGAATATCAAGATTTTTGACCTTTACAAATCAGCTTTTTGATTTTTTTTATTGAAGGTGATTCATTGCAGTGACTTAATGTTATGGTACATTGCATAATTAATCAAAATGTAAATTTAGATTTTGGGTTTGTTTAATGAACATACAGTAAATAGTTTGTGCTTATTATTTGAAATGAATAATATTTTAGTCACACCACGGGTACTTCAAACTATTGGATTCAGCAAGCATCCTCTTTAGTTTTGAGGCTGGTCAGTGAAGGCACCCACCTGGCATTTTACCACTGAAACTGAAATGGAAATTTTCAACGTTGAAGGTCAGGCATGCGCAGGCTGGGCAACTAATGGTTAACTCACAACAAACAAACAACCAACAGACATGACAGTAACTTTAAAATGTCCTCCAGATATAGTCTGTTTACATCAAATCAAAAGTAGTGGATGGCTACAAGGCATTTATCCCACACACAAGAATTCAAATGCGTTTAAAGAGATAGTTCACCCCAAAAAATGTATTAATCTGTCATCAATTACTCACTTGTTCAAAACCTATAGCCTATGAGTTTGTCTCTCTTCTGTTGAACAAACACAACAACGCACACGCACAAGCACACACATCATCCTGAAAATCCAAAAATCATCCTGGTTGTTCGGAACCATTGACTTCCGTAGTAATTTTTTCCTACTATAACAAAAGTCAGCGAGTCCCAGCAACCAGCATACTTTATCTTGTATGTGTGCACAGAATAAATAAACTCAAAAAGAATTAAATAAATAATGAGGTAATTTTTTAGGGAACTATCCCTTTAATATTCTGAAAACATACAACAGAAGAATATTAGTTACCATAGCACTTTCCTCACTTGGTTCTGGAGTTTGATCTATTCTGAGATGTTGCATTTCTGAGCTTCTCTCACAAAAACAATTATGTGACGCTCTTAACGTTCTGTAACAAATATATTGTACATCATGTCTTGATGATTTAGCGGAACAAATTTCTTACTCCTTGCAATTATTCTAGTGAAGATATACTATTTTCTTCTGGAATATGTAATATATTATTATGTTGAATTTGTCAAACACAAACAAAAAGTGTTTGAACCGACAAGTTTTACGTCACGTTATTCTCCTCACGTGACACATCGTGATCATCATGGCGGCCACCTCTGTCTTCCAGAGAGTGAGAACGGGCTCAAAAATAGGAGCACAGTATGATCAGGAGGGCAATCTCATCAAGGTAAACACTTCATATTAAATATTTAAACTCTTATATTAGTCCGATTGCGTTTTTTATATTGTTTTCAGGGTTGTACGTTCTGTCAGGCAAGCCAGCCACTTACGGATCTGTTAACGTGAAATATAAATATGTTGTGTTTGTCTTATTGTTTAGTACTCCTCGTTTATTTTGAATCGAGAATGAACGCATATGCCTAGTTGGTGTTTTTTACATAACCTATGTGTTAAGAGAATGCAGCAAAATGTACAGTAATATAAAGTTAATGTGCATAATTAAGAAATAACGTGTAATAACATGTATACGTGGCATCTTCTACTGTAATGCGTTTTTTTAATTCAGTTGCTGCAGAATTACCTTACGAAAATGAATCATGATTTTATTATAGCAAAGTTGGTAACACTTTAAAATAAATGCTTATTAGTTAATGTACTTACCAACATGATCTAAATAACAATAGTGTACAGCTTTTATTAACCATAGTTCAGCATTTATTACCCATAGTAGTTGTTTAAAATCTATAGTTGTGCTGGTTTAAATTCGTTAATGCACCGTGAGTTAACAAGAACAATGAAATTTATTTTAGTTAACCAACGTTAACAAGTATGAAGAAATACTGTATTAAACTAATCTTTTCTTCATGTTATGTCATGTTTCTTCATAAATATGTTAGCATTAACTAATGGACCTTTATTCTAAAGTGCAACAGTTAAGTGTGGTTTTTCTCCTGGGATTTTTATTGATACACTATTTTATTTAATTTACTACAGATACCAATGGTTAATTATGTTTTGTGAAGCAAATGGTTTATCTACAATAACCATATATATTTTTTGTAGTAAAACCATGGTTACTTTACATAAGGGTTATTTGGATATTTTTTAACTTTCAGTTTTTTTCAGTGGCAAGTGGCCGTAAAAGATGAACAATAATAAGTTTTTTAAATAAAAGGTGTGTTTTAATTTGCTGAGTCACATACTGAGTGATTGACAGGTGGAGACCCGTGAGGATGAGGAGCAAAATGTCAAGCTTGCAGAGATTTTGGAGCTGTTGCTCGCGGCTGGTTATTTCAGAGCTCGCATTAAGGGGCTGACACCATTTGACAAGGTAATACTTTACACATCTTCTCCAACTACTTGTTTTACTCACCATTCATATAATTCTAAGCTGTCTCTGCTTTTACATTAGGTGGTCGGGGGACTGACCTGGTGTATAACCACATGCAATTTTGACATAGATGTTGATCTGCTCTTCCAAGAAAATTCCACCATTGGTCAGAAAATGTGAGTGGTAGAATAAACAACATTATTCCACCTAGTATAGTAACATAAGAAGACAAGAAATACTAAATAAAACAAGAAACTGTTCTCCTCCAACTGAACTTAATGTTTTTTCTGTATTTTTCCCCTATTTTAAAGTGCTCTGACTGAGAAGATTGTGTCAGTTCTGCCCAAAATGAAATGTCCTCACCGACTGGAGCCTCATCAGATCCAAGGGTTGGATTTTATCCACATTTTCCCTGTTGTACAGGTATGGACTATTGTACATCTATGGCAGGGGTTCCCAAACTTTTGAGCCCGCAACCCCTAAAAAACAATGCCAGTGACTCGCAACCCCCAAATCCCTAAGAGGTGGTCATAAATATACAAATGTTGTGCACACAACAATAGGCCTATATAAACACGAGCATATTGACAACACAAAAAAAGTGCAAAAGTCTAACAACCATATTATATTTATAGTCATTTATTAATTGAATTTAATATTAACCTCAACTAATGAGACTGGTGGGCACGATGTTTGCAGCACAAGACTTGAAAGCTGCTAATCAGAGATCATTCTCAATATTCAGTTGTGGCCTGTATTTATTTTAAATGTATTTGGTTGCCATAAAGGTGTCAGAAAGTTTAACCTGGTGCTTTTAAATCAATCTGCTGTAGCTGACACTATTGCTGTGTTGTTAATCTAACGTAAACACACCAATCTTATGAAAAAATTAAATTAAATTTAAAGTCTGATGGCTTATCATTTGCATGTTGTTGTTTTTTACTATTGAAAACTACTATTTTTATATTCTGTGGGTTATGGTTTACATAAAATTATGTTTACTCCAAAATAGTGAAACCCTTTCTAAGTGTTTTGTGTAAGCAAGTATTTTACAGTACAGTAAAAATACGCAAAAATGTCTTTGTCAATGATTTTAAACAATTATATTTGTTTTACCAAAGTCACACAAGTGCCAATTTCACATCGGTCACATCCATAACCAAGCTTTTCCCTCATAAATGCAAAAATGTAAAATAAAATTAAACCAATCATGTTTGTTCTCTAGAGAGCCAACACTTATTCTTTTGATTAGCATTATTTATTTTGGGTTGTGCAGTTTAATTCACACAATTTCTACAACCCATGCTGTGTACTATAAACTCGCAGAACTTTTTGGTCACATCCATAACACATGTTAATTTCCTAATTTAAAATCTAAAAAACGCTTACAGGTTGATATTTTTCTGATTCCACAACTCTGTGATTAGTTGTTTTGGAAAATGTAAACAGTCGTTTCAATATAATGTTAACAATTACTTTATGTATTTATGTTTTGAGACTTTATTGCAAATGTCACATCCATAATGCTGGAATTGCTCAATTCTAATAGTTTAATACAATTGATTTGATTTTGAAAATCACCAAGCGACCCCCTGTCATTGTCCCAAGACCCACCAGGGGGTCCCGACTCTCGACCCCCACTTTTGGAAACATTATAGCACCTAAATGAGTTTCTCTTGTGTGCACCAAGAATTTTGTGTGATCAAAAATACAGTGGAAAAAGATACACGATCCTTTAGAAATGACACTAATATGTTGATTTGGTGCTTAATGAAAAATATCTTATTAATATCAATAATAATAAAATTAGTAATTTTATAAATTGCTGTTTTCAGGGTTCTTTGGAATGCTGAAATCAGTGAGTTTTTGTCAACTATAAATGTATTTAGAGTCACTTTTGATAAATTTAACACAAAAAAAGTTACTGACCTCCAACTTCTAATGGTGTTTTTGGTTTAAATGACTTAAAAGGGGCTTAATTATGCAAAAATCACTTTTATAAAGGGTTTATACACAGTTGTGTGGCAGCAGTCTGTGAATATAACCAGCTTCTAATGGTAAAAATTTATTAATTTAGTTTTTTATAATTACAATTGATATAAATAGTCTGCAGAAACATTGATTGACATTCTCCCTTTGTACTTGTCATCAAAGGGAGAAAGCCCCGCCTATTAGAGACGATCTCTCCCTCATTAGCATAAGACGTTAGTGATGTTTTTGAATCTGCCATTATGCTGACACAGGAGTTTGTAGCTCCACCCTCTTTTGAAAAGAGCACAATCTCATTTGAATTTAAAGCGGCAGCCACCAAAACAGCACAATTAGGATCAAAGCCTAAAAGGGGCAGATTCAAAGAGTTAAAAGGTGCATAATAGGTGCCCTTTAATGTCAGTGAAAGAATACTTACGAAGCATCTTTTGTGGGGTCTGTAGTGGCTGGTAAAGAAGGCGATTGAGACGCGTGAGGAGATGGGAGATTACATCCGGTCATATTCCATCTCTCAGTTCCAGAAAACACATGCGTTTCCTGAGGTGAGAGACAACACCGCAATACATCAGACCAATATTTTACATATTCTAAGTCTCAGCGATGGTCTGTGTTTTAGGATGAGGAGTTTGCATCGAAGAAAGATAGAGCCATCAGCACGGTGGTGAATGTGTGTGTAAGTATCTAATTACCTTTTATTCATCATCACCATGAGATTTAAAGAGTGATGCTGTGCTCAATTTAATGTTCCTCTCTCTGCTGTATTTTCGATAAGAGAACTTAGTGGAGTAAGTTGTGTACTGTGTGTTCATGTGCAGGAAGTGTATGCTCCTCAAAGGCGTTATAAAAGACAAGTGGATGCTGGTGAGCTGTTGGATGAAGAGTCTCGAGTTCATTCTACCCTGCTGGAGTTTGGCAGGTACTCACTTTTATTTTCCTTCACAGGATTAAAGAACTTTCCACTTTCATCTTGAGCTAAAAAATGTAAAAAAAAACCAAACATTGTTCTTGTGTACTTACTGTAGGGTTACTGTAGAGACTTGAGGGGTTGTTTATAAAGGTTTGGGGTCAGTAATGTCCTGGGGTCCATACTTCGTAGACCTCGCTTAAATAATCTAAGATGATTGGCAGATTCTGGATCTTTTAATCTTGATAACTGATCTCTGGCTAATTTTGTACTTGAAACAAATTCACAAATCAGATTAAATTATCAGGATGAACTGATCTGAGATTGCAGTGTGTGTTGTACAGATTTATCGATTATCAAAATCATGATCAGCAATGCAGTGGTTGGCTGATGGCACAGCAGCATATTGATTAATATTGAATTGTCCATGTACATGACATAAAATTCATAGCAAACGGTTGTTAAACATGATTCGCAATGGCTTTCCACATTTGTTGTTGGCTGCAGGCTTTACACTTCCATGTGTCAAGAGTATGTATCAATTTATTTAACTTTTAAAGCAGATTTTCTTCAGGATGGTATTCAGGTTTCTTAATCCTGTGGCGTAAGGCATAACTGCCTGTTTAAATTTATTTTATATTGTCATTCCAATCATAGAAAAGCTTGTCCATTTCTGACCACTTTCAAATGTTGTTGGAAACACAGACCAGATTGCTTTCATAGTGTAATCGCTCATAAAATAATCTAATATGTGATTTTAAAACATTTCATATTAGTGTTGAAAAAAGCTGTGCTTAATGTATTTGCCATATATTTTTTTAGGAATCTGTGCTCATGATTTGAAATGGATATCTTGGTAACACTTTATAATAATGGTCAATTAATTAATGTTAATGTATTTACTGATGAACAAACAATAAACAATACATTTATTACATTATTTATAATAATGATCCATTTAATTAATGTTAGTTTGAGTACTTACTGATAAACAAACAATGAACAATACATTTATTGCAGTGTTTTTTTTTTTTAAATCTTTGAGTCATTTATTGTTAACATAGTCTTTGTTAATGCACAACTAATGCTAACAACAAGCACAAATCTGGATTTTAATATTGCCATAGTAAACGTTGAACTTTGATCAATTAATCCTGTACAAGTATTAATCATACTTCATTCATTTAGTAAATAAAATTACTAACATTAACTAATGGATAATTATTTTAAAGTGTTATTAAAATCTTTTAACCTTATAAATGCCTCCGGTTTCTGAATCAAAGTATTGGTTTCTTTTATACAGTAAATGCAATATTGAACAATAATATAAATGGAAAATTGTGTATCTTAGTATATTCATCATCAAGTTTAATTTAATTTCTAGCCCGATTCTTAATTTCTCATTCATTTCCTTCACTCTGTTCTTGCCTCACTGTATCAGCATCTCGGTTTCAGATGGAAATCTCCATTAACAACATCTATTAATTCACAGGTTTCTATAGTCTTCGTCTTATTCTTCACTTTTTTTCCTTTTTCTTTCCATCTGCCTCTTTCATTTCACTCATCACTAGTCCATCCCTTCTCATATCCCAGTATATGCAGTGAGTATAATTGAGTTTCTGGGAATGGGAGTGAAACAGATTGGCTTTGCATCAGCTGCATTAACCTCTTTCATTTTGCATCTGCCCAAGTGCTGTTTTTTTCTTTCACACATTCGTTGCATCTGAATGTTTGGTCAGTTGTAATTTCCTGTCATGTGGTTGTGTGCTGCCTGTAGTCTGGTGTGTTCTGAAGGAAACTTGCCGTGGGCCACATGCTGTGTGTAATTTTGCACTAGCTTGCATGGTTCGGGATCTGTAGAGCTGCGCATCGATGAAATTGCTCTTCAGTGTTTGGATTCTCAGTAGTGATTATTTAACCACACTGACCTGAGCTAAACTGAACTGAACTTATCTCTGAAAACTAAACTGACACGGTTTCAATTCACTATAAACTTCCATGTGAAGCTGCTTTGACACAATCTACATTGTATAAGCGCTATACAAATAAAGATGAATTGAATTGAATTAATTTTAATATGAAGCATTCGTTATCTGCTTTTCCAGGCGCTATGGATTCAGCAAACAGTCTAAATCAGGCACAGTGAGTATCAGATTTTTTTTTTCCTTCACATCACATTAAAAAGTCCAGTCAAAGAAGGTCACGATTAAGCAGCTGACTCATTGGTCCATGAATGAAATAGTTGCCAGTTTTTAGCCCAAAACTAGCCCACTACAGTTCCAGTCAAATTTTGCCCAATGGCAGTTAAAACTAGTCCAAAGCTAGCCCATTTGGCAGTCAAAACTAGCTGACTGCAATTTAAACTAGCTTAATCGTCAGTCAAAACTAGCCCAATTTCAGTCAAAACTAGCCTAAAATTTGCTAATGCCAGTCATAACTAATTCAAAGGCAGTCAAAACTAGCGCAAAGCTAGCCCATTTGGCAGTCAAAACCAGCTTAATCATCTATCAAATCTCGCCCAAAAGCAGTTAAAACTTGTCTAAAACTAGCCAATGCCAGTCATAACTAATTCAAAGGCAGTCAAAACTAGCCCAAAGCTAGCCAATTTCGCAGTCAAAGCTAGCCCAATCGGCAGTCAAAACTAGCTAAATGGCAATTAAAACTAGCTTAATTGTCATTCAAAACTAGCCTAATGTCAGTCAAAACTAGCCTAAAAGTAGCCAATGCCAGTCACAATTAACTCAAAGGCAGTCAAAACTAACCCAAAGCTATCCCATTTGGCAGTCAAAACCAGCTGAATGGCAATTAAAACTAGCTTAATCGTCTATCAATACTAGCCCAATGGCAGTCAAAACTAGCCCAAAGCCAGCCCATTTGACTGTCAAAACTAGCTCAAAGCTAGCCCATTTGACAGTCAAAACTAGCCCATTGGCTGTCAAAACTGTTAAAACTAGCCCAAAACTAGCTTAATAAAAATTTGCCCAATGGCAGTCAAAACTAGCCTAAAACTAGCCAATGCCAGTCATAACTAACTCAAGGGCAGTCAAAACTAGCCCAAAGCTAGCCCAATTGGCAGTCAAAATAGCTGAATGGCAGTTAAAACTAGCCCAAAACTACTGTAGCTTAATCGCCAGTTAAAATTAGCCCAACGGCAGTTAGAGCTGCATGATATTGGAAAAAACTGACATTAAGATGTTTTGTTTTTCTGTGAAATCTATATATTGCAATATTATCAATATAATTTCACAAGATGATTTAAACAACTATTTAAGAAGAATTTATCACTTTACATTGATAGCAAATGCAAATTCCAAGCATAAATGTATACAATTGAGCAAAGATACAATAAATATCTAAAATGCACATAAAAATAGGTGGATGGAAACATAGCTAGTGTTATTGACATAAATTTTATCGTGATTCAATATAATATCGATATATAGCTTTATAAAAGGAAGTGAGTGAGCCGGAGAGTAAGCAACTTAGCTTTTCAAGTCTGATAAAGTAAAAATGTCCTGTATCTGAAAATGTAACATTTCGATAAATGAATAAAATCCCTAATATTCAATGACTGATATTTTTAATTTGACTTTCTATGTCTGGAATAGACCTTTTAAAATGCCATGGTATTCCAGAAAGTCCATCACCCGTGGGAAACCTGAGATGTAGTCCTTCAAGCAAAACATTCGAGTGAAAATGCTGATAGACTTTGAAGATTTTTGTATGCACTGACCCTGGAACAGCCCCTGTGGTGTCCATCTGGGTGTGATAGATGACAGATGGAGAGAAGAGCTGCATTATGTTTGATTGGATGTTAGCGTGATCATGTGCTGGTGTTTTTAACAGGCTGTGGAGCAGAAGCAGGTGTCTGCTCACGGTACGCAGGGTGTGCCTGCAGGAATGACCCAGGTGTCTGAAGAAGAGGATTTGGAGGCCGCAGAGGAGGTCAGTCAGGGTCATACAAGTCTTCACTTGTTTTTAAATCACTCCCTCTTCATCAGACCAATGTTAATTTTTCATCAACCAATCAGAAGCTCTGTTTATGTCTCTTACAGCTCAGAATTAAGGCCCTGATGACGGGAATGGCTGCCATGGCAACAGAGGAGGTACATTTCTAATTCACAGCAAGCATTATAAACGACTTTAATGATAACTACATGATCATCCATACCAGTGGACAATATCGTTATGTCTATTATAGGCACGCACTGCAGCTTTAAATGAATGAGCAAAGAGGAAGCAGGAAGAGTTCTGATTGGCTGTTAGTGTTTTTAGCCTTCAGTTGGATCTAATCCTTCTTAAAACAATTCCACCTATTATTATTGATGTGAAGTCTGCTCCTCTTTTATATTGAAAACTGTATAGTTGTTTCCCTTTTTGTTAATTCTTGTGTATGGTTCAAATTGACTACCCTTTTGTTGTGTTCGTGGCTGTTTTTGCCCCATTGACTTCTCTATTATAACTACATTTTTTGATTGCAAAGCCTTGACGGCATATGATCAGGCATTCTTGATTTTTGGTGTTTTTTCCTGTTGGGTAGAGGTAAAACTTCCAATTTTTACTGTTGATCATCAGTTGGCACCATTACCCTTTAGACATGGCTGTGCAAAAACTTTGTTGACTTTTCTACGGAGTTCTATGGAGTAAAACAACAAATTATAGTGCGTGTGCATAAATATACTTACTATGTTCTGAAAACTGAGCTGTTTATTTTTATTTTCTCAAACATATCAAGGTAAGTTTGCAAAGGTCTCTCACACACACACAGACAGTATACTATATATATATATATATATGTGCATATATTTTAAGCCAGAATTTTTTTTGCACAGCAACTGATGAGCAAAGGTAAAAATTGAAAAACTGTACCTCTTCCTAACAGGGAAAACCAGCAACAATCAAGAGTACGTAATAATATGGTGTTATGAATTTGCAATCAAAAATGTCATTATAATGGAAGTCAATGAGACAAAAACAGCCACCAACATATTTAAAGGGTAGTCAATTTGCTAAAATAAAAAATAAAAAGAGTTTATTGTAAAATTTTCAAAGCATTTTCCCAAAATATGTGTCAAAATAAGATTTGTCACCAAAAATCATTCCATTCGCTGAAACACAGAGAAGATTGTGGCCAAATTACAACATAAATTCAGCCCAGAGTGGATGAAAACATCTCCAAAACAGCACACAAAGGTTAAAAGGCCTATAAAAATTTGAGTTTAAAAGGATAGTTCACCCAAAAATCTTAATTCAATCCGTAGAAATCTTCAGTGGAACATAATGATATGTAAAATAAGTCTTGGTAGCATTTGTTCATACAGCAAAAGTCAGGCTCCAGTGCTGTTTGGTTCCCAGCATTCTTCAGATTTAGTTTGTGTGTTCTGCTAATTGTCAATGACATGAGGATGTTGCATTTTATTTTTGAGTGAACCATTCTTTTAAAAGCGATATTTTGGGCATATGGAGCCTAAATAGCATTCAATTCAATGATTTTAGATATTTTTTCTGTGTATTTTATAGGGGAAGTTGTCGGCGAGCACAGTTGGCCAGATTGTTGGACTGCAGTCAGAAGAGATCAAGCAAATTGCTACAGAGTATGCAGAAAAGGTGAGCAGCAAAAAATAACATTTTACTCTAACAACAATGGTGTCAGTAATAATGTATTCACTGAATTTTGCTCTGGTCTGCATTCTGGACACGTTTATTGTCAACAGTCATGGGGGGGGTGGTGGTTTAGATTCACAGAAAATCTTGGGCATATGTTTAAGATTTTATTCACTTGAGACTGTCCAATTTGAGCCTATCAAACATGTTTTATATGATATATTTTGTAACATATTATATAACATGGGTGCATGGTGGCTCAGTGGTTAGCACTGTTGCCACACAGCAAGAAGGTCGCTGGTTCGAGTCCTGGCTGGGTCAGTTGACATTGCTGTGTGGAGTTTGCATGTTCTCCTCGCCTTCGCGTGGGTTTCCCCCACAGTCCAAAGACATGCGCTGTAGGTGAACTGGATAAACTAAACTGGCCATAGTCTATGTGTGTGCATGAGTGTGTATGGATTTTTCCCAGTAATGGGTTGCAGCTGAAAGGGCATCCTCTGTGTAGAACATATGCTGGATAAGTTGGTGGTTCATTTCACTGTGGTGACCCCTGATGAATAAAGAGACTGAGCCGATGTAAAATGAATGAATGAAGGATTTAACATTGTTCTCATTTCTCCAACAAATATATTAGCTCATATTGCTATATACAGCAAATAATTTAGCTTAAATGTTATTCGGACTGTCAGTGCCAATGGCGTAGTGGTTAGTGCATTGACACATGGCACTCCGCTGTTCACGGCAACTCCGCTGTTCTCCTCTCTATGTTCCCCATGCTTTTCTGTCTATACTCTCTACTGTCAATTATGACCCTTTTCCACTGAGTGGTATGCTTTTATGGCCGTTTCCACTGTCAAAAGGCATACTGAACCGAACCGTACCCCTTTTTCGGCACCCTTTCGAAAGGGTACCAAACACGAGAAATGGTACCAAAAGGCGGAGCTAGACGCGCAGCTGAATGCTATTAGTTTACAGAGATACGTCACGAGCTCACGCAACAAGCCAGAATGAAAACAAAGAAGCCGCCATGTTTTCATACACAGCCGAGAAACTATATATACATATAATATCATATAATAACGAGCCCTGTTCGATCTGGGCTCAAACGAACCTTGTCGTTGTCTTGATGAACAGCCACAAAGCCAAAAAGAAGAGCAGATTTTACTGTGTCCTGTAGTTTTTTACAAGCCAGTCTGAATCGCGATCAGTTTCGCTTCTTGCTTGCGCTCGCTGCGCGTCTATATTCAAAATAACAAACTTCTTTAGCTGCTGATGATAATAATGTGCGCTTGATTATTGACGTGCTTTAGAAACCTGATCCTGTCAGAAACTGACAAACACGAGAAAAAACAAAAGGAGAAGTTGTAAAAAAAAAAAAAGTACAGTACTGTACCAGTCAGTGGAAACGAGCCATTAAAGCTAAACCCAACCTCCCACCTCCTAAAAAAATGATATTTGGGCTAATTGAAAGTATTGTAGTGTGTGCGATCTTCTGTCTGCTCGGTAACCAATTTTTATTTCAAAATCTTACTGTATTTGTGTTTTTGGACAGGCGGAGCGCTCTGTGGAGGATCGGCCGGAGAGATTTGGGCCTGTCCAGCAACACCGACGTCAGCTAGCTTCACTCAACAAACAAATCACTCAAAAAACAAAAGACATGGAAGAGGTAAGACATTTTTTTCTTCTGTTGATAAGACAAGTTGTTTCTTCTGTTTGTTTGTTTGTTTGATTATTTCTTTTTCCCCAGCTTCAATCCAAACAACAGGAGGTCAGATCGGCATGTGAGGATGCTAAAATCAAACTAGCCGAGGTGAGGCAAGTAGACAAACATATACTGACAGATAATGGTCGACTGGGATTGTTAATGTTTGTGTTTTTCTAGGCCACAGCACAGACGGAAAAGCTAGAGAAAGAACTGAGCTCACTGAAGGACATCGAGTCTCAGGCGGATTCAGTGTAAGTAAAGCACAAAGTCTACTTTCCAGTGTGTATGTGTCGAGATTTGTGTGTTTATCTGGATTTTCACCACAGAGGGTCTTTTAAAGAGATAGTTCACCCAAAACGGGAATTCTGCCATCATTTAGTCACCCTTCAATTGTTCCAAACCTGTTTGACTCTTTTGTTGAACACAGAAGATATTTTAAAGAATGCTCAAAAACCTGAAACCATTGACTTGAACAGTATTTGTTTTTCCTACTATGGAAGTCAATGGTTACAGGTTTTCTGCTTTCCTCAAAATATCTTGTTTTTAGTGTTCAATAAAAGAAACAAACTCATGAAGGTTCCAGTTTTGGTCGAACTATCCATTTAAATCTTAATGTTTTGAACTGGTTCACACAGATATTTAGATGTTTTGTTGTTCATGATGAAATGTATTTGCGTTTGAATAATTGTTTAAGTGTGTGATTATTCTGTTCCAAATAAATAAATCAAGTCATAAAATCAAAACAAATATTGTTTTGTCATTTAGGTTGTTGGACAAGCTTCGTGCTTTGGTGGCCATAAATGAAAACCTGAAACATCAAGAGCAAACATTCCGATCACACTGTCGTGTACGTTACCAATTGATTGGTTCAGTTTTAGTCAGTAAAGATGGAAGTGCTTCATTAATGGTTATGTGTCTGCACAGGAGGAAATGACCCGTCTGCAGCAGAATATTGAAGAGCTGAAATTGGAGTCTGGAGATGACGGAGATGATAAGGTGCACATGACTGTCGCACAATACAATTATGCTTTTTGTAAACGGATTTGCTGTTATTGTCTACACAATCATCTCAGCTGATTTTAAATGCTCTTCATACACTGCAAAACGTTTTTCTTCAAAATTCTTTTAATTTTTTTTTTTAAATATCAAAAACATCTTAAATCAAGAAGCATTTTCTAGACAAGCACAAAATATTGTCTTGTTTTAAGAAATAATATGCCAAAATTAATTGTTTTTCCTTAAAACAAGCAAAATAAAATAAAAAAACAAGCAAAACATCACAAAATGAATAAGATTTGGCTTATTTCTTAAAAAAATGAAACAATAGTTTTTGCTCATTTAGAAAAAGCTTCTTGATTAAGGACGTTTTAGACACTTGGACTACAAATAAGACAAAAACTCTTAAGAAAGGGATTTTTTTGCAGTGAAAGAAGCAACTCTGTGTGTGTGTGTGTTAAATGCTATGCTAATGGTGTGATGTGCTAATTACTATAAACACCAAAAGGTTAATAAGATACAGGTTTCTATCCATGCTTTGCGCTTTCCACCATCTTGGATACAATTCCATTACCTTTTTCAACAGTTTTGAAAGTAAGTGTGGATAATCTCAGACTCACCCTCTGGATGTGTGTTTGCAGGAGATGAACATGTTGATTGATCAGCAATACACTGCGGACAGAGAGAAGCTACAGAAGATCCGTCTACTCATGGTAGATCAAAGTTAAACTGATTGTTATTCAGCAAATGACTTGGAAAAATTCCTTATACAAATTTGACTCTACTGCCCCCGGCAGGCTCGGAGGAACCGTGAGATCGCCATCCTGCAGAGGAAGATTGACGAGGTTCCCAGCAGAGCCGAGCTCACGCAGTATCAGAAACGCTTCATTGAACTCTACAGCCAAGGTGTGTGGTTGTCATTTAATAACCATGTGAAATCAAGATGTTTCTTTTTCTAGCATACGTTATTTCACACTAGTTAATTCCAATGAAAATATTTGGTTCTGCATTTGGAGTGGAGGTCAATCATTTTAACCACGCCCCTCTTTACTGTTAGTTTGCTACAAGGGAATGACACAAAAAGAAAGCCCCGCCCTCTACTTAATATTCCATTTCAGTTGGAAGTTCATCAACATACTGAAATAAAAGTTCCAGCAACTTCTGGTTCACACGGACTTTAAAACAATTAAAAATTCACCAAATCAGTTTTGAAAAGGCATGTTTCTTTTTTGACATATATATATTCTTCTCTCACTAATTGGTTCATCTTAGGCTTCTGCCAGTATCAAAATTACTTGAAGCTTTTATCATGGTATACAGTCTTATCACGGTATACTTTTAAGAGGTATAATAACCAAAATATACTTTGTGTTGCTTTATTGTACATAGATGTTCAGAGTACATAAATGTTTCAAATTAAATTTTAAAGGATTATAAAGTATAAGTAACACTTTATAATACCATAGAAAACGTTAATCAGCAGGTAAAAATACTCAACATAAATTGTTAAAGTTAATGAAAACAAAACTGAATTTAATAAAAGATTGACTTTTTAAATGCGTTATTAGGTTTAAAGAAATTTAATACATTTTAGAATTGTCATTAAATTGACTTTAGTCAATCTGACTGTAGTTAACTAACAAAAGGCCTATAAATAGTCACGGTATATTCAATGTTGTGGGTCAGATTAACACATGAAAGTTGTATGAAAATCAAGCGCTATTTATTCTTTAAGCATTTGGTGCTGTGATGAATATACATAAATGTTCTTTAAAGGCCCTTAAAGTTGAAATAATAAATGCTTGTGATATCGTGCATGTTCATAATTAATTGAATATCAGCATGTCTATTGTAGTTGATCTCTCTATTTTTGCTGTTTTTCAGTCTCAGCAACACACAAAGAGACCAAACAGTTCTTCACGCTCTACAACACCTTAGACGACAAGAAGGTTTACCTGGAGAAAGAGGTGTGTTTTGTTTTGCTGTGCCGTTAGCTCTTTTTTTTTTTTAAACCATATAGATTATATTTCATAAGTCTTAGTAATCACCAGTTATACTCCAGAGCTCTTCCAATGAGCATTTTGACGAGTGCCATTCAAAACGTTCAAAATCAATGAAAGTATGTGCCCTAAAAATAAGACATTATCTTTTCTTTAACAGGTCAATCTGCTGAACTCCATCCATGATCATTTCCAGCAGTGAGTATCCAATGATTCTAGTTCTAGGATCCATGTAAAAATGTAGGATCCTACGACAGTTTGACCTCTTTTCTAATGGCTCTGGAAAATGTAGATAAGGAGTGCACTGTTTTTTTTAGGGCCATGGCTTCATCAGGAGGTAAAGAACAGTTCCTCAGACAGATGGAGCAAATTGTGGAGGGAATCAAACAGAGTCGCATAAAGGTACAAAATCATGCCGGGGAGGATTCGGAAATCAGCTTCTGTGGCTCTTTTACTTTTTGCACATGAGTCAGTTTAATTCTAACTGGTTCAGACTGAATCATATGGTTATCTAACACATACTTGTGCTCTTAAAGATGGAAAAGAAAAGACAGGAGAATAAGATGCGCAGAGATCAGCTGAATGATGAATACCTGGAGCTGCTGGATAAACAAAGGCTCTACTTTAAAACGGTCAAAGACTTTAAAGAGGTAAATAGACATAGCTTTATAATAATGCCCCTCTCTCTTACACTTCAATAAACCGATTTCCATTTTTGTTTGTTCAGGAGTGCCGTAAGAATGAGATGCTGTTGTCTAAACTGAGGGCTAAAGGAGCTTCATAACGGCTGGAGGTCACACACTTCCCTCCCATGTAGCACTTCAAAACACACTTGCATTCCCTGATGTTTATATTTCACTGTACTGAAGCCTCATGCTGTGCCATCACATCTGCTTTCAGAAAGAAACACCCCACCGTTCAGTATGTGTGTGTGTGTGTGTTAACCTGAATTGTTCTAGGTTCAGAGACTATTAGACTGTTAAACGTTTTGTGCCTTGATGCGGTTTTCTTCAACCTCATGATGTAAATAGGAAATCCACTTACTAATCAGCTTTCTCTTTGTATTTGTGATCAAAATCTGCTGCCATAAGACCAAAATGCATTAAAGGAGAAATGAACATGCTGAGACTTGCATTTTAAAGGTGTAAAGATAATGACTGAATGGACAGTAGCCTCCAAATGGAAAGTATGTAGAATACGTACAACATATTTACCAGATACTGAACATAAACGCAATTGAACTGATCAATTTGGAATAATGTCAGTGTAAATGTACTGCTTTTAATTGATAGGTCTTCTTACCAGTGGTGGATGAAGTACACATATCATATAATATAATATAATATAATATAATATACAAACACAGTTGAAGTCAGAATTATTAGCCTCTACACATAATAGTTTTAATAACATTATATTATAATATTATAATTTCTAATAACGGATTTAGTTTATCTTTGTCATGATGACAGTAAATAATATTTTATTAGATATTTTTCAGGACATTTAAAGCCTTAACTAGGTTAATTAGGTTAACTAGGCAGGTTAGGGTAATAGGCAAGTTATTGTATAACGATGGTTTGTTCTAGACCAGGGGTGTCCAAACTCAGGGCTGGTGTCTTGCTGAGTTTACCTCTAACTTGCTTCAAAACACTGCCAGGAGGTTTCTAGTACATTTAGTAAGAGCTTCATTAGCTGGTTCAGGTGTGTTTGATTAGGGTTGGAGCTAAACTCTCCAGGACACCAGCCCTCCAGGACCGAGTTTGGACACCCCTCTTCTAGACTACTGAAAAAAATATAGCTTAAAGGGGCTAATAATTTTGACCTTAAAATGGTTATAAAAAAAATGAAAAACTGCTCTTATTCTAGCCGAAATAAAGCAAATAAGACTTTCTCCAGAAGAAAAAAAATGTCAGATACTGTGAATTTTTATTTGCTTTGTTAAACAAATATTTAAATGAAATTATATATATATATATGTAAATATCTCAAATTTTAATTAACTGGATGTCAAGTCAGCAAAAAAACTAAATCCTGTTGCCTTGAAAAGAAAAAGTTCTACAATGCAGTCTTTTAGGCTGCGTATTCTCTTTGATTCGGCTAAAAATGGTTTCATTTCATAAATAGACTACATTTTAAAATGTTTAGCTGAGCAAATATGAAAATTTTAAAAGAGCTGATTCAAAAAGTCAATCATTCATTCTTAGTTGTTATTAATCAGTCATGTGGAGATAGCAGACATGAAAAGCTATTCATAACATACATTTGCATGTTTAATATGGCCAGTAACAATAGCAATTCAGCATCATATAACAATATAACAGCCTCTAAAAAGAGATTTCTGTACAGACATGGAATGCGGACTGATCAGAGCTCTTTTACACAATTGACAACAGTTAAAACAACTATTGTGGTTAGCCTGATAGTTACTCCATATAAACTGATAGAGGTGCATATCTGGAAATTCTCAACGTGTTCTCAGCGTGAAAACTGTCTGCCATCTCCCTTGCCTTTGTTGACGTGTTTGAAGATCTTGGCCTTGTGGACGTTCTTAGATTTCTGGTATCCAAAACCGCCTCCGCCACCTCTCTTATGTAGCTTCACTCCTTTACTGCTGTGAACGTCTAAGAAAGACAATGGTTAAGGAACAAACACTGCAGCTAACTCTACTTCAAAATAGTATAAATATAAATATATAAAAGATATATAAATTTATAAAAAATACAAGTTATCATTTAACACTTTAAAATGTTTTTATTCAGCATGATTAATAATAATAAATAAGTGTGTGTGTATGTATATATATATATATATATTCTTCTGAACTTTGTATACATGTAACCATATTAAACCATTTTCATGTTCACCTAAAGACTTAATGTATGCTAGCAAAATAGACAAATCATCAAACTTGCAAAGGTGTTGATTTATGTTTAGTCGTTGTTTAACCATCTACATCAATAAAATAGAATACTCTTAACTGCTACCAATAACAAATTATTCAAATTATATGTAAATTATACATTTAAGAAAACATTATAGGGTAGGACTGAAATATTGGGACAAAAATGTTATTGCTTGTGATTTTGTAAAAGTAATTATCAATTAAACATTTAATATATTTTAGCTTATGTGTTGTAATGCGACAAATGTTGGCTGCATATGCAGACAATATATATTAATCCATAAAATCAGCCTAGTTCAAGTTACACAAAATAAATATGAAACTTTGAAACCAAAAACTTATTTTTGTTTCTTTGGAAGTCCAGTTCATTTCTGACCCTAGTACAAACATAACTGCTCAATTTACTTCAAAACAAACTCATTATGTTTAAGCTCCACAAGAGAGAGAATTGACACGGTGATGGAAGGATACTGAGGTCCACAAAAGGTGGCACTTTAAATCCAAAGGACACTGCCACTTTTGGGAGGTCCAGCGTTTCTACATTATAGATCTGCTTGAGGGAATGAGAGTCATAAGCTCTGACGTAAGATTTGTAGGCCTCCTGAGCTGATTTGTGAAGGTAGTAGTTCTTCTCGATCAGTTTATCCAACTGAAAAAGATGAAAGCAGATACCACATTTCAATAAGGAAACTGTGTTTTACATCAGTGAGGTTAAACGTAAAGTTCAATTGGACTAAATCTGTGTTCTCACCTGAGATTGAATATCTGAGATTTTTGTCCAGGAGAATTCAAACTCACTCAGGGGAACCTATAGTAGAAAAACAGTAAGTTTTAAAGTAATAAAACATTTAGTTTTATTAAAATTTAGTTTAGGACAAATCTTGATTAACAGCTTAATTATTAACATGTAAAGAAATATTGAGTATTTCAAGGTTTTATTTATACACGGAGGTATTGGAAAAATTTTGGATACCACTTAAAAATTCATACTTTCTTTGAATTTGAATTGATGATCTTTCTTCCAAACGTTAAATAAAAATATTCTCATTTAGAGCATTTTATGTTGCATAAAATAAACAAGTGGCAATATATTAATTTCAGGCGTCACAAAACCAGTGTGGATGGACAAAAACCCTGATTTACAAACATAAAAAAATACAAAAAACAAAACATCTGCTATACTGACCAATACTTTTTACAAATTATTTATGATGACAATGTTTTATTTTAAATTGGAAACAGATGTTATTTGACTTTTATATTTACAATTATTTATTATAATAATCATTCATATTTATATATTATAAGAAATACTTTTACCTTAATAAATGTATTGTTATTCTTCCCTAAACACACACCTAGTAAATATACAGTAGGACTGAACATTTTCAATGGGTCTCTTAATTTTTCCATAGCTGTAAAAATATAAAGCATAACACTGCAGACACATTTCTTTTTACCCCCAAACATTACCCCCAACAAGTATTTCACTGAGTAAATTTGTGCCTTAATCATAGCAAATGTCCTACTTTAGCCTGCTTGAGAAATCGTAAAAAGCCGAGCTCCTCTGGCCTCAGGATCAGCAGTGCATGTCCTCTTCCGTTAATACCACGAGCTGTTCGCCCAACACGATGGATGTACTCCTAAAATATTAACAGAAAAGTCATATATATATAAATCTAAAAAAAAAAAAAAAAAAAAAAAAACCCCAAGCATCTTCAAATGAGACTAGGGCCTAGCAGCTGTACCTTAGGATCATCAGGAGGGTCAAACTGAACAATCCAGTCCACCTCTGGGATATCCAGACCTCTGGCAGCCACATCCGTACAGAGGAGAATGCCAGAATCTGCATTACAGAACTGGAAAAATGTTGTGGTTCTCTTTGTCTGTTTCTGCTTACCCTGTAAAACCAAAACCATCAGCACACTGCATAAACGCTGCTTTTCAAGTGTTTGTGTTTCTTTGCTTATTGACTCACGTGAATAGCCATGACAGGCAGATCGATGTAATTGAGCAGCTCATAGTGGAACTTCACTGACATGCAGGATGAGAAAAACACCATCAGCTTCTTCTTGCGATTCTTCTTCAGAAATGTGAACAGCAGCAAGAAACGCTTCTCCGAAGGACACACAACATATCCCTACAAATAACACAAGCAAATTAAATTTATTATGATATTACCCTAACAACATATGTGAGGAACAGGTGCTGATAAGAGCAGTTTACCTGTTCTAGTCCTTCAACAGTGGCTGTGTCTTTGTTATCGTCCACTCCCACATACAGCGGCTCCTTCTTTAGGGAAATTCGGGCAAGATCTTCCACCTTACGGGTCTGTGTTGCTGAAAACAACATGGACTGTCTTTTTTCTGGAGAAGGAAGGATAAATATTTTTTCAGCATTGGACTGTAAAGAAAAAAATCACCATTTCAAAAAGTCATAACTGCTTTCACCAGGTATTAACATGCATTTACATACTTTTAAACCACTTGTGTTAAAACATAAGAGTATTACTGAATGAACAAACTAATGTTGCATAGCTGTGGATGAACATGTTACAGAGCAGTGAATTAAAAAGCAATGACAGCAGCCACAATTTTAATCATATTCAGTATAACAAATCTAATCATTAATAACTTTTTTTTACCACATTTTTAAAATTATAGCTTTTTGAAGCTTCAGAAAAACTTGTTATTGCCACAGGAAAACAAATAAGGTAATAGTTTGCTTGCATATGTCATTGCTGCATCATGAAATTCAGATCAAGGGCAGTAAGTGAATCCTCTATATAAGAATTGCTAGCAGAATGTCAAAATGTATGTTTCGTGTTGTTTATAGTTGTTAAAATTGGTCAGACCAAGAAAGACAAAGAGCTATTACAGAATTCCAAAAGCTGTTGCTCATAAAGGGGAAAGTTCTATTAGTTGACTTAACAGGTGAAATACTTTCTTAAATATATACAACTAGTTATAGGCAGGGCCAGACGGAATCTGAGGACGTTTTTTTGCAATTTCTGCTGAGAATTTTGGTACAAATCTGCAGATTTCTGCGGAATTATTTTTTTGTGAGCATCATAACTAAAACCTTAATATGTGAAAAAAAAATGTCTTTTTAACTTTTATTAAATTTTTAAAATGCAAATCCAATTAGATCCACTTTATTTGGTAAACAAAGCAAGTCTCTCATATATCTACTAAAAGACAGAAAATATTACTGTACAAACTGCATTGTACATAAATCAGATGAACATTTTCATATTAGTCAATAATATTACTGTAATTAATTTTCAAAAAAAAAAAAAAAAACCATTTACACACATTTACTTAAGTAAATAAACAGAATTAATGATGGGCTAAAAACTAGTTTGGGCCTAGTTATAGGCATATGAACAAACCTTTATGCAATTACTATATTAATAGTATACAATTATAAATTATATATTTATGCATTATTATATTAAATAAAAAAAGCATACTAGTTACAAGCTATTAGAATTTTTTCGTTTTTTTTTTTTGCACAGAGAGGCCAAAAAATGCTGACTTCTTTCAGTGTTTAGTGAATTCATATGACTTTTGTTGTAACACTCATTATGACTAATTGTAAGTAACACTGGTGCATCTCTAACATTTCATTCATTTATAATATAAAAAATGAAAATCACGAGATGTAAAGTTCTCAGTTTTATCACTGCATCTTACTAGGAAGTAGTTTGATGATCTGCTTCAGTTCTTCTTCAAATCCCACCTCCAGAATCCTGTCAGCCTCATCAATGATCAGACACTGAAGGTTCTTAAACATGAAGCCAGGAGTGTTCTGCAGGAAGACAAACAGAGGTCAAGTATACAGTGCAGTCCCGTGAAGGAAAGCTGACCACTGTTCAGAACCGCACCTGCAGGTGATCCAGAAGTCTGCCAGGTGTTGCTACCAAGATATTAACTCCATTAGCGAGTTTCTGGGCTTCAGCGGAGCGATTGCTGCCACCCATGATGAGGCCGTATGTGTGGACGTGATGGGTCATGAGCTCCTTCAGCACACCGTACGTCTGCATAGCCAACTCACGTGTAGGAGACAGAACGATCACTCCAGTGCCTGATAGAAAGACAGACATTTCATATGACAAAGATCTCCTATATGAATCATCTATAAATGACAGATCCACTTACCATTTCTAGGCATGAATTTCAGTTTGTAGATAAGTTCAATTGAGGGAATCAGGAAAGCCAGAGTTTTTCCACTTCCTGTTTTCGCTGCTGCCAACACATCTCTGATGAAATGAACAGCACACAAGCTTTAATATGAAAAACAAATGTTCCAGGGATTTTTGATGGACAGCAGACTCACCTCCCCTCCAGCAGAGGGCGTATGGTTTTGTGCTGGATTTCAGTCATGGTGTCAAAGCCCATTTCCTTCACTCCTTTCAGCGTGTTCTCACTGACCACTTCTGACAAGGATATAAATGACCGGTCCTCAAATGCACCTGAAGAAGTCACCAGTCAATTAACCAATAAGCTTCTTTTAAAATGGCTATTTTGCATTCAACAAAACACAAAGGGAAATACAATTGTCTTAAACAGCTAGCTAAATAAAAACAGCCTTATTTGACTTTAGATTAAACAATCTTAATATTATAAGCATGTTTACAGTTAAATTTGATTAAAGGATTCAATAAAAATAAAACTAGTCAAGAAAAATATTTCAAATCTGAACTAACATACGCGTCTCTTCATTTAAGAGTAAATAGTTTTTCTGAGAAAGCACACTGCAAATTATGTTGCCCAGTTCCATATACCTACAGTAACTTGTCAAATAAATAGCTTTTTTACATAAAAAAAATAATAATACATTTTATTTATAACATGCTTTTCTAAGACCCAAAGCGCTTACAAAATACAAAAGAATAAGACACTTCAGTGAATTTAATAGTGCATACATTTTTTTACATCTCTATTGAACACATACATACATATTTTGTTTGCAAATGTAACGCACCATCAAATTTACAAAAGTGTATATTACGTATAATTTGGATAGCAGCTGAAATGAAACATCAGCAAGAGTAATTGACGGTTCGTTCCACTGTGCCAACCCCTGATAAATCAGTAACTAATCCAAAGTGAGATAACCTATATGCACAATAATGTTTTTGTTTGCAGGCCAAAATAAAATCCTAACAGCAGCCAAACTGATCGGACATTACAATATTTTGTCCAGGGTAAAAATTGTTGTCCGGATAACAAAAGTCAGGTTTAGCCAACTTTACCTGTCAGACCAGACGGAAGCTGTGGTCCATCTTCATCACTATCCTCCTCAGCTGATCCCTCATTTTCATTATTTCCATTCTCTGCACACTTCACAGACTCTACATTTTCTTCCTCCTGTTGCTCTTCCTCCCCTGCAGAAGCTTGTGTTGTCTCCACACCCTGCTTTTTAGCCTTTTTTACACCTAAAGATACATATTGACAATGTTAGTTTATTTAAATCATGGATGGCCAAACTTTTTTCGTATAAGGGGCCAAAAAACAAATATCATTGAGAGCTGTGGGCTGAAGATAAATATATCAAACTATCACTTTGAATCATATTAACTAATGCAGTATAACCTTTTTAATTATAACTCATAGCATTAAAAACAATCACATTTACAGCACAGCGGAGTTCAATGCTGAATACACTGGTCAAGCAGAATCTGCCTTTGAATTGATTTGCTCACCAAAGTCTGCATTGTCCTCTATCTGTTGGGTGACATTATGAACATTTTAAACTAAATGACAGCATTTAAATTGAAAAAAATATATATTTCAGTAAGCTTTTTTTGTAGCTTTACCAAAAAAATCAAAAATAAATAAATAAAAGGTAACTTTAAATTTGAAATCATTAAATCATCATTCTCCCTCTCATCTCAGATGGGATGGTGGGCCAAATTAAAGATTACCATGGTCCAACTTTAGCACGTAGGCCCTAGTTTGGGCATCTCTGGTTTAAATATTACAATCAAAAATGCAATCAGCCACATCTATAGTTACTCATCACAAGCCTATAGTGACCAACACGAACTATGCTGAACATACACAGCATTATTAAACACTCACTTGATGTTGTTGATTCCTCTGTAGCGTCTAATTTTCGTTTCTTTTTCTTCTTCTTGGGTTTCTGTGAGGTTTCGTTCACCTCAGCTGAGACACTTAGCTGCTGCTCTTCGGTGACTTTTGGAGCAGAATCACTGGCCACATCAGATTCCTCCAAAACATCCTTCACCTCTGCCAGATGAGAAACACAGACAGCACATTTAATCAACTTTAACAAAGGGGGGAAAATTACGCAACCAATCGATGTGAGGGGTTTATCAGTAAAGGTGTGTATTGAGGTAAAGTTTTATATTCACACATTCGTTCAGTGACAACTTGTGACATGCTCCCTATATTGATTACCATGGTACTTTAAATATTCGGTGTGAAATCACATGCAAGTATGACTTTAGAAACAACATTAGCCCAATTTAATCGACTGTGAACAATGGTGTACTCTGATAGTCATTGGCTGCTAATATGATTTCACTGTTTATCATTTGTAAAGAATAGTTCTCTGAAATTAGATTATTAAGAAGTCTGAATGTGGGAATATAAAACAAACTTTAACGTTACCTCAAAGGATGTGTCGGTAATATAAGAACATTAAATCACACATAACCACGATTAAAACTACTATTAAACAAAACCTATATGCAGTATACGATTAAAGATATCCAAGTAAAATATGACAAAACTTAATCAACGCGTTAAGACCAGCGCGTTAGTAATATGCCACAAAACATTACGTCACAGTCTTCTTTACAATTAAAGAAGATAAATTACCTTCGCTGTTTTCTTCTTCTTCTTTCTGAGATTGCAGCAGTTTGCGTTGTTTATTTTTTTCGTTTCTTTTCTGAATTTTCTTGCGAAGAATCTTCATCTGCATGTCCGCCATGGCTGTAGACAAACACGTGTGCGCGTGCTGCGTGGGGTCCTTTACTCTGCAGACTGACCCATACGCTGCCTGACTGAAAATGTTAAAGCGATTTAAAAATACAGAAGTCGCGCGGCTCGGTTGATGGCAGCAGCGACCTGGACTTTAAAAAAAGTTTATTAATTTTTGCCTTTTAGGGAAATTAGGCTCGAATTTTGATTAATTAATTTATTGTCAGAGATTCGACTGCTGGATTTATGTCCTTTTTTCCCGTATGGAACACAAACAATAAATAAATGTGCAACCTTCTAATGATTTTACATCAAGTTAACATCTTATACTTACTTCGAAAATTAACCACATTTTTATTTTAGTAAAAGTGTAGATTTTGGCGCTAAACCTTACATTAATGGGTGTTTATGAGTTTTTTAAGACGAAATTTTGAAGAAAGAAAACCGGTAACCGTTGACTTCCTTTAATAATTTACATTTTAAAAGTAATAATTCTGTATTATTCACAAGCTGTTTTCATTATAGGAACCAAATAAGAAGTCTGAAAAAAACAGTAAAATAGAGAAGTGCAAAAGAAAAACATGTTTTGGCCAAGCAAAACTAGGTTGCCGTAATGCTTCAATAAGTAATAATAACATTTAGCGCTCACAGGTATAGCTAAACCAGTAGCCTACACACATAATAAAGCATTTCTGCTCTCTAGTGGTGAAATGATGGAAATAATCTTTCGATATTCACACAAATCGTTTTGTGGTTGTGGATTGTTGCCATATTTGTAGTTTTATTGTTGATTATTAAGTTTTACTCAGTGACTTTACTGAAGTCATTTCAAATTGACACAAAAACCGATCATAAAAATAAATAATTTTAAAACGGTTAAAAAAAATAGATGAACAACGTCAGCTACATGCATTCAGTAAATATCAGGGTTGCATGATATTGGGAAAAACACATTGTTATATTAACTTTTCTGCCATATATATTGCGATATAAAATTTTACCAGATTGCATAAAATATAATAAACTAGATGAATAAACAAAAAACACAAAAGAGAAAAACACATTGTGATTAGTTTTTTTACGTCTTTAGTAACCAGACAGATATTGAATAATCAAATGTAAAATCTATTAATACATTTCTATTGTTTATTGCACCTGCTTGCTTGTTAACACATTAACAAAAAAAACAAAAACATGCAAACTTTAATTCCACAATTTGCATTTAATAAAAACAAAAATACATACATTTCAAATTGTGGCACCTTGTGCATCCTGCAATGTGACTATTGCGCATGTCAATACTGAAACTGTAAGATCTATTTGTGCAGCTCTAGCAGAAATCAAGAGAACAATAAAAGATCTGCATTAAATCTCTGCTTGTGTTGCTAAGCATTTTGTCTGAGCGGCTGCACATTAGAATAGAGCACAAGAACACAGTGGTGCTGTTCAGTGAACTGTGTTGAAGTGAAGTGTGTAACACACACAAGTTCACTCAGCGGCACTGACCTCATGACTACAGAGGAATTGAGTCTTAAAAAGTCAATAAAACATTTCACAAGCTGAACCCAGACAAACTGCTGAGACATAATACAACCCTGGGAGAAGATTTGTACAATGTAAAAGAAGCAAAAAAGGGTACCAGACTGGTAAATCTGTGTATACTTGCAGGTAAATAAAATGTAATAATAATAAGCACACTTTTATACTTCATGTGACGGGTGTAAACACTCATCATGCCTGATAATGGAATAATCAAATATATACAAGTAAATCATGTTGCTTTGCTTGACATTTACGCAATAATAATAGCTATAATGCCCTAATTTTATATGAAGAGTTCAGATGCAAAAACCTCAAAGTGCCATCTGAAAATTTATTCTACAGTAAAATTAGCATTTTTTCAGGTTCCTGTTTAGATTCAGTAATTTCACTTTTATGGCAAAAAATAGGTTATTTTTTCAGCGATTTTAACATGAAATAACTGAACAGAAACATAAGAGGCAGAGAAAAATGCTCATTGTAGAAGAAAATTCTAGATGGCACTTTAGAGGTTTTTGCATCTGAACTCTTCATATAAAATTAAGGCATAAACATTTCTCAACATTTATAAAGGTTATAAAGCTATTCTAGATAATATACAGATAGATAATATTGACATAATAGTGATATGTTTTATACAACAGTTCTGTCTGGTTCTCGAATCTGATTGGCTGATAGCCGTAATAAGAGCACTCTTACATCCTCTTCACCCTTGTGTATTACTTCGCTCACAGAGTGACAGCAGATAAAAAAACTCACTAGTTTGACAAATATTGCAGCTGTTGGACAACATAATGAACTTTTGAGGCTTTTTCAGGTGAGAATGTAGTTGTTAGGATTGCAACTATGCAGTTTATTTATAAGGACAGTGCCTATTTTATAATTTATTATATAATTATAATTTTGGAGATTCACTGCGTTTATGGCCATCAGCCTGTCATACTGTGCAGAGCAAAGACAGTAAATGTACTACCACAAGATGGAGACAAAGGCCGCATAATAAGCCCTTAGAGGAGAAAAACTCAGTGTAAATTTCAAACTACAGCTGATCAAATCATTATAAAACAGGTAAGTGACTTTCTAAGTCAATCTCTCTTTTGTATTTTGTAGTGTTGTATTTATACATATAAATCTGGTAGTGATTGGGCTGCTTTGTTTTTTTCTGGGTTAATTTTTGTGATCTCCCGATTGCAAGAGAAATATTGGGAAATCTTTGTAGACTGATGGCATTTCATGCCGTTCAGCCTTTTAATCTTAAAATGTGAGCAAAATCACCTGTTTTGTCATCACTTTAGACATTACGCTAGAGAATCATTCAAATACTAGCTCTAAAGTGCCGTGTGTGAAGTAGCAACGGTTTCTGCTGTTCTGACATCAGCTGCAGATGTGAAAGAATGGCGGAAGAATGTAGTTCCTCATACAAAATGATTTCTGTGTTTGATTTTCTTTTATATATACGCGATTATGCCGTCAAACTGTTGTATAAATGCAATATCACACCCGTAGCAGTGCAATATGGCTGTATATCTGCACTGGTGGGACACTAAGGCACTTTGCCTGTGGCCTCGAGTCAACGTACGCCTCCCAAGCTTATATACAGCCAAATATTCCACTGCTTCTCATGTGATATTGCTCATGTATATTATATGACATATTATACAGTATTATATAATAATCATTAATCAGTTACAAAAACACAAACTTCAAAAAGTAAAGCAAGAAAACATCCTGAGCAAAGACTTTATTTATTTCTCTCATTCTGATCAACAGAACCAGTCCAATAGGAAACATATGAGGTGACTTTATCAACGTTTTAAAATGCTACATCTTGAATTAGTGTTTATTTTCTAGAAACATATTACATAAAACATTAAATATTAGCATAAATATAAGAAATGTTGAGTTTTGTTTTTGGTAAGGCCACTTGCATGAGAAATCACGCCTTTTACTATTTTGAAAATTATAAAATAGAAAAAAATGTCAGATGATGTTTTGAAAATAATTCAAGAATTTCTTTTCACATGATAAAAACAAATTACCATAAAACACATAAAAAACAAAAATATGCATAAACCAGCATAACTTACACAATTAACATTTGAATCAATATCCAGTGAAACTTTCCAGAAGATTCTCTCTTTAGTGTAAGGCACACTCATCATACAAAAAACATCCATTTATTTGTTTCACATTCCACCAGGTGATATTTATCTTAAAGGGCGCCTATTATTAAAATCATCTTTTGTAAGTTGCTTGGACAGAACTGTGTGTAGGTATAGTGTGTCCACAGTCATATCGGGGTGATATAAACACAATAAGTCTCTTTTTTAATTTTCCTGACGTTAAAATAGGATCCAGATCCCTCCCATTTTGAGGCCGACCGCAACGTAACGTAGGAGTGCAGTTTCCCCGCCCACCGAATTGATTGACAGCCACGTATTAACATGTAGTAACATGTATAATCATATCAACAAGACAGAACGTGCACAAAGCAACTGAGATTAAAAGATCTGTTCAGCTCTCTGTGATCATCAATCATCATCAAATGTGATCAAGAGTTTTTCCAAGACGCTTCAATCCCAGTTTGTGGACGTTAAATCTGGTTTACTTTGTACTTTAACACAATGGATATCCATACAGCAGTGGATATTAATGTGTATTCTGTCACATTTGCTGTGCAAAACAGGGCAAAGTTAAATGCGCGTGCTGTGTGTGTGTCTGTGTGTGAACTTTGTAATGACATTGTGTGACTCAACGCAGAAAGGCTTGAATTAACTCCACAACAAATACATCAAATAATCATTGGGAAAGTTCTTACTTTAGTATTTCTCACAAATGTTATGTGAGATCTGCTTCCTTTATGTTTGTCTGTTATCTGACGCAGCCGAGGTGGAGATTGAGGCACTCTGACAGGCACGTGGGAACAGTGGGTGGGGAGAACTAGCAATTAAAGGGTCATGGAACACTAAAACACATTTTTTGAGCTGTTGACAGTCATATATGTGTCCCACTATGTGCTCTAAACACTAATAGGACACAAATTGGTTGTTTTTGCATTATTTTGAGCAAATTCGTTCTTCCGGTTTGAAACAAATTTTTGAAGCTGCGTCACGGCCATGAGATACTTGCGTGTAAATCCAGCGTGGAGATTGGCTGTCTGTACCTGGCAGTACATCATGACGTCTCTAAAAGTGCGGCATTAATTCATAAGAAAGACCTTTCAAACCAATCAGCGCGCTCTATTGTGTATGATGTGCAACTTCATTAATATGCACGATAGCTTCGGAGACTGTTTGACCTGTTACAGTGTTCAGACGACAGAGAGATGCCACGCTTTGTTGCCAAAACAAGTGAAAGAACGAGAATTTGGAGACACCGGTCGTCATTGTTGCATTTATAAGTGTGCTGTGTTTATTAATGTGCTGCAACAAAGGTTTTGTTTTCATTTTCCCGCTGTGAGAGCGCTGCTGGACTCATGTGTGGATTACAGTGCACGCGACAGAAATGCGTTTGCAAGGAACATTTTTACCCGAGAGCTTTTCACATCTGGAAATGATGAAAACTGGAGTTGCTGCTCGTCTCCTTTTTTAAAAAAGACACAGTTCCAGAGTGACTGTCCTGTCTCTACAGATTTGGTAAGTGTGCGATCAGTTCTTTGTTCATTCACATGGCAAAGTTAGTTCGTATTGTCAGCAGTGCTCTTTCAGTTTTTAAAGACATACTATAGTCAAAACGATTTAGTTACAGATTAAGTTACAGATTAAGTTTACAGTATGTTAATATCACTGCAATAGTATAGTACAATATTATAGACTGAAAGATCAGCTGCAAATGCTGCTCTCCGAATGTAAACATGATCAAAATATTCCCGCCGTGCAGGATTTTCACCTCATTTTGTGACAGGATAGTCTATACACACACGGCTTTCTGACGCTACCTACCGAGTCATCTAAGTTACCGAGAGATGAGGAGGATTTGTTTTCTCCCATTCGCCGTGCGGTAACAAACATTGGATTAGCAGTTCCTCGCTTTCAATATGTTGTTTGTCACAGGCAACATGCAGGAAACGTTCCTGAATAAAAAGTGAAAGTGCCAAACTGCAGTTAAAGTCGACAAATTAAATAATTTGGAAAGTAATTTGTTTACTGATGTCCATATAAACACAGTCACTGTCTTTCTCCCCTGCGCCTGTGTTTGTTTTGCCTCGCGTGCCCAAACGGAAACTCCCATATTTGCAAATCCTTCCCTCTTTCCCTCCCCCAACACTCCCACCTAAACAGAGCTGGACACACCCACTTTTCCTGACTTTTTCCAAACTAGAGGTGTGAAAACAGCCTGCTGAGACAGGGGGTTTCATGGCCCTTTAAGGCACAGGCCACAAAAACAGCTACAGTTAGAGCAGAAAATTCCAACATTCTGAAAGATATAATAAATTATCTGACAGGTGTTTTGAGCTGAAACTTTACAGACACATTCTGGAGACACAAAAGACTATATTAAATCTTGAAAAAGGTGTAAAATAGGTGCCCTTTAAAACTGTCTAGTATATTGTGAAGAGAAGCTATAGTCCAGGGGTGTCCAAACTCGGTCCTGGAGGGCCGGTGTCCTGCATAGTTTAGCTCCAACTTCCTTCAACACACCTGCCTGTAAGTTTGTAGTATACCTATAAAGAGCTTGATTAGCTGGTTCAGGTGTGTTTAATTGCTGTTAGAAGTAAAATATGCAGGACACTGGCCCTCCAGGACCAAGTTTGGACACCCCTGCTATAGACCATGGTTCAGTCGTCAAGTCACTTCAGTACAACATGATAGCCTTCATTCCTTTCATCTGTCATCAAATAAGGAGAAAAAAAGCAGCATTAAACACATATGATTGCAAAGTGTAGACATATCCTGAAGTAATGATTTATTAGTATTTAGTATTAGATTTATATAGATGTATATTAGATGCATGTAGTAACCTGTTTGTGACATGTAGTTATGTATTTATAGTAACTTATTTTTGAAAAATACATTCCTAGAAGCCTATAAAAACGTTTGAACTATTGCCTGATCAGTGAATCATGAAGACCAGAATGTTGACACAACCATGTATAGCATTCCTGCTTTTGTTTGCATATAAATTCAGCAAATATGTTTCCTTCCAAGGCAATTTTTACCCCATAACTCCTGTTAGATAACCACACGGCCTAATCAGTATAGTTTAGATAAAAACAGCATGTCTATCAAGTTACCTTTTACAGTGCTGATAGTGAAGCTCGTCTCCTCTGTAAAGTTCTGCACCATCTGAAAAAGCCAAATACTCCAATTTCAATTGATTCCAATGCTGTGTAACACATTTGAACATTGTATGAATGGATTACTGAATCTGCTGGTGCTCTAATCTCCTTTAATATTCAGTAACTGATTTTAGTTATGAATTTTAGGTTACAAGTGCTGTTTTAGATACAGATAATCGTATACAGTTGAGGGCAAAATTATTAGCCCCCTGTACAATATTTATTCTTTTTCAAAATATTTTCTCAAGTGATATTTAATGGATTAAGGATTTTTTTCACAGTATTTTTCTTCTGGATAAAGTCGTATTTGCTTTATTTCAGCTAGAATAAAAGCAGTTTTTATTTAATTTAACAATTTTAAGGTCAATATCATTAGCCTCCATTTTTTGATTGGCTACAGAACAAACCATTGCTATACAATGACTTGCCTAAGTCAAGCAGACCTAGTTATTTATAACTAAGAATTACCTAGTTAAGCTTTTAAATGTCATTTTAAGCTGAATACTATTATCTTGAAAAATATGTAGTTAAATATTATCATGGTGAAGATAAAATAAATCAGTTATTAGAAATGAGTTATTAAAACTATTATGTTTGGAAATGTGTTGAAAAAAATCTCTCCATTAAACAGAAATTGAGGAAAAAAATAAAAGAATTAAAATGTAACAGGAGGGCTAATAATTCTGATTTCAACTGTATATACATATTTATACAGCTATGGAAAAATTGAGTGTGTTAGGAAAGTAAAATGTAAAAATAAAAGTTAAATATTGTTCCACTGTTATTCGGAATAAACAGGTATATTTATGTAAAAAACTAAACAACATACTTATCTTAAGCTCTACTTAGTAAAATATGGAAGAGACTATGAGACCTATAATATACCCGGCAGAATAAGGTGCAAGATGTGTATGGCCGAATTGAGGAGGCTCGTTCTTTATCCTCTACAGATGGACTGTTTAATTATTTTCTCGTTAGTGAAGCGTTCAGTTTTTCCACCTACAAAGTCCACCATGTAAATAGCTAATGTGCCATGGCGCGACGCAACTGACTCTTAGGGGAATGGGAGATGAGACTCTGATTGGGTTAATGCACGTTATGCTCAACACACACCCATAACTCATTAGAGAGAATAAGCACAACCTTGTTAGACCATACACCAGGGCGCAGACTATATTTTTCTGTCTTAAAATAGCAAAAGTAGATTCAGACATGCCTTTAATACTTTTGCACCATGTGCTTTAGACTTTGCGCTTAGATCATTAAAATAGAACCTACAGTGGTCATATTAAATGTGATTACATTTTAAATTATTCAAAACTTCTTGACGAAACTGTGATCCCTAAAAAGATTATTTGAATTTATCATTAAACAATTATTGTTCCAAATATCCCTGAAAATGTTTTTTGCCAAATAAAATATTGTTACACTCAATGTTACTTTTAATGGGTGTCTTATCTAAATGAAGATAAAAATGCATGATAGTGTCCTTTTCAAACCAATTCCAACGCAGAAACAATTACAGCTGTATCACACATTTCAAGAGTTCACACTTAGCTGAGGATTGATTATAAAGCTTGCTTGGCATGCTGTCCCGGGAGAGAGCCCTGAGTTCATGAGATCCTCAAGCCCGGGGCTCCCTCCTGTTGCAAGGCGAGAGGGGAGCTCGAGCTCAGGTAGATCTCGAGAACTCCCCCATCGTAGTGATTGAAGAACAGATAGTAGTTCTCTTTAACGAGATAGGTACTAGATAGGGAGCAAGTCTATAGTGTTGGTTAATCAATAACTTAGGTTGCATGTTTTTTAATCGGTGGGAGGAAACCGGAGAACCCGGGGGAAACCCACGTGAGCACAGGGAGAACGTGCAAACTCCGCACAGAAATGCCCGCTGGTTGGTAAAGCCTAGAACCATTGACATTCTTGCTGTGAGGCAACAGCGCTAAGCGCTGGGCCACCGTGTCACCCATCTAGAAAAGAGGAGGAGTAGGGGTGGATGGGGGGATTCTTCAAAAGCGAAGATAGCAGTAATATGAAACCCGGGGTATTTATAGTAGCTTAGGGATCATCTGATTGGTGCGTAGTGAATTTGATAATGTGGGTCCAGCCGCTAGCAATCATAAGCACATGATCCTCTTGAAATTAGTTTATAAATAAACTTCACTTATTGTTTTGATGTTTAAAAACCCCTTCTCACATTCAACCCATGTATATTATCTGAAGAAGCCATACTGTTGCCATGGTCTTGCCAGCTTTGTAAACATGCAACTCTCTGTCCTTTGGAAGAATTACTCCTTGTGCAGGTTATATAGCCAACAGTTTCTGAATGATCTGCAAATCTCTGGAATGTCCCGAAGCTCTTACCTCATCTGAAACCAAGACATGGATCCCCTTCGGTCCTTGTCTATATACGCCATGTATTTGCTGTGAGGGAACATTATATAGATTGGCTATCTTCTCAGTGAGCTCAAGGACAGTAAGGTCCTCTAGGTAGAGTGCATGGTAAACTACAAACAAAAACAATTACAGTATTAACAATAAATGTTTATTCTGCATGTCAGGAAATCATATAAAGAGCACTGTTTCCTACCGTTATCACCCACTGCTTTTGTGTGCGGCTGGATTCTGTTCTGCAGCTGGGAGACATAGACAGTGAGACGTGGCTGGATGCACCTAGGAAACATTGACACAGAGGGTGTTAATAACAGGTTTGGACACAGGTTTCAATGATTTGTTTGGTTAATGAGATGAATGACCTTCCTTTGATTGCATTGAAAAGACGAATGCCATCAGCAGGACCACAGATCTGAATGAAGTCTTCTCGACCCATTTTTAGCAGATCGGAACCTGAAACCATAACACATTTTTCTTGTGTGTGTGGAAATAAAACTGTATATAATCTAGTTTTAAGTGAAGTTTATTTATAAACAAATTTTGAGAGGATCACGTGCTTATGATTGATCACGGCTGGTCCTGCATTATCCAATTTATGATTCAGCAATCAAACGATTCCTAAGTCTCCATAAATAACCTAATTGGATTGACTAATCCAAATCAGCACTCTACATGTGCTTCTATTAAGTAGTTATATCTTCATAACAATTCCTAATTGCTCACTAGCTTCAAACAGCAGGGGAGTTCCCGAAATCTACCAGAGCTTAAACTCCCCTCTCGGTCTGCAAACGGGAGGCTCGAGGATCTTATGAGCTCAGGGCTCTCTCCCGGGACAGCATGCCAAACATGCTTTATAATCAATCATCAGCTAAGTGTAAACTCTTGAAAATAACAATAATATATATGACTGAAAAGTTATATTCTTTCTGCTTTAAAAATCAAATTTCATTCAAAAGTGTGGAGACCTATTGTCTTTAAGCACTTCTTGACTATGGGATAGGATCTCAATGAATGTGCCGTTGTGGATCCATTTAGGCCTAATAAACTCTTTTGTTGATTACATCTGGGCAGGTGAAAACTTCAACGCCTGGACCAATCTACATCATTTGTTCAGCTCACATTTGCACTACTTAGTTCGTCCAAAAGTGGCACTGACCCTAACAGTTCATCCACAGCCAGAAAAGAAACTGAGATGGAACGAGAATGCCAACTTACAACTGAAACAGCAAAAACAGATAAAGTATATTCCAAAACTCATGGATGTATCTTCCTACAAATAATATTTTGTCTGTGTGAATTCACTCTATCAAATGAAGTATACTGGGCTGTGTGTACACTAATGTATGACTAAAACCAAGTACAGTTTCTGCTTTAAACCAGTACGATGTCTAACAACATGACTAATGTTTTTTTTTCTGTGTGAATTCTTCAGCCCACCTGAGAAGCCAGAGAAGAGCCTGCAGAAAGAGGAGAACCTGTTACGATGAAGCCACCTCTGCGTGTCCTGTGTGGAGGACGATGGCAACAGGTGCTAATGGCAAAAAGAAGAAGAATAGCGTCATCCATGTCCTCAAACACAAACCTATAAAGATAAGAGAGCACGGCATTAATGTTTTAACCAGCCTGCTGTACTTACATCAGAGCAGCTGGGCAGAAGTATCTGGTCTGGAGAGCAGTTTCTATAATTGCAACAAAACAGGATTGTGATTGTGTTTATGTATTCATGAGGTGACTTCAACCTCAATAAGGACTCACTCCTCTGGAAAGCTGTAGGAAGTGTGAGCGCTGTGATAAGCAGGTGATGGAGTGTTGCTCGTGCTGCTGATTGATGGGGCTTCGGGCCAAAGGGAGCACTGAAAGAAAATGAAATGTACTCATTACAAAGAATATTGACCTTATTCTCTATATGGATTGCTTGGGTCCAACAAGCAAGTATGTGAATTCCAGTCGCTGTATGTTTGTGTGTGTGAGAGGGCTTAATATGTCACTATGTCAAGTCAATGTAAGGAAATGCTCAAAGGAGATATGGAAAATTCAACAGAGGTAGTTTGAAAGATCTCAAAAATTAACTTGTGTACAGAAGTGAACATTTGATGAAACATATGCTGTTTGATATATGACTTTTTCTGTCATTAGAATTTTATTAAAACAACAATAATAGTCATTAGAAGCAATACTTATGAAAAAAAATTTATTTAAGGATGATTATAATTTGATGACAGTATTTTCAGATTCATATGTAAAAGAACAAAACAAAAAACTGGTCTCTAAATTATATGAATGTATACAAAAAACAGTAAGATGTATTCATCAAATTACAAAAACAAAAATGGGAGAAAGAGTCAAACCAACAAATAACAGAGGAAGACTGACCGATATGTGTCTCACACATGCAAAAACAACAAACTCAAGAGTTTGGATGGAAAAATCTGATGAGGTTCTTTATAACTTCTAAACTGTCTGCATTGCATACAGGTGTTGAAAGTTTTCTTGTTGGAGACAATGTGGAACCTCTATGGCTAACCATTTACACGTTATTTTGGGATGCCCAAAAATACAGCCCTTCTGGTATGAAATAGTGACTGAAATAAAAAAAGATAACTGAAGAAGAATTGGACTACTCATTTATTACATTATACCTTAGGAAAATACCAGAAATTATTACAACTATTAACAAATACTTGACAAAAGTCACACTTTACAATAAGGTTCATTAGTTAATGTTAGTTAATGCATTTACTAACATGAGCAAACGATGAACAATACATTTACTACAGTATTTGTTCATGTTGCTTTACATTAGTTAATGAAAATACAGTTGTTCATTGTTAGTTCATGTTAACTTACGATGCATTAACTAATGTTAACAAGCATGGACTTGGATTTGATTAATAATTAATAACAATTATGATTAATAAATGCTGTACAAGTGTTGTTCATGATTAGTTAGTAAATGCATTAACTAATGAACCTTATTGTAAAGTGTTACCAATTCAAATACGTTTGGTAAATAGCAGAAAAGCCATAACTCAAAAGTGGTTTCAGGTTGATCCTCCATCAAGGGCTCAATAGATAGGAATTGTAAAGGAAATACACTGTATGGAGAGACTGACTTTTAGAGACTGGCTTGATAAAAAACGTGCAACAAGTAGTGGCAAAAATGGACTGAGTATGTCATTGTACGCAATATGTGATAATGTACTTCAAATGTATTATGACTTGATTTTGTAACCCATATGACAACCGCTTTGTTCTTTGTTTTTAATTTTTTTCTTCCCCTTCTGCCCTTAATATAAAAAAACACAAAAAAAGAAGCAGAAATACTTATGAGGTTTAATTATGTAAAATAATGAAAATGCTTCTGAAGCAGATTTCCTACCTCAGTCAACACAGTCGTTTTATAGGACAGTTGGTATTTTTCTTTATCTTGAGGACTTTTTTTTTCGATCTTCTCTCTGTCAGTCTTGAGCTTGCGATCTGCACCTTTTGGCTTAAGAAAAATATCTAAATAAAAATCAATAAAGTGACAGTTCAACCAAAACTTTAAATCTTTAAATCATGTTGTTACAAAAGTGTATATATAACCTTATTCTATCCAATGAGCATAAAATAAGCTATTTAGAGAAATGTCTAAGCATGGATAATTGTAATTAATAGGTTCCGATAATACTGTAATTCTCTTTTATTCAAACTTTGAAAGACTGAAATCATTATTATTGACTGAAATCATTATTGTAGGACAAAAGTATTTCGTAGCTTCATATAATTATGGTTGAACCACTGAACATCAAACAAAGTTTTTTGGTAACTTTCTGGACTGAACATTTCGGTGCCTTTGCTGTCTATGGAGGATGAGGGAGCTCTCAGATTTCATCAAAAGTAGATTAATTTGTGTCCCAAACAGGAACAAATGTCTCAGGAGCTTGAAAAAAGGGTAAATAATTATTAACTATGGGCACATTTATTTATCTATCCATGACATGCCTAAATATTGCTATTGAGAAAGTCCTTGACATTGTTTCTAAATATTGCATACCCCTTTATTTCTTTTATTGTTCATAGAACGTTTTTATTGTTCACCTAATGGAAGAAAAAGTGGTCAGACCTGTTAAAAAAATGTTAGGAAAAAAGAAAAAATGAGCATGCAGATTTCGAATGTGTGGGTGAAAAAACTGAAAACGTACTTTTTTCATGAATTAAACTTTAAGTAAGATTAAAATAAACATTTATTTCATAGTCTAAAGTCACCAGAAAACACAAGCGATCTGTCTAGAGTCAGTAAATGAGTGAAGCACCGTCTCGTGGAGCCATCAATGTGAGGCTTTAAGGGTGCTTTCACAATAGGGTCAATTGTCTCCCCTTGTCACCTTCTCGGCTAGTTTGTGTTCACATTGTCTTTTTACCCTCTGAACCCAGGGACGCTTGCGTCATTAAGCTGATGTTGTGTTTACAGCTGTTGCTAGGTGACGGCCATAAAAGCCAAGGTGTCAAAATGGAAGAACGTATGCACATTGTGGTTGATCTGCTTCTACTGAATCTTTTGGTTTTGGTAAGCCACTTGCGTCTACCTCCAGAAAAAATATTAAAAATTTTCAGAACATAATGTGATGTCCGCAGAAGTCATTTTTAGAGACAAGCAGACATTATCACTGTGTTTGCTCTGGCTCAGTCCTGCATGTCACTAAGGTACAGTACGTGATACACAGACAAATACGAATTAACGTTATGAAAACTTTTTCATAATGTTTGTTGTACAGTTGGCGGTTCACTTCTGTTATTTGGTACGATTGCATTCATATCAGAAGTGAACCGGACCAGAGTTTGCGCAAACTGTTGCCTAGACCACCTCTTTCAGCCGGATTTGAGTTCAGAAGACATCGTTCACACTAGCTAAACGTACCGAACTCTAACGTCAAACAAACCCAGGTGTGGACCAAAAGTGCTAGTGTGGAAGCACCTAAATCACTTTCTAGAACCTTTTCATTCACTGTTACCAGCTAGTAGAGCAATCTTCCTTTCTTGTGTTTGTTGCCTATTTTTGTTTAATTGCTTAATGCAATCCTCACTTGTAAATCTTTGGACAAAAGCATCTACTGAATGACTAAATGTAAATGTAGAGTCTTTACCTTGAAGACTTTGACCTGGCAGCTGGCGGAGCACATGTGTTCAGTGTATTCTCCATGTACACTGGCTGTAAAGGTGTCAATCTGAATCCGAAAAGGGACACCTTTCTCTCCACCATGTTTTCTAGGAGTGAACTCTGTGCTAATGCAATTTACCTGTATATATAGAAACAGAGAAGTTAACACTAATGTTTCTCACTTCAGAAATAACAAAAAAGAAAAGCTTTACCTGAATGAAGACAGAGGCATTTTTGTCAGGATCCCAGAGGAATTCGATGGTGTTGAGCTGCAGTGGGTGAGCGTGAGGTTCTATTATGCCCACTGACAGTGGGATATCTGGACGTTGTAAAATATATGTCAATGTGTTTGATACGGTCCTTTAGAAATCTGCTTTATTATGAAGTCAGATCCCACCTATATCCAGAATCCTGTCTCCCGGTCGGTTCCACCTCCATCCCTCCAGCTGCTGATGCTCTGTGTATTGCAGCCGCCGGTCATGAAAAACAACACGCAAAATGCTCTGGAAAACAAGATAAGACAAGTAACATGTCAAGAAACAGTCACACTAATTACCAAAACATAAAAAACAAGTAATATATAAGGGACATTCTACCAGAAATGTACATTATCTGTCCCTGAAATAAATGCATAAATACAGTGAATAAAAAGTATTTCATCCCAAAAATGTCTAAAATGGACTGTTGGTTTATTTCTGTGAGTTGTTTTGTAAAGAAATATCTCATTCATTTGGTTCTCAGATTTCTTTTCTTTATTAAAAACACTTTACAAATGTACAAACTCTGTCATTATCCTCGTCCTCAGCCCAATTGAACATACAGCTTTAATAGTTTTGTTATGCAAAAAACTGTTATTTAGAAAAAAAAACTTCAGAAATAGCAAGTTTAAGTTATCATTCACCTCAATTGATTAAAAACTTGAAATTATAAATAAAATCTACAAATATATAATACAAATACATTTACAGTTGTCCCCATGTTTCTGTCACTCCCGTCGCATTTGCATTAAATTTAACATAAAATGCGTGCAATACATGTTTAAGTCTATGACTCGGAAGTGAATCTATCTGGATGCGATCTATCATTGAATTGTATGACTTTATGCTTGTTTTTGTATGAGTTTTTGGAGGACGACAAGCTTAAGTCATGCCCGTCACATTTTTTATAAGTGAAAATGTATGTTTCTAGTAGAATGTCCCATATTTTGTATTTTACTTATTATTTTAAGTGTCATTTGGCATTTCTGTATGGAGTTTGCATGTTCTCCCTGTGTTGGTGTGGGTTTCCTCTGGGTGCTCCGGTTTGCTCCACAGTCCAAAGACCTGCGGTATAGGTGAATTGAATAAACTAAATTTGCCATAGCGTATGTGTCTGCATGAGTGTGTATGGATGTTTCCCAGTAAATAACTAAAACATGCTGGATAAGTTGGCGGTTCATTCTACTGTGGCGACCCCTGATGAATAAATAGACTAAGCCGAAGGAAAATGATTGAATAAATAAATGTATGTTTTTGGGGCGACATAGTGGAGCAGTGGGTAGCACGATCACCTCACAGCAGGAAGGTCGCTGATTTGAGCCCTGGCTGGCTCAGTTGGCATTTCTGTGTGGAGTCTGCATGTTTTCCCTGTGTTTGCGTGGGTTTCCTCCAGGCGCTATAGGTGAATTCAATAAACTAAATTGGCCATAGTGTGTTTATGTATGTGAATGCAAGAGTGTATGGGTGTTTCCCAGTGTTGGGTTGAGCCTGGAAGGGCATCCGCTGTGTAAAACAGGTTAAGTTGGCAGTTCATTCCACTGTGGCGACCTCTGATTAATGAAGGGACTAATGCGAAAATGAACGAATGAATAAATTTATATTTTTTAACAACAGTTATTTAACAGAAAACATGTTTTTAAAGAAGACATGTATACACCGGTATATTAATAATTCAGACATTTCATAAAAATATTATAAAGTTGATTTATTTTACATTTTGTAATATTCTAAAACTGGGGCGTCATGGTGGCGCAGTGGGTAGTACGATCGCCTCACAGCAAGAAGGTTGCTGGTTCAAGCTTCGGCTGGATCAGTTGGCATTTTTGTATGGAGTTTGCATGTTCTCCCCGTGTTCGAGAGGGTTTCCTCCGGGTGCTCCAGTTTCCCCCACAAGTCTAAAGACATGCGGTACAGGTGAATTGGGTAAGCTAAATTGTCCATCGTGTATGTGTGTGGATGAGTGTGTATGGATGTTTCCTAGTGATAGGTTGCAGCTGGAAGGGCATCCGCTGCTTAAAACATATGTTGGATAAGTTAGCGGTTCATTCCGCTGTGGTGACTAATACCAGATTAATAAAGGGACTAAGCTGAAAAGAAAATAATTGAATGAATATTCTAAAACGGTTTATTTCTAGGTTAATCTAAAAAAACATTATCCATAAAGACAAAAATATATGTGGTAAGTCTGAGCCGTACTGTAATTAGTGTACAAACAGGTGATGCAGTAAAACAGGATCATATACTGGGATCATTTCCTTAACCTACCTTTACATATTTGCTGCTTATATCTGTATACTCCACCAGCTTCCTGTTAAGCATACGGATTTCATAGGATTGGCCTACAGAGCATTATAACAAGAAAAGGGGCAGTTATTCCAAGAACAAAAGACTGGCAGTCTCACTCTGTATAATAAACCACATTAATAGTATGCAGTATGTTCATATCTATCTTCATACCTCTGATTATTAATAGCAACCTGTACATATACTGAACTATTTTAAATCTCTTTTTATAGTTAATATAACCTGTATATAATGTT
>CAIGQZ010032409.1:17811916-17837938 GCA_903798205.1 Danio tinwini
AAGTTTTCACCAAAATAGAGAAACCGTTTCTAAGTTTTTTGTGTAAGCTAGTATTTTACAGTACTGTAAAAATACTCAAAAATGTCTCTGTCAATGTATTTAAACTATTATATTTGATTTACCAAAACTACACAAGTGGCAATTTCACAGCTCTCACATCCATAACGAAGAGATGTCACATCCATAACAACACTTTTCCCTCATAAATGCAAAAATGTCAAATAAAACAAAACCAATCATGTTTATTCTGTAGAGAGCCAACTCTCTTTAATTCACAGAATTTCTAGAAAGTATGTTGTATACTGTAAACGCACAGACCTTTTTTTGTCACATCCATAACGCATGTTTACTTTCCTCATTTAAAATAAAAAAAAAATGTTTAGAGATATTTTTCTGCTTCCATAACTCTGTGGTTAGTTGTTTTGGAAAATATAAACAGTTGCTTTAGTATAAGGTTAACGTATACTTTCTCTGTGAATTTATGTTTTGAGTTTTTACTGCATATGTCACATCCATAATGCTGGAATTGCTCATATATATATATATATATATATATATATATATATATATATATATATATGTACAGTTGAAGAATTATTAGCCGCCCTTTGAATTTATTTTTCTTTTTTTTTTAAATATTTCCCAAATGATGTTTAACAGAGCAAGGATATTTTCACATTATGTCTGATAATATTTTTTCTTCTGGGGAAAGTTATTTGTTAGAATAAAAAGCTAGAATAAAAGCAGTTTTTAATTTTTTAAAAGCCATTTTAAGGTCAACATTATTAGCCCCTTTAAGCTGTATTTTTTGATAGTCTACAGAACAAACTATAATAATTATACAGTAACTTGCCTAATTAACCTAACCTGCCTAGTTAACCTAATTAAGCCTTTAAATGCTACTTTAAGCTGTATAGAAGTGTCTTGAAAAATATCTAGTCAAATATTTTTTACTGTCATCATGGCAAAGATAAAATAAATCAGTTATTAGAAATGAGTTAATAAAACTATTATGCTTATAAATGTTTTTTTTTTAAATCTGCTCTCCGTTAAACAGAAATTGGGGAAAAAATAAACAGAAGGGCTAATAATTCTGACTTCAACTGTATGTATGTATATATATATATCAAAATTTAGTGAAAAGTGGGCAAAACCAAATAACAAATTAAAATAAATTAAGATGTAAATTTCATTGTGGAGCTGCACCGTGATCCGCTTTATGTAGTAGCTATTTTAATGTTATTAAATATCGTCCTAAATCCGTGTTTTTGTTTTGCATATGAATATTGTTAAAATTATTGATAGTTTAGTGCAGGTGTCTTCTGTAAATCATTATTAAATCATTTTTGCTTAGATAAAACGACACGTTAACTTATAATGTACAGAAAACATAAATAATGGATTACTATTTTCTCTTCGATGCTTGAAAACTCATGGTCCGACAGTAAGCTATTTTCCTCATTTTTCTCAGTCTCAAGAACATACTTATATTTAAGAATATAAAAACATTCTCATTGACATTCATTTGTGTTCTTTATATTATAGGGTAACCATTTAAAGCGGTTACAAAATGTGAAGCAACAAGAATTTTCTTTTTAACTCGCGCGACTGAACTTACCTCATGTAAGAGTTTTGCGCGTGCTGTTGGTAGTTTTCAGGATGGCTGTGCCAAAACAGCATACTCTCCACCTCTGCTACTCTCCTATCCCAGAAATAAGCGTACAGTAAAAGGCGAGGTCGCCGGTGAAGGGACCGTGAGGGCCGCAAAATCTCTCCTGAAGTGTCCCGAGTCCGCGGTCTTTTATCCCGCGTGACGGCCGACGGTCAGGTGACTCGCGAGTGTCCGTCCGCCACCTGCAGACTGCGAGCGTTTAGTAGCAGATCAGCTGCTGAAACTGGTGCAGTGTTTGGCACAGACCGACTTTGATATCAAAGGTCAGAGCGAGTTGTTGATAAACCAATAGCTATTATAGGTGCAGAACTTCATTGTTAAAAAACAAAGTGCATAAAAACTTTAATATTTCATAAAAACGGCCAGGTTATATTTGAACCAAAATGATATGATACGATGCAACCAAATAAAAGTCTGTCAAGGTGTAATGATTTTCAATACTGTATTATAACCACAATACAACATACCAAATAATTATTACTGTGTCAATAGTCATTTTAAACAATTAAACTTACCTTCATAAAGATATTAATTATCCATATATATATATATATATGCTAACTATATTACTCATTTGTATTATGTACAATCAGATGTCATGAAATATCTTCACAATGTAAAATAATATTAATAATAATTATAATAATATTAATTCCCAAAATAATTTGTGGCCTAATAAATTAAATATTCAATAATAATAATTTATTATTAATATAATAATAAAATATTACTTCACATTTTGAAGATGCATAACTTGGTCATTTGTTTGTCACTGGACATTTATGACACTGGACCGACTAGAACTGAGTGCAAATCATCTCATGACTTTGTTTATAAATGTACTGATGCGTGATATATTATTAACATCAGAGTTGTTTCCTGCACATCCAACAGCCTCGACCACAGAATCACAACAAACTCAGACACAATTCACACTTCATAATAAAGCAACATAATAATAATAATAATAATAATAAAATGATCAACAAAGGTTTCATGTTTCCGGGTTGTTTTATTTCTAGGCCAAACTTAAGTTGTTAATCTATCACAAGCCTTCTGAAAAAAACAAAATAAATCAAAATCTGTACATTGGGACAGGAAAGGAAATAACAAAATAATGTATAAATACAAGAGAGTGTATCTGTGTCCGATGAACAAAACGTAAAGTCTAACATGCGTAGTGAACAATTCAATGAAATACCATTACAGGAATACTCGCACATGTTGATCCCCAAAGCTGGCTTCGTCCTTTTTACAAACAGATGAAGAGAGCCAATCTAAATCAAAACGATGCCTGAAATCACTTAAAAACATTTAGAAAGAAAAGCTGCATCGAACAAACAAACGGTATGCACACTCAGCATACCAATAAAAGCCACATGCCCCAGTATATAATACTAAAGGAAAGTAGGGTGCTCGCAAACAAACGTCTGTCCTTAATTTTTTAACATGGTCAGATTCACAGTCTGAGGACAAACAGACATTTTGGTCGGTTCGGAGTTCCGCACTTGTCTACTTCCTCACATGGGCAACATTTTAATAATAGTAATAACAATAATACTGTATTTACAGTCCGCTGACGTAGTCACCAACTCCACGACAGCGCGGGATGGTTATGTCGTCAAAACATGCAGGCTATTTGTTCACGTGCAAAAGAGTGCAACATCATTTTTACTTTAATTTAGTGGGGAAGTGAGAAGCGATGATTGAAAGGTATGTACAAAACACTAAGCACTTAACATTAGCTGGAAAAAGGAGAGTTCCGACTTTTTTTTTTGTTTTTTTTTGTTAGTTTTTATATAACATGACCTCCAGTTTTGGATCTAGATCAGAGGGTTTTCATTAGTGTCGTAGACTCATGCTGTAGCAGTGTAGTGGACATTAAAATCTTAACAGTCTGAGTTTGAAAACTGAAACGTAAGGCATAGTAGTTTTGAAAAATCCACTTGCTCCGAGAACGAAGTACAAATCATCAATTTTCTCGTCCATCGTTTCTTCTCGTCGCTCCGGGTCACGTTTTTCAACTCCATTTCGAGAACTGGTAATGAGTGTTGTGGCTGTAGATGAAAGAAAATGCTGTACATTCAGGCGTTCGTGCTTGTGTTTTGTGGCGATGCCCACATTTTTTAACGCACAATCCATCCTATGATAAAATCGATACAATTGCTTTACATTAGCCTTCTTAAAGACTGGGAAATCTTTTTTTTAACATTACAAGATGTGATATTGCGGTCCCATGAAATTAAAATGAATATAAGAATGATTTGATCCTACATTTGTCTTTTTTTGGTTGTCATTGTAGCCAAACCTACAAATTAATTCTCTTTTCTTTACATTTATCACTCGGCCTGCCAAATGATCCACTAGCACCACTGAGATTCAAGTGATGTATTAGTTAACCCAACTGTGCCCTTTTAAAAATAACTCAACTAAACCTTTAACACTATAGGCAAACATGAATAAGTTATTACTCATAAATGTACTCAACGAACAACCTCTTCAGAAAGCTTGTTTGCTCCGATTAAAGATTCAATGCCAATTATGGAGATCGGTTCCCATGTTTTCTCAATCTGAAACCCTTTACATTCATTGTTCCACAGATGGAAAGATCATGAAAGACCAACTCGGAGAGGTTTTCAGGTGTTGGATGAAAAGTCTGATTGCAGCAAGCAACATTTCTCTCTCTGGAAAACAAAAATTCCAGGAAGATTGCGATGAAGCAAAAAAAAAAAAAAAGGATGTCAGGAGGAGGCACAACTATGTTCCCAAATGCACATGTAAAGGGCACTGATTAGCGCACATCCGGCTAGCTGTGAGAGGACACGTCTGAAGAACTGCTGCTGTTGCTGTTGGTGGTCTGGGCCCTCTTAATATATAGATTTAGCAACTTCATCTGTTAAAAAAAAAAAAAAAAAAAAAAAAAAAAAAAAAAAAGAGTGAACTCACAGAAAGCAGACTTGGTTCTCAGAATAGTGTGTATTTACATTTTATCTATGAAGGTCAGGGTTAATGTTTACTTTTACATTGTGTCTAAAAATGTATAGGTTTGTCTTTGGCTCTGAAGAGCAATGCAGGCGATTTCACAAAATATGATGCAATATTTTCAGCACTTGCAGAAGAATTACTCAGCACCACATTTATATCAGTATTTTGAATAAACTTGGTTATATGCTAAGAGCTCATGTGTCTGTACTCATAATATGAATATTTGGCAGCAGTTTTACTTAAATACCACTGAGCTACTACTGTAGTTTTATATAGATTTTTGTACTTAATTTCTTTATTATAAAACAAAAAGGTAGTAATCTATATTACATACAATATAAGATATTATTTGAAAGATTTTTTGCTTTTTGCTCAGAGGGTAATGTAGGCAATTTCACAAAATATGATGCAACATATTTAACACTTACAGAAGAATTACTCAGCACTACATTTCTATCAGTATTTGGACTAAAATGTGATCTGAGCCTATAATGTGTCTGTACACTATCAATATTTCAAATCAGTTTTACTTTAGTTACTATTGTAGCTTTTATATATATATATTCAGAAATTGAAAGATAATACAATTAAATTCAAGCAAAATATTGCACAAAACATTTACAACCTACAAAATTTCAACAATTTTTTTTTACATTTTTTTTTGCTTCTTTTGATTTTTCCTCTTTTTAAAGTTTGTATTTAATATTTTTCTCTAACATATAAATTTGGGTGTACTAGTTTTTGGATTGTTATAGTAAGTTATTTTGTTAGATAAGCTACATATATATATATATATATATATATATATATAAATATATATAAATATAAATATAATATATATATATATTTTTTTTTTAAACAAGAATATTCCATAATGCATTTATCTATATTACCCTGTTAATGTAGGATGACATTAGGAAAGTCTATAAAAAATAAAAATAAAAAATAAATAAATACAAAAAACAAAGAAAATCCTAAAATACATTTTATCTTTATAGCTTAATTTTTTGTTAACTTTTATAATAATTGATCAGATTTTAGTCTCGTTAAAGATTCTGATTTATGTAATAGTTTTTTTAGGTTTATGCAGATAATAAATAATAACAACAATAAAAATAATAAAAACTGTAGGTTTATAAGAGTAACTGAAGGTTTTATTATATTAATATAATTCATACATATAAGTTTCTGATTGTGTTTAAATATGATCTGCAAGAATTCTGATGAAAACCACTACTTCAGTTTTAATTTGAACTATGTAAGGATGCCCAAATGAAGTGAAACTGGGTCAAATATAATAACCTGGGCCAGTTAAAACCAGAGGATGACACAAATAAATAGTAGAGTGATAAGCAGGTAGAACATGTTGAACTGTTTGGTGGACTTTGAGCTGCTGTGAAGTGAACATACCTTGCTCCCTGTGAGCTGGGCCAAGTGTGGCTTCAGCTCCTCACCAATCACAGAGTAAATGGCCACCAGACAGAAGACACTGGCCTTGCGGACACTACTTTCCGTATTATCATAGCCCTGCAGACAGATACACGCTTTCAGCAATCACACCTTCATACACGTGCATGTCATCAAAAGTACAGGAGGTAAAAGTTCAATGAAGGCATGTTGACTCCACTTCCAATGCTGACTATGCTAATATACTTAATAGTGATCTAATTCTATTTAAGGGGTTGACCAAAGTTCACTTTAATCCAAAATAGCTGGAAAGCATAGTTATTAGAAATCTTCTTTAGCATAATCTCTTCATAATTCTGCATATTCTATAGCTTTTTGGGTCAATACCATATTTCTGGAAGATATTGATTTACATGCAAATTCATAATAGTATTATGCGTAATATGCTGACAATGCTATATATGCTAACCCATTTGTCTTTAACAGAGTAAGATCATTAATGGCTTAAGCATAAATCAATCATCATGCTGATTTTCCACAGCATATAAAACCTGTTGTCTATCAGTTTAGTAATGATTTGGATCGTAAAACAGGCTTTATGAGAATTTACATCATGAAAGCAAATCAATTTAATTCGTTCTCATCAGTCAACTGTTTTACACCATGTTCTCTCCATATGCACCAGACAATTGCATATATCATATCATAATGTTCATCAGTTGGCAGCATTAACCCTTTAGATAGGCAGGTCTGTGCAAATAGGTTTTTGGTTTTTATATTCAGATGTGTAGAGTAAAACAGCATGATTATAGTGTGTGTGGATAAATACACTTACTTTGTTTACTATGTTCTGAGAGCTAAGCTACTTATTTTGTTTTTCCCAGACATATCAAGATAGGTGCGCAAAGGTCTCTCAGCTTTTTTGTGCACTGCAACTGATAATCAACACTAAAAATTGTTCATTTGACCTTTTCCTAACAGGGAAAACCACTAACAATCAAGAATACATAATAATATGGTGTCATGGCTTTGCAATCAAACAATGCTGTTACAATGGAAGTCAATGGGGCAAAAACAGCCACGAACGTAATAAAAGGGTAGCCAATTTGTGTATTGTTGAATTTTTGAAAACTTTCAAAGCATTTTTCCAGAACATGTGTCAAAATTTGTCACCAAAAATCATTCCATTTGCTGAAGCAGAGAAAGTTGTGGCCAAATTAAGACTCACAAGACTCTACTAAGACTCTAACAGCACAAAAGGGTTAAACTGCATAGTGAATAAGAATACTTCTCAAAGTCGGCGTAATAGCCTTCTGGTTAGCGCGCTGACATATGGTGCAGTAGCATGTCAGGGCGTCCCGAGTTTGAATTCCGGCTTGAGGACATTTCCGTACCCTATTCCCCCCCCCGCTCTCTCTCTCCAACTTCGCTTCCTGTCTAAATACTGTCCTATCTAATTAAGGCAAAAAGGCCAAAAATAAATCTTACAAAACAAGAATACTTCTCAAAAATAAAAGTGAAGAATCAAGTTTCAAAGTAAAAGAAGTGCAGAAGTGTACCATATAAAACATGATCACCATAAAGAACTCACTTGTAAGAGGCCAGGGATGATGTCTGGCAGCAGCTGATGCAGGGACTCCTTGGTGATGCGCTCGACCACTTTGGTCTGCATCTTAATAGCAGCAAGGTTGATGGGATAGTCTGCAGTCTGGACGATGGGGCACAACACTTTGATGCACTGCTCTGGGTGGATGGAACCTGCCAGCGTAGAAGCAGCTTCTTCAGCCGCCCTGACCACCTGTGCATATGAGTTTAAGAATATGTGATTTATCATAAAACGAGATAAAAAAATGATTTTTTTCAGCATTATCTTCATTTGACTTCAGTGGTGAAATGAACTGGCAATGTTTTTTTTCTCTTCATTGGCCTGCACTCCATTCATTTATTCATCTAGGTGTTGGGTTTGTTTAACCAAGGTGATCCTCTGTGTCTATTAGTGCAGGTATTTGATTTAAAAAGAGATTAAATAGTCCAGGCAGCTCATTTTACTCTTAATGAGGCTGTTACACAGAAAAAGTGACCTGGCCAGCTTGATTTCTCAGAAGCAGTGTGGTTACATGGGTTATTATGGGCACAAGGAATCTGTTAAAAATATATGTCTAACTATACTACACAACTACATTTAATTAGATTGCAATACTCTTTCACATGTCACAATATATATATAGAATTCTTTTTTATTAATTAATTTATTTTTTAAATATACATTGTTACATTACATACTTTTGAAAGAAATTAATATATTTATTTGGCAATAACCTGCTAAACTGATCCAAAGTGACATCATAAATTTAAATTTCAAATGACCTTATTTGGAACTTTCTGTTGTTTAACGAATCTTGAAAAAAAATGCATCACATTTTCCAAAAAATAAATTAAGTATTGTTAAAAAAAAAACATATTAATAGCATGTCACACTGCAATCACATAAATAAATTACATTTTATAAAACAGTAAAAACTACCTTTTCTACATTGTAATATTTTAAAAAATATTACTGCACTATTTCCCAAATAGTCATAGCTTTAATGAGCACAACAGACTTTTAAAAACAACATTTAACCAAAACAATTTTACAAAGTAATGTTATATTCATTTATCATAATCATTTATAATAATAATCATTAGATAATTTTCTGTTTACTTGCTATTGTTGATTGTATATTTTCAACACAACACAATACAAATACTTATGACCAAATAAAAATTTAACTGACAAAACAATGACGTTTAAATTCAAATGACGAACAATATATTTAGTCCTACAGTAAAGTGATTTTTTATTTTACTTTTTAAATCACAACAATCTGCAACCACTTTTGCTCTTTCTCATTCATTAACCTTATTAGTTGAGAGTCCTGATTCTAACCTCTTTATGTGAGTCCTTATGGGCTTCTAGTGTTTTCATGATAGTGAGTTCTGCATAGTTCTTGAAGCGTGCAGGCTGGTTCCTCAGGATCTCCTTTAGCACCCGTAAAGCCAGAGCTCGGATAGTATGCTGAATAATCAGACAGAGTGCATAATATTATTACTAACTACCAAAAATAAAAGACTTTAGCATTATAAAGAATACGTCAAATCAGCATGTACATTCAAAGTCAGAATTATTAGCCATCCTGAATTATTAGCTACCCTGTCTATTTTTTCCTCAATTTCTGTTTAACAGAAATCAGACACATTTCTAAACATAATAGTTTTAATAGCTAATTTCTAACTGATTTCTTTTATCTTTGCCATGATGACAGTAAACAATATTTTACTAGATATTTTTAAGATACTAGCTTTAAGTGCAATAAAAAGGCTTAACTAGGTTAATTATGCAAGTTAGGGAAATTAGGCAAAACATTGTATAACGATAGTTTGTTCTGTAGACAATCGAAAAGAAGACTAATAATATTGACCTTACAATAGTTTTAAACAATTAAAAACGGCTTTTATTCTAGCCGAAATAAAACAAACAAGACTCTCTCAAGAAGAAAAAATATTATAGCAAATACAGTGAAAATTCCTTGCTCTGTTATACTCATTCAGAAAATATTTGAAAGAATAAAAAAAAAAAAAAAATCACAGGAGGGCTAATCATTTTGACTTCAACTGTAAGTAATATATAATGCTTTGACTTACATCCTTGTCCCCGAGTGTCTCTAACAGCAGCAGTAGGATAGTCTTAAAGTGTTCGTCCCACACAGCCAGACTGTCTTCACGGGTGATCTTCAAAAGCTCAATCAGCGCTCCTTTCCTCTCCTCCACGCGCTCATTGTGATTGGACAGCTCCTTCAGCAGGTCCGCCACCAGATCTAAATCAGCCAAAATCATTTTTGTCAGAAGAGAAGACCAGCAAACAAACAAGCTGTTGTTCTACTTTAGCTACTGGCTTTTTGTCAGCTTTGAGTCTTATAAAATCGAAATATGTCTAAGTCACATTTCACCCCAAAGCCTACAAAAATGAATGTATGTATATAGATATGGGGGAAAAACAAATGAAGACAGCATCTGAATATTCTGTTTCTCAGGGTTTGCTGGATATAGTAGGTATGGGTTTCGGTAAAATGTTAATCTTTGCTTTATTCTGTTTAGGTTTGACAAAATTTCTTCCATAATTCAGATAAAAAATATTGTAATTTAGAACACTTTTCTTTTTTTCTTCAGATAAGTGCTCTTAATTATACATTTATATACATTTAGTATGAGCACTTGTTCATCTTTTGAACTATAAACTTATACATTTTAATAAATTATAGCTATGAGGTTCCACTTTTACTCAAAAAATCTGTTATGCATTGTGCATCTTACATTTGATGTTAAGATATATTAGACTGCATTAATAAATCAGGGTAGCATCAATTCTTAGCAGTGTTTCCTTATTCCACAGTTTGTTGGTTGTACTAGCATTTAATTTATATTGACTTAAAAAATATTATGAAACAATGAAATGTAAGATATGTTAATATATGTTAATTTTATATATATATATATATATATATATATATATATATATATTTTTTTTTTAACATTACAATATTATTGTAATATATAATATATATTTATTAAATACAAATATATTAATTATTATTAAATAAATAAGACCCTGGACCTCAAAACCAGTCAGAAGTGTCAATATTTTAAAATTGAGATTCATTTGAAAGCTGATTAAATAAGCTTTCCAATAATGTGGGGTTCAATTTACTCTATATAAGTAAAGACTCTAGATCTTAATATTGCATTAATATCATTATTTGCTCTTGCCAAAAATACACTCATGCAACACAAGACAAGTTTTGTGGTCCAAGGTCACAAATATTACATTACATTTTCTTTTCTCTTTTTGATTTTGAGGTGAAATGTGGCCTGGACAATGTTTTTTTTTCAATGAAATTCACCATTATACCTTTAATAGCCAGTAATGTGTTCAAATGTCATTACAGTATTTTGATGTTAGTTTAGTTAGTAGGAATATTTGAGAGTTAACGTAGACTCAGGTTAATCATATTTGTTGTTGTTGCATCATTATCTTCGCAAACAGTAAAGCTCTGTTAGCCGCAAAGCAAAACACAAGTGAATCATCACCTGATTTCCAGTTAATCTGAATGTACTGTTTCAACAGCCCTACTATGACTGTTTTGCATTATATTATTGTACTGTAGCAGGAGTTATTGGATGACCCTCTTAGAAAGCAGTTGTGTCATTTAAGAAAGGCAGACATGACATGAGGAGATGGATGGCAATGATCGAGAGGAAGAGGAAGGGAAATAAATGAAGAAAAGTGCAGCAGTCTCACTGAACTGTGCAGGTGTTTACCAGGAGAAAAGCCCTTGGGCAGCACCATCTTGTTCTCACCACAGTCCTGCCGACGGCCTGTAGAAGGGAAGGGACAGGAAGAGGGGGGCACAGCAAGGGGAAGTGATGACACACAAACTCTACCATCCTACACCTGCATCTCTTACTCTAAGAGCGGGTTAATCACTTATTTACAGTGTGTTTTATGATGGTCTCTTAGTATCAGATGGTTGAATAGCTTTACAGCTGAAAGGTGTCATTTCTACAGTAATTCTGTCAGGAAATCTGGGGGTCAACAATAAATGTCTAGAAGTTTGAATTATACCTATAAATTATATAAATATAGTATGGTTTTCTATCATGTTTTGTATAGTGAGGGTCTAACAATTACAACAATTTCAATGTTGATTATTGCATCAATGCAAATTTGTCGCCCACCCCAATCATGGAGCAGTCCAGCTCAAATTGGGTAAAGATTTAGTTTTAAAAAACAAAATTGTTTATTTATTATTTTGAGTTGTGAATTAATTTTAAGGTAACAAACAATTTAAAATATAGAAGATTGCAATAAGATCAAATGTAGCAGAGACAAAAACACTAGAATACATGAATAGAAAATAAATAACAGTACAAAGCGTACATTTTAGGACTGTTGGGGCTCTTGACTAAAACTGTTTGGGGCCCTTAAATCAATAAATCTGCCCCTGATTATACAAATACAATAAATAATAAAATAAAATGTTAAAAAACGCATTTGGAAAAAGATTACGACCACTTGAAAATTCTCAGATTCTCTGGATTTAAGATTTATAGTAATGTGTTTGAGTAAAGCATTTTTTTTTGGTTTTGTGAACTACTGAGGACATTTCTTCCAAATTTAAAATACAGATCATTTAGAGAATAGTTGTTTTTTGCATGCACAAAATAGCAAAAAGGTGCCATGTTCTTATATAAATTTTTAGACAACATTATAGCAATGCTTTAACTTCAGAAGAGTTAATAATCAGGATTTTCAATCAAATGAAAATATTTAATTAAATTTATTTAACTTTAATTCATTAGAAAAGAGAGAAAATTCTGTTAATTACAATAGTTTTATTTGATATATAAAAAATTATAAAATAAAAACAAATATATACATTTTGCTCAAACACATACATAATAAATCCAGAGAAACACAGAATTAATAATGATAATAACAGTTCCTTACATTTACATAGCACTTTTCTGGACACTCAAAGCGCTTTACATATTTTTAAGGGGAAAATCCTCATCCACCGGGATGACGGGACGGCAGCCATATTGTGCCAGATCGCACACCACACACCAGCTGATTACTGGAGAGGAGATGAAGCCAATTATGATATGGGGATGGTTAGGAGTACATGATGGACAGAGGCCAGTTAGCAAATTTGCCCAGGATGCCGGGGTTAAATCCCTACTCTTTATTAAAGGACATCCTGGGATGTTTAATGACCAGAGAGTCAGGACCTCAGTTTAACATCTCATTCAAAAGATGGCAATGACTGAGTAGTATAGAGTCCCCATCAATATACTGGGGCGTTAGGACCCACACAGACAGCAGGTTGAGCGCCCCCCGGCTGGTATCACTAACACCACTTCCGGCAACAACCTAGCTTTCTCATGTGGTCTCTCATCCAGGTACTGACCGGGCACAGCCATGCTTAGCTTCAGTAGACAACCATGTGAGAGTAGCAGAGAGCTAGCTGCTGGCAAATTCTCATGAGGTCTCAATTTTCAAAAGCTAAAATTAAAAAATTCTCTATATATATTATTTTAAATCAATTTTTTTGTAAAAAGTGGAGGTTGCAGGGGCCATGTAAGAGTGTGATAGAAATTAATGTATTTTTAAATATTTATCCTCATCTTCTCATGTTTCTTTTCACTCAGACAATGGGTGCAGTATGGAGTACAGATGAAGTGAGAGTGGATTTACAGGCTTTAATCAGTGTATTGACTCACAGTCTCTAAACTGCTCCACGTCGTCATCAAAGACGGCCTCTTTCAGGGCACTTTTGTCATAGGCTGTGATTGTGTCTCCATAGCCGTAGGGTGCAAACTCTCTGGACCGTGGCCCAGCGAAAGACCGCGGGGACGGCGTGTTGAGCAGAGAGGTCTTGTTATCCAGAGCGGTTCGACCACCTTCCACTATATCCATTCCCAGTCTCGCATCACACCCCGGAGACGCTGCTTCTTTCCCAGTCTGAGACAGGAAGGGTAAAATATGTTTTATAAATATCTAAAATAATAATAAAGATAATAATAGTAACAATAATATATAATATATTATCAAATTTTTATAATACTGTAACACTACTATTAGTAGTAGTAGTAGTACTTTATTATTATTTTATTAGTAATATTTTATTTAATTATTAGTAGTATTTTATGATCACAATTTTTTGCTGCAATAATAAAAATAATAATAACACCAACAACAATATATAAATTAAATAATAATTAATTAATATTTTATATTTTACTTTTGTCATTATTATTTTGTTATTTTATTTACTGACTTCAATTTGTTTTGTTACTATTATTTATTTTTATAATAACACAAAAAAAACACACAAAATAGGGTCATACTATTCCCTGTTTCAGTCTATTAAAGCATAAACATATATAATTTTACATCTATTACTTTTATTAATGTGTAATAATAATAATAATAATAATAATAAAAATAACAGACTCACAGCATCATCCTTTTTCCCATCACGTCTGATTGGCTCATTCAGGTCTTCTTGGCTGCGGTAGCTGAAACTCTGGATGGCTTCTGTGACGCCACGCAATGAACTAAAGATCTCATCTGAATTCATGTTCTCCGTGTCATACTCCAGCATACTGAAAAGAGAAAGAGTAAACACTGATGCTATATGAACTGCAAACCTTAAATACATCATTTTTAATATTAATAAAAAAGCATATCCTTTTTAAACTCCAACTAGCACCTAAGGTTGAACAAATGAATCCTGTAAACATGGTCAGCCAGTTAAGTCCTTTGCAAAACCAATTTTACATGCATTAAAATGTTCTTGTTTTCAATTTAACAAAAAAACTAAAATAAATTGTATTTTATGGAGCTATTGAATGCTTGAATGTGATTGGTAGTATATCCGAATTCATAGTATTCTAAATTAAGTAGACAAGAAATATGGTTCTGGTGAGAAACTGAAATGTGCATCAAATAGATACTTGATTATCCCATGAGGCCACAGAAGAGAATTTATGAATGCGAATGAAATAATGCAAGGTCATGTGACGAGGAGAACACAGTGGATGTAGTACATCCAAATTCCTTTCACATAACCCACATTCATCCTATATAGAACGTACTTATTGTAATGGTCAGAAAGTATGATCATATACAAATGTAGTACCTACTCGAGCAGTAGTATGTGGACAATTTAGCTTACCCAATTCACCTACAGTGCACGTGAAGGAAACCCACGCAAACATGGGGAGAACATGCAAACTCCACGCAGAAATGCCAACTGACCCAGCTGAGACTCGAATCAGCGACCTTCTTGCTGTGAGGCGACAGCGCTTCCCACTGCGCCACCCAGTTATTATACAATACAATACAAGATTTATTTATAAACCACATTTAAAAACAACTGAAGTTGACCAAAGTGCTGTACATATGAGTACTAATGAAGTTATTATGGAGACTAATTGCACTGAACTGGATTCAATAATGAGTTTCATTTCACTTATTTTTTTCCACGACTTGTAAGTTCATAAAGCTGCACCTAACATCAAGGAGTGACTCTGCTCATTATCAGTGAAAATCGTTCAGGTATGAAAGCTGAAAAACATCCCGAAGAATGCTAATAAGCACAAGCGAAAATTGGCCCGATGCTCAGAGCCCTTAAGAAATTAGTCTTAAGTCACTGAGATGTGCATTATATTTAAATAATTTAATAGCCTATCGTCAATTATTTCTAACATATACACTTTTTAAATTCCAACAAGCACCTATGGGTAAACAAATGAATGCTAATTCCTTTGCATGCATGAAAAAATTCCTCCACCTACAGTATATACAGGGAGTGCAGAATTCTTAGGCAAGTTGTTTTTTCGAGGATTAATTTTATTATTGAACAACCATGTTCTCAATGAACCCAAAAAACTCATTAATATCAAAGCTGAATATTTTTGGAAGTAGTTTTAAGTTTGTTTTTAGTTTGAGCTATTTTAGGAGGATATCTGTGTGTGCAGGTGACCATTACTGTGCATAATTATTAGGCAACTTAACAAAAAAACAAATATATACCCATTTCAATTATTTATTTTCACCAGTGAAACCAATATAACATCTCAACATTCACAAATATACATTTCTGACATTCAAAAACAAATCAGTGACAAATAAAGCCACCTTTCTTTGCAAGGACACTCAAAAGCCTGCCATCCATGGATTCTGTCAGTGTTTTGATCTGTTCACCATCAACATTGCGTGCAGCAGCAACCACAGCCTCCCAGACACTGTTCAGAGAGGTGTACTGTTTTCCCTCCTTGTAAATCTCACATTTGATGATGGACAACAGGTTCTCTATGGGGTTCAGAGATCAGGTGAACAAGGAGGCCATGTCATTAGTTTTTCTTCTTTTACACCCTTTCTTGCCAGCCACGCTGTGGAGTACTTGGACGCGTGTGATGGAGCATTGTCCTGCATGAAAATCATGTTTGTCTTGAAGGATGCAGACTTCTTCCTGTATCACTGCTTGAAGGTGTCTTCCAGAAACTGGCAGTAGGACTGGGAGTTGAGCTTGACTCCATCCTCAACCCGAAAAGGCCCCACAAGCTCATGTTTGGTGATACCAGCCCAAACCAGTACTCCACCTCCACCTTGCTGGCGTCTGAGTCGGACTGGAGCTCACTGCCCTTTACCGATCCAGCCACGGGCCCATCCATCTGGCCCACCAAGACTCACTCTCATTTCATCAGTCCATAAAACCTTAGAAAAATCAGTTTTAAGATATTTCTTGGCCCAGTCTTGATGTTTCAGCTTGTGTGTCTTGTTCAGTGGTGGTAGTTTTTCAGCCTTTCTTACCCTGACCATATCTCTGAGTATTGCACACCTTGTGCTTTTGGGCACTCCAGTGATGTTGCAGCTCTGAAATATGGCAAAACTGGTGGCAAGTGGGATCTTGGCAGCTGCATGCTTGACTTTTCTCAGTTCATGGGCAGTTATTTTGCGCCTTGGTTTTTCCACACGCTTCTTACAACCCTGTTGACTATTTTAAATGAAAAGCTTGATTGTTCGATGATCACGCTTCAGAAGCTTGGCAATTTTAAGAGTGCTGCATCCCTCTGCAAGATATCTCACTATTTTTGACTTTTCAGAGCCTGTCAAGTCCTTCTTTTGACCCATTTTGCCAAAGGAAAGGAAGTTGCCTAATAATTATGCACACCTGATATAGGGTGTTGATGTCATTTCTTTCTCATTACAGAGATGCACATCACCTAATATGCTTAATTGGTAGTAGGGTTTCGAGTCTATACAGCTTGGAGTAAGACAACATGCATAAAGAGGATGATGTGGTCAAAATACTCATTTGCCTAATAATTCTGCACTCCCTGTAATTATCCTTCCTCCACAGATAGAAGGCTGTATTTGAAATGATGTCAAACAGTGGCTGCTAATATTAGAGCATACAATCCCATGTCAGGCTGGGAGTGGGTGGGAATTTAAGCACCAATCCCGCCCCTCCTTGGCTGATTTACCTTGGAGAGAGAGCGCAGCGAAAAGCCCTTAAGGAGGGACCGGCAGGAATAGAGGAGTGAGACGAAGGAGGAGGAGGAGGAGGAGGAGGAGAGGGAGAGGGGTGCTTTAAGAGCCCATCGACACCCCAACCCCATAACCGACTGTTTCCCACAGAACGGCCGGACAGAGGGAGAGAACAGGACAGAAGAAGAAAAGAGAGAAAAACAAGAGTGGTCCAGTCGGAGTGTAGTGGTTAGCAACATGGGTTAATACGTTTAAGAGGACCAGAAACCCTTAAACCGTCAACCGTAGTGTTCTGTACGGGGTGGGCGGATCAATGCTAATATCATTAGTATCGATACCAGTGCTGGAATTGGGATCAGACAGATACTAGCATGAAAAGATTGATACTTTAGCTTGAAGTTCTAGAAATTAAGCCATTGCTTCCCTTTCATAAAAGCGTAGAAGTAGAAGTTTCATAAAGTAACTAAGGTGCACTTATGGCTGCTATGAGTAAAAGTTGACCGTGAGAAAGAAAAGCACTGTGTGTGTGTGTGTGTGTGTGTGTGTGTGTGTGTGTGTGTGCTTATATATGGCTGTAAATTAACATATTGCCAGCTAAGATGTGTGAAAGAAAAATTGGTTTTAAAATGGTTGTTCTCTAATATAAATGTTGTACATTAATTGCTTTAAATGGTTTAAAATGTACGTTTATTTAGAGACAAAAGTTAAAGGAAGTCAATGGCTACTAGTTTCCAACACTCATTAAATTATCTTCTTTTATGTTCAACAGAAAACAAAACTTGAAAGATGAGGTCAATAGCTAAGTTTCCATCCAAAGATGCGCATAAATTTAATTCACAAAACTTGTGAAAGATGTGCGAATAAAGCACCGTTTTTATCCAATGAGTCAACTGGCGACAAATATCAAAAGTAAAAGCAGAATTTGCTGCAGTAGGAGAAGCTCCGTTAATCTTTTATTTATTTAAGAAATGACTTGTGCCTCAGATGAAAATGCCGACATGAAATGAACGCGTGGTGACGTTTAAAGGCTTGAGACGGTGATTAATAATATGATAACACTAATACTGAAACACCAAAACAACATTTCAGATGTTTTATAATGTGCTGGTTTGACGATATACACACATTTGTATCACATGATCTCTTATAACAAACAACGTTTTTACTGCGCTTACTGGAATTTGTTCAGTAAAAGTGGTTCCATCATAGTTTATGCACATTTTTTCTTATTGAGTAAAAAGTTTGTCCTGCTCAGTTAGGCTTTTTTAATGCGCATTTTCAAAATTTATGAGCATCTTGGCATTTCCATCAAAAGATTTTGGTGGTAGGAAACAGCTATTGATCGACATAGCTATTAAAATTCCTTCATTTTTGAGTGAAAATGTGCTTTAAGAGAGCAATTATTACGTTTTGCTATTATATTACTCTATTTTGAGCAAAAACCTCAGACTGTCAGAATTTTTTACATTTACATTTAATCATTTAGCCAACACATTTATCCATGCAACTTACAACCGGGCAACACAAGTGATTCATGATAAACAGGGAAATAATTATGAGAAGTGCTAGCAATAGAGAGCTAATAGAGAAAAAAATTCTACAGTTCTCAAGTAATAATTTTGTCAAATTTTTATGTTTGCAAACTCAGCTCAGTAATAGATATTTAAAATGTTTAAGATAATTTTTTTTGTCTTAAGCTTTTAACAAGACTAATTACAGGTGCATTAAGAGCACATATGACAAAACCATTTAGTGCTCAGGAATTATATTCCTGATGAAGAATGATGAAGATGATGAATATCACTATCCTCTCCTACAGAAATAAACAGCCATGATCAAGTTCATGCTTTTAAAAGTATCTGTATCAGTGATACTGGCACTACTTGGTATCAGATCAACACCAAATTTTACAGTACTGCACACCCCGCGTTTGTAGACAGTTTTAGACCCTGAATGAGAGGGTGATGTGGCCCCAGAAATGCACAAATTAATTTTAAGGGTTTCAGGTTGTAAAGGGAAACAATAGAGCAGGTCACATTCAGATTTTAGTACATGTTAGAATCATAAAACAGGGCAAACAAGGTCTCTTGAAGGAAAGTTTTCGAGTCCAGACTGAGACCATGCATAATTGCGGAGGAATGGATGAGAATGGGTTTACCTGGGTGAAAGACCTCCATGAGAGCAGTTTGTGGGTGAGGTGAGTGGACTGGTCCTGCTGGTGGGGTGCCGGGCTGGCGTGCGGCCCATTGTATTGCTTGGTGAACTCTGTGGATGAGACAAAGATGAAACGATAAGCTAAATCACATCGGGTTGAGGTGAGCAAGAAGCTACAATCTTTTTTTTAATCACCATCTTTACATCTAGTAAAGATGTCAGTGTGCTTACGAAGGCTGGCATGTCAATTTCTGGCTCAAACGACAGTGTGGTTATCTTTATCTACTTGAATAAACAAAACATTTCTAAAACTGCTTGGTTTATTATATATACAGCTGAAGTTAGAATTATTAGCCCTCCTGAATTATTAGCACCCCTGTTTATTTTTTCCCCAATTTCAGTTTAACGGCGTGAAGATTTCTTTCAACACATTTCTAAACATAATAGTTTTAATAACTCATTTCTAATAACTGATTTATTTGATCTATTAATAATAGTTGACTAGATATTTTTCAAGACACTTCTATACAGCTTAAAGTGATATTTAAAGGCTTATTTAGGTTAATAAGCCTTTAATATGGTTGACTAGGCAGGTTAGGGTAATTAGGCAAGTTATTGTATAACGATGGTTTGTTCTGTAGACTACAAAAAGGGGCTAATAATTTTGACCTTAAAATGGTCTTTAAAAAATTAAAAACTTTTTTTATTCTAGCCAAAATGAAACAAATAAGACTTTCTCCAGAAGAATTTTTTTATCAGACATACTGTAAGAAAATTCTTTGCTCTGTTAAACATAATTTGGGAAATATTAAAAAAAAAAATAATAATAATCAAAGGGAGGCTAATAATTCTGACTTCAATTGTATATTTTAAATCAATAGCTTCAGAAATTTGGAATAGACTTCAAAAGGAATAGACAATTGTCAAGTTAATAGGTTTTGAATTAAAGAAATGAAAGAAAGAAAATAAATAAAATGTTCCTATTCTTTTAAGAGGGGTACTTTGATTTCAAAACCTGACATATTAAAGGTGTTTTCCACAGAATGGGAAACATGGGCATTCAGTACGGCTCACTTTTGGGGGCTGCACTGCATTCTGTACTTGGTACATGTTAATTTTTGTCTTGAATTGAAATGTCTTCTTTACGATGATGTCACTACAGTAGAGGCAGCACAACTGTAGCAATAAACCCACCCACTTAAAGCGGTACTACAAATGCAAACCAAGCTAAGCAAATTTGAACTGAAGCGAGCCATATAGTGTACTGGAAAAGCAGCTAAAGTGTTTTCAACTAGTGCCCGTTCTAAATAGCTAACAGAAAAAGACTTGACTGATGAAAATATTATCAGAAAAAAATATTCATATGAATTATACAGTAATATTCACTGACATAATGAGGATGTATCAAGAAGATTTTCCCTGGGCACAGAGTAATTTAAGTAATAAATGATAATAATACTTGTGCGATGTTCAAGCTTGGGACCAGAAAGATTTTATACAAATATAAAAAATTATATAAAAACATAGTTTACTTCAAAACATTGATGCTTTTAAATTCAATCAAAAGTGAGAGACAAGACATCTACAAGATACAACATAAAACATATAAACAGGTTTTATTGCAATAATACTGTATAGACACACACACACAATACCGTACAGTAAAAATATACTGTTCAGCCTAAGTGTCCCAAAACCAACTTGACAATTAACAAAAAATATTTGAATCTACAGTTTCAAAAGATAAAAAACAAGGTCTTACCACATTGCTGGTGTTGCTTGAGTTCTTGAGATGGTTATGCAGGAGTTTGGTGGCTCCGTCCTGGAATGTTTTCGGCAGAGCGCCGAGCAGCATGGTGAACTCAGGAGTGTTCAGCTCAAAGAGCGAGATCAGCACCACCTGGGCGGCCTGCACAACACAGCACACCCCTCATGAGATCTAATGCTAACACAACCGCAACGAAGAGCAGTGCACTCATACATGCCGAGAAATGCCGGCGGTGATAACTCAGGATAGAGAAAGAGACGGTATAAGATAACTGTGACTGCAGAGCTCCTATAAACTAAAGATAATTGGACCTGTTATTGCACCCACAAACTAGAGTTTAGACAGTCTTAGACATCAGAGGTTAGTCAAAAGCTCAGTCATAGCTTTCTCTAGTGTGTAGGAATCAGGGATAGGAATCAGTTTCAATTATCTTTAATGGCTGTAGCTCCTTTAAAATCATGGATAATATTTTTAGCAAAGCAAACATGAATTTTTACGGCATTTAGAATCTTGGTAGCATGCAGTAAGATGTGGTAAGTTCAGATCAAGAGATCACAAATGAACTGTAATATAATAGCATATAAATGAACATGAAATGTAACTAAAAAGTAATTATACCATTATTGATGGGTAAAGATGCCGTTTTTTATCTCTGAGTTACACTAACAATGTTGCCAAGGCTATTAAAATCATTACAATCTTAAAGTAATAGTAATAATCTGTCCTGTTTTAACCCCCTCATCCAAACACCAATTAAAGAGGCATGGCAGATTGTAGACTTTGTAAATTAATCTACAGTAAAATTAATTGAAAATGAAGTGGCGTCTGTAATTTCATTAAGCTTATCCACTCTTAATTTTGGGATCAGAAGGAAGGCAATGCAAAGACTGTTTTCTCAAATTGAATTAAATTTATTTTTATTTCTATAGTGATTTTTACAATGTAGATTTTTTAAAAGCAGCTTAACATAGATGAAGAAAAGAGAGTAAAGGCCATAATATTTTGGTATACTCCAGCAATTCAGGAGGGCAGGAGATTAATGAAGAATGCTGGAGTTTTCCCACAACTTTGCACTGCACAATGGCGTGTTTTGTTTCATTACTCATGCTTTTCCCCTATTACTGTATATAGACACACGATTATGCAATAAATTCACAACCCTTTTTGTCATGTTGGCTTCACAATAAACTGAATTAGGCTGAATTAGGCTGATTTCCTAAACTTACAGGATGTTTTTAATGTACTATGACCTGTTATATGTCAAAAGATCAAGGTAATGGTTTTATTTCCCTGTCGTTCAAAACCTCTTTCATTTTGCTCAGATAAATAATAATAATTATAATAATTATTATTATAATAAAACAACATACAATATTTAGCTCTTACAGTGCTTTAACTGATAAACCAGTTCAGATTCCCAACCCTGGATAATTTAACTTGTATATTTCACCTAGTTTAGAGCTCAAATGTCCATTGTTCAATAATGTTTAATGTTAAGCATGCAAGAACACTGATTCACTCTGTTATTCTGTGAAAAAAATAAAATCTTAAGCAGTGGAGCGTTAACAGCGTTTAAGATATTAAAAAAAACTTTCTAACACACTCATTTAATACCATATTATTTAAAATAAAAAACTCCACTTTCTTTAGCGTTTGGAAGAATTGTATGTTAGGAGATTGTTTTCAGCAGTCACTTTGCAAGGCAACAAGGCAGATTAGAGTGAGGAGAGGGCACACGGTTAGGTGCAGCGGTTACGTGCTGGCTGGTTGTTGGTTAGGCCGCTGGATTGGCACTACCTGCTTACACCTCTCCTCCAGTTGACCCTCTCCGGGGAGTAGAGCTGTAGTGCTGGGCCTGCCTGACAACTCCTCACAAGCCCAGTTATGAAGGGTCTGGGCCATCAGAACAGGGTAACAAAGTAACAGACAACAAAATAAAAACTGATGACTGCTTGTTGCCTTTTTACAGCAATTGACGTTGGAAAGAAACATCCTGCAGGTGTAAATTAATGTGTAATCTACATTTTTAAAGTAACAACCCTGCAATTCTGGAGATGATTTCTAAGGAGGATTGTAAAGCCATTGTTTATTCAAAAGAACATTTTTGTCAATGTATTGATCACACTTTACAATACAGGACAAGTAGCTAATGTATTTACTTTACTAAATGTACTATTTACTAGTTAATGTATTGTACTAACTTGAACAAACAACAAACAATGGGTTTACAGCATTTATCAATCATAGTTTATGTACATTTACTAATGCATTTTAAAAATTCCAATGCTGTGCTTGTTTACATTAATGCACTGAGTGAACAAACTGACAATGAACAACTGTATTTTTCTATTTTAACTAAAGTTAACACAAATTTAAAAATACTGTAATACTGCAATTGCCTTATCCACACATTCCCCATTTCAAGAGTATTATTTAAATAAACCATTGATCTGGTGCATGTCTTCTATGGCATAACAATTTCTTCATAATGTTTTATTATCTGGAATAACCTGTTATTAATCAAATCAATCTCTGTGCTTTTTATTTTTATTTTTATTCTCTTTCTTATTTTGAATTGCTTTTTTTATTGTTGATGTTGTTTTTCTTTTAAAATGAAAGCAAAAATGTAAATATGATTGTAGTGTATTATATTGTCACATTTCTGTTACATCTAAAAAAAAATAATAATAAAAAACATAAACTATGTGTCCCATATTGTAAAGCGTTACCAATTTATTCACCCTCATGTCCAAACCTGGAACATTTTCATTGTTCAATCAAACACAAAATATTTGTTTTTCCCCAAATGAAAAGATGAGTTGCACCAGCTTTAAATGATTTAATGTTGACATCAAACTCTCTACATCAACTTCAAGGTGAATTTGCAAAAGATGACCCAATTCCAAAGGATGCATTTGCGAGAATTAACCTACAAAAAAGGTAGCTCAACTCGTGTTTTCTTTCAATCTGAGTGCCCTTATTCCACTAATTAACATAGCAATGAAAACTCACTTTTCTGACATCCGAGCTCTTGGGTTCTGTGGTCCAGGTGATAATGCGAGACACAGCTAATCTCGTCTCACTTGAATTCACAAAGTCTCCAGGGTCCATCTGCCGTGCAAGAGACTCGATGTATTTTAGAATGGCAACCTTCACCTGCATTACAATAATCAGGAACATCAGAATCTTGCGGGAAGCATTTTATGAGTATTCATCACATCATTAGACATCATCGTACCTTCAGATTAGGAGTTTGAGTCTGGTCAACAATGAATCTCATGAGGATGTTAAACTGCTGGTCAAAGGGAAAAGACTCCCTAGGAAAGAAAAAAAAAGATCCTAATTTATCCTAAAAGAAAGAAAAGTATTATAATATCTAATAAAGTAAAGGGTCCAGATTCTTGACTAGGATTATGATCGGACCAACCTTGTGATGTCCAGAGCCTTCTGAACCTTGGCTTGGACTGAGCCCAAGAGGTCAGCTCCCATTTTCTTCAGCAGCTGAGTGAGCAGCACAAAGAGCCAGTCCTGGAGATCCTCTCTGTGTACAGTGATGAAGTCCACTAGCGTCTCCAAGAACATGCTAAACACCTGAATGCAGAACATTCAACATCACACAAATGCTGAACCACATTTGCCTTTTAAAAACATAATAACTGCTTAACTTTTACTTCTCATAAATGTATTAAATTTGTAATGGTTCTTGCCAGTGTTAAAAAATTGCTATAGCAATGCTAGGGTGTTGTGGGTAGCTGCAATGTCATTGATTTTGAATGTACTGTATTTCTATACAGTCTAGGGTAATGTGGCAAGTTCAGTCCAAGTCTTTGTGATGATATTCCAATTTAGTGGCTCCCAAACTTTTTTTTTACGAAAAGGTTGTCCATAGTTGACAACTATATTCCAAGGACCCTTATGTAGTGAATTAAATACGTAAATTAAGATCAAATGAGTTATTTTAATAATCAAATAAAAATATATAAATTAAGATAATTGTTATAATAGCATAACAAGAAAGAATTGCTTAAGGAGTTAAATAACAAATATAAACATATTGCCATTTAGTGTCTATCTTTTCTTTTTTACTATTCATTTTAAACCAATTTTAATACATTTTTTTACCTGTTACTAATCAATTTAACTATATATTTTGTTTATTTCTTATACTTCATATACTTGTATTTTATGTTTCCTTTATCCTTGTTTATGAAAAGCACTTTGAATTACCTTTGTATATAAAATGTGCTATATAAAATAAAAAAGGAGAGCACATCACATCTGTACTGGTTTCCCTACACTGGTTACTGATCCAGTTTAGAATTCAGTACAAAGTACTGTTGTATGATTTTAAATCCCTCCATGGCCTGGCCCCTGAGTATATTTCTGAACTAATTATTATACATCAACCCGTGAGATCTCTTAGCTCTAAGGATCAACTCTATTTGACAGTTCCCTGATCACGCTTGAAAGGTCGAGATGACAGAGCCTTTTCAGTAGCAGCTCCAAGACTTTGGAACGATCTTTCACTCTCCTTAAGAACCTCTCCTACTTCTGAGTCATTTCAGAGATGTTCAAAACACACTTATTTTCTTTAGCTTTTAATCATGTGTTGTAAGAGTATGTATTTTGGCTCCTTGTATGTTTGGATGTATTATGTGTTTTTAAGTAGCCATTGTGGTTGATTGAAAGTGCTCTAGAAATAAATTGAGTTGAGTTGAGTAAATAAACTTATTGCCTGAAATGTTGTTTTGGTTTGTTTTCAATTATTAAAAGCTAATCCCAAGCACAAGCAATGAATATAAAATTGTTTTAATGTGATCTGTAGGGAAAATGAAACCCTCTGTATAAAAATACAACATAATTATATATATATATATATATATATATATATACATATACATATATATATATATATATATATATATATATATATATATATAT
>CAIGQZ010032409.1:17838338-17849597 GCA_903798205.1 Danio tinwini
AATTCTCTGCAGAAATAGCAAAAAAAATGTCTGCAGATTCTGTCTGGCCCTACACATTAGATACCAGTGCCTATTTAATAGATATTAGTAGCTATTTAGGTACTAGCATATGACACTATCCATATCTGAATTGCAACAGTAAAGCGCAATTTAAATTTTTACTACTAAATTAAAAATCGTACTATTAACATAATTTGTATTGTGAAAATATGTATTGGTATCTATTGAATAGAAACTAGTAGCTAGTCAAAAAGAACTAATAAGTAGTAGTAGTATCCATTTAATAGATATGAGTACCTACTGAATGTGAGTGTGCCTCACACAGGTGAGTGGGTTTGACAAACTACCTGTAGAAAACACACTTTCATCTCTCTGACACTTTAACTTACATTTGCACCAGACACGTTCTTACAAAAAAAAAACACTATGCATTTATGAAGTGTGCTTCACACAGTGGGCTTGACAAAACACTTTTCTCTCTCTATAAAAACTAATTATTTAAAAACACCTTACTCAAGCACCTAATTCTCTAAGCAGCACTGACAGTTTCATTGTATGATTAGCACTTCTTGAGTTTTTTGCCGCTTCTTGTTGAATTGCTAAATGCCTGCTCAATTCTAAGTCGCTTTAGACAAAAGCCTCTGCTAAATGACTAAATGTAAATAAAGTGTTTCTAGAATAAATCACTTGTACCTAAAAAATAAATACTAGTAGGTAATGAATAATTGAAAAAAATTATAAAAAAAGAGAAAAATTTCTAGTAGCATGAAAAAATATACTGCTATGTTTTACAAAAGTATGATTTTGATAATGTCACTGTTAAAATTGCTTGCCACAATAAATGTGCAACAAAAGAAACTTTTCACATACAGACTGGTAAATTTCCGCTTATTGTTTTGGAGAGATATAAAATGATTTGTGTTGTGCTAAACGCTCCACCTGAGAATGCGCTGACTCTTCAGCAGGTTCTGCAGGCCCAGCAGGCCCTCTTTTCTCTCAGACCAGTTGGAGCTGGCGCAGTGGTTCAGCACCTCGGCCACGTCCTCTGTCTGACGCAGGTAATGAGGAATACCTCCATTACGGGAACTATAAGATCGCTCTGAACAGGCACTGGACGCATCACTGTTAGCATCGTCGTCAGACTCATATCTCCTTCTCAATGGCTTGCGCTGAGGAGAACAAGATAGTAGGTTGAATAAGCTGTTGATTATTTACCGTGCATTACTGTACATAAAGATATTGCAAGAATGTTGATATGAAAAAGCCATGCAGCATTAAAAAAATAACACGGGTTCTTTAACTCTGATACTTTGGCCATGTACACACTGCAGAGTTCTAGAAGTGACAACCAAATGTAAGTGTAGGACAAAACATTGATTTATGTGTAGAAGTCACTTAAGTTGGGCTAACTGAAGAATCTGAACAAAAAACATGGATGATGGCTATATGTATATGAAGACTTCATGTGCAAAAACAGATAACCACCATCTTCTTTGCAATTGAACAGTTCAATACTCAATGTAAAAAACATGAATTCTGAAAACTGCTAAAAAGTGTGTGTATGTATGTGTTAGGGCTGCACAATATTAGGAAAAAATGACATTGCAATATTTTATTTTTCTACATACTGTGATATTGAGTATAATTTACCAGATTAAATAAATGGCCCAATATGTTAAAAATTTATAATTTTAGGATGCTTTTGTAGGGAAAAGCATATACATAAAATATGATAAACCAACCACGAGCATTGATAAATACAGTATACAGCAATGATACAAATTAAATAAACAATACATTATGGATTTCAGCAGTATACTGGTGCAAATTGTATAATCAAATGTGAAAATGACCCAGTATAGTCTTCATCGTATTTATACATAAATACAATTACAGTTTGTTAAAGTTACAAAGATTATAAAGTTACGCAATGTGATATCAATGCTAAAAAATATATATTGTGCAGCCCTAGTGTGTGTATATAATGGTCAGTCTATTTGAGTACACCCTTCACAAATCTCCCATTTTTAAAATATTTTCTATAAAATGCATTATTTGTTCATATTTGAGCATATTAATTAGATTAGTCAGTACTTGAGCCAAATCGGAAGCTAATCTAACAATATAACTTACAATAACAGTGGAGTAGGCCAAATTTATATGTTAGGGAAAATATTAAATAAAAATCAAGAGAAACAAAAATTATAGAACAGTTTGTAAATTTGTAATTTATGCAATATTTTAAATGCATTTGATGACAACATTATTATTATAATAAATATATCTGTTTAATAAATCTGTTTGTTCAAATGCACCAAAATATGCTACCTATATTCACTGAGAAATGGATCAAAATAATCATTTTCAAAATGGGGTGTACTCAATTATGCTGAGCACTGTATTTACCATTGGTATTTACAGTTAAACCCAAAATTATTCATATCCCAAGCAAATTCTGACTTAAAGTTTTTGTTCAAATGTAAATAAAAGCCGAGAAACATATTTTTTTCCACAATGATCTTGTACAATGTCTTCATATATTTTGTAAGAAGCCTTTGTCATTTCCGGGCAAAAAAATGCTGGTTGAATAAATGTTTAAGTCAGAATTTTCCATGGGCTATGAATAATTTCGGGCTTGACTGTATATTTGTACAAATATTTATACACAAAAGATAATTTTATTGTTTTTCTATTTTAGAATTGTCAAAATTAAGGCAATCTTGGTTAGCATAAGAGGATTGTTTTTAAAAACTTGTAACATCCCACACTTTTGAATAAAAATGTGTGATCAGCAACATATTAAAAACTATTTCACAACACTATCATTTACTATGGATGACAGAGATATACGACTGTCATAATCTGGTAATGTATGAAAGTAATAGCTAGATGATCTGATTTGTTTTAAATTTTTTCAGGAGAGGATTCAATAAAAACATTCAGATGTCATTCCTTTAAATAATTATAGGTAACACTTTAGAATAATGGTCCATTAGTTAATGTTAGCTACTGTATTTACTTTCATTAACTAAGGATGAATAATATTGTATAGCATTTATTAATCATAGTTCAGCATTAACTAATGCGTTATTGAAAAGTTGTTTCTTAACATTAGTTAATGCACTTTTTTTTAACAAAGATGAATTAATACAGTAATAAATTTATTACTAATTGTTTACTCATGTTAGTAAATACATTAACATTAGCTAATGGACCACTATTTTAAAGTGTTACCTAATTATTAAGAACTATTATTGCTAACAAACTAATAAATACGATAGAAGTGACTACATTAGCTCCAGTGTGCACATGGCCATTGAGGAGTTTCTCTAGTCTCAGCAGTGGAGTGTGAAGAAACAATTGAGATATGTGCTATGGCAGTCCTGAATCATTCAAATTGGTCACAGACAATTTCCAGCAACTGGCAATGCATGAACAAACACTCGAGATCCCTGTCATTAGTTCAGTGTGCGCATATGACGTAAGTGAAGAGGTAATTACATCTACTTATGTAGCAAAGCAAACGTGTCACACTGATGCATAACATCTGCCCCGTTTACAACTTAATCCTGCTGTGCTGCCACATGTGAATTAATGATCATATACGTTTTCCAAGTCAATAACTGGATGACATGTAGAGATAATAAAATGAAGAGATTAATACCAAATTGATGGCAAAAATGAATGTAATGAATCCCGTGGTGCTTGTGCAGGAAATGATGAGACTGTGCAGATGAGATGGTCATTCATTGGCCATATTAATGAAAGCAGCGCAAATGTTTGTGGTGCGCAAAATGCTCTTGATATTTGCTTGACAGTCCACGATGGTGTGCAAGTCAGTTCTGATTAGTGAATAAACATGGAGGTACAAGCAGTATATAAACAGAAGCTCTACCTTATTCCTGGAGTCTCCTAACAGCTGAAGACAACCAAGAGAGGAAGAGCAAAGAGACGCAGACATTTTAAAGGGAGCAAAGTTGTTTGCAGAAAAGACACACATCTGAAAACTGCACCCTTATTATATAGTTTAGCAGTTGATATTGATATACAAGAACAAAAAAAAAAGATTCTCACATATAATATAATATAATATAATATAATATAATATATTTTATTGGAATGATTATAGATGCCGTGTCTGCTCATCATTTTAATTGAGCTTTTATTTAAACAAATAAAGGCATATTTTTAAAGACTTTAATATTTTTAACAGCATAAATACAAGAAATATTTTTTTATAATATGCATTTCTTATATATTTAATAACACATTGTACAGAAATACTGATTGTAAAATATAATTATTTTAATAAATATATTAGGTTTATATTTAGTCCAAAATGTTTAAATGCAATATCTTTTACATGATATCTTTATCATATTATTTTTTAATATTGACTTATATTGATCATATTTTAACCATATATATATATATATATATATATATATATATAAACACACACAAATAAAAATAAATAAATAAATAAGAGTATAACAAAAACAAAAGTTTATAAAATTTTTAACTGTCAACTAGCCAACTGGAGAAACACAAATAACCATCCTGCCTAATAAGAATATACCCACTACACCTCATAAAGCTCTTCCTAGTTCCTAAATAATATAATGCATCCAGATTCTTACCAAAGCATCAGCCACGGCGGCCTCCACCTCTGTGCCAGTGTTCAGCACCCTCATAGCATTGACAGATGCAGAAATGCGAGCCTGATGGATCAGACCAAAGCGATCTGTGGAGTTTGAACACAGGAGCAGATTGTGAGGATGGGGAACGACGAGTGAGCACATACTACTTGCCATCTAAAACAACACCATCTTAAAGTCAGATCATAAATACTGTATACTGCTTCAACCAATCAGGCTATTTTGCCAATATGAGAATCAACCAATAATCAAGACAACCTAATATGACCCAACACAAGTCTAGTCAAGGTGAAGTGTGTAATTTTAAATAATAAAAAAACTAAAACAATCAGACAGGGGCGACACGGTGGCTCAGTGGTTAGCACTGTCGCCTCACAGCAAGAAGGTCGCTGGTTTAAGTCCCAGCTGGGTCAGTTGGCATTTCTGTGTGGAGTTTGCATGTTCTCCCCATGTTCGTGTGGGTTTCCTCCGGATGCACCGGTTTCCCCCACAGTCCAAGGACATGTGCTTTAAGTGAATTGAATAAACTAAAATGGCAGTAGTGTATGTGTGTGAATGGGTGTGTATGGATGTTTCCCAGTACCAAGTTGCAGCTGGAAGGGCATCCGCTGCCTAAAACATATGCTGGATAAGTTGGCATTTCATTCTGCTGTGGCGACTCCTGATGAATAAAGGGACTAAGCCGAATAGCTGAAATCTTGATCAAACAAGTTCAGTTTGGTGAAACTAAGCCACTAAAAAATTATCCACTTCACCTTCAGGTAAAGAAAAAAATAAATATTGCTTTGACAATACAGTGACCACTTGAAAAAAAAAATTAAGCACCAAATGTGTGTGAATTATGGATGTGGCAACACAACAATTAAATTCAAACCATTTAAAATAATAAACTAAACTTAAATAAAGTAGATTTAAAATCAATTACCATCAATGACATCGATGCAAATGCCATAAATAACTTAATTAATAAAGCAGAGAACTGAAGTAAATTTTGACAAACACATCACCAACTGAACAGAAATGCACAAAAAATAACTTAAACTAGAATAGATGCTGATGTTTATGATGAGAATGTCCAGAAATCTCACAAATTAACAGATAATTGGAATCAAAGTCTAAAAGTGAAATTAAGTGTGGAGATTGTAGCCTGATCTGGCAACCCCAGTGTTTAAATTTTTTTATAAAAAATTAATTAATGATGAAGGCATGCTGGTGATTAGCCCTGTTTTGGGGGGCCAGAGGACGGTTCATGCAGGTCACCTGACTGGCCCACGGGTTCGGCCGTGGACAGAGCACTGGTGGAGCGAGAGTGACGTCGAGAGGCTGAAAGGGGACAGGAAGAGGGGTGACACCCCAGGGACTGTTAGTGCTACTCTAAAAACACTGAACGCAATCCGTGACAGCAACACAAAACACCCAACATGCCACAATTTACTGTGAAAAACATTGTAGACCTAACAGTCAGAGAAATAGCAATGAAAACACAATAAACAGTGTAATGTTGAGAATTTTTAGTTTTGCTTTATACACTGTATAAAGTGATTATTTGACAAAATAATTATCAACACTTTGCCTTAGGGCTGCACAATATATCATTTTAGCATATCGATATCACAATGTGTGAATCTGAAATAGTCACATCGCAGGATATGCAATGTCAAGTTGGGATTATAAATGATCAGCATCACAGTTCAGAACATGTGATTTGTAGAGTCATTGCAAAGTTTAAACCTAAAATAGAGTGACAGATTTTCATTGGATGTGTGACCTGTGACGATTTAAGTAAACCTAAACCAAGAAGTTATAAAGGTATATAAAAAAAATCTAAATCAATTGTATTTATTTCGTTATACAATCAAGACTCTATACCATGTTATTTGATCTATTATTATAAAATATCTTGTACCTCAATAGTGTTAGATTCCAGAGAAAACCATAAAATTACTGTGTATTTGTTCAATTGTATAGTAGTTTATGCAGATACTCCTCTACAAAATGATCCCAATCAATGTAAAAATATGAATTCATTCCAAATAGAGTTATACGTGATCTTGTGAACTTAAATGTATTTAGCAGACAAACTAAATAATCGCAATATCAGTTTTTGTCCAATATCGTGCAGCCCTACTTTGCCTTAAAATTAAGTAAATCTCCCAAATTAAAAAAAATTAAGTTACAACAGGTTTGCTCACTTTTTAAAATAAAAGTAGCTAATCACTTTTTACAGTCTATTTTAATAAACATTTGTGCTTTTGCCATTTTTATTAGTATTTTTTGTTTTATTTACTTGTCATTTAATTTTAAGTTCCAATTTTAGGAATTTTCATCTAGGTTAGATGTCATGGTAATGTTTCTAATTTTCTTTTTAAATCAAAATATTTTTAGCAGTTATAGCTTTAGTTAACAACAGCAACACTTTTTCCTCCCTGCATATTATTTTAAAGATCAGACCAGCTGCTTTCATTAAATATGAAACAAATCAATAAAACCTACACACTAGATATATTTACAATCCAAAAGACTCAGAAGCGGATCATTACAACATCTTGACAACATATTAGTGCATGCATGCAAGCAAGCAAACAACAATTGCATATACCATGTACTAGGAATTTCATCCATGAATCAAAGCTAAACAGAATTAGAGGGTGAATTGTAAAGGATTGGTTGTTGTTTGGCCTCCATCAGCCGCCAATGTGCTCTACTCACCCAAAGGAGTGAAGCCCCGAGCGGGGCTGGTGTCGCGGCTGCTCTCACGACTGGTGTCACGGCTGCACCCCTGACTCATGCTGGGGCGAGGGATGCGACTGCTCCGGGCTAGCGTGCGATAGGGAGAAGTGGCAGGAAGAAGAGCTTTACCACACAGCCTGGCTGTTAGAACATAGGTTAGGGCATTAGTAAGGCCATGGAGTCAGAGAGAGAGAGGAAAAGTGGGTTTAGGGGAAAGGTGAGGTTTGGACGGTCATTCCGGGGTTGTTCTGCTTTAGAAAGGTTAAACATTTAAAGCACATGGCTTAAGCAGAACATCTGGAATTAGCTTTAAACAATATTTAAGCATTTAACAAACATGCAGCATCAAAGGTGCACCAAGAGATTTTGTGAATTGATAGTTTACACAACCATTGCAAACAAGCATGGATAATGCATACTCCACAAAGTACACAAAGTTGCCTTTTAGTAGCGAATTTGCATATATGAATGCTTTGTGGTAATCTGAAACTGACAACTAGAGTAATACCTCAAATCAAGTAAATGCAGCTTTGGTGAGACTTTAAAAAGCAATTGAGAAAATCTTGCCAAACATAAACTTCTGAATGTTAATATATTATCAGTACAAATAAAATGTCATTCTATTTTGGCACTAAATTAATCTCTGTGCTTCTTTACATTTGGAGTTTGCATACAAATTGCAGCCGTCCATAAATGCATGATATCACGAACAAGACGGATGATCATCAATGCATGAATCAAGCTCTCATGAATCAACACTGACAATTTCTGGCACATAGTTTTCGAAAATTTATATCCCTATCAGCACATTTTTGCAGCCCTTCATCTATGTTCACTCTGCTAAAGGTGATGTGATTTATTCATTTTGATTGGTAGTTGATGTGCTGCATCACAGTTTTTTGGAATAAAGTTAAACTTGTTGATAATGTGAAACTGCTTGGTGCACTATTCAATAAAACATACATAATCCATGTTTAGCTTAAAGCATTAATACAAACTTTTAAGGCATTAAAAAATGTAAATATCTTAAAAAACCGAATGGACCTGTGCTTCTGGTTTACAGATAAATAACTTGCTGTTAAATAGCATGATCTTATTATATTTGTCTGGACATTCGTTGGTCAGATCTTTAAAATGGCACAAACATTTCTTAGTAAAGTCAATAAAAGCTGATGATAATTAAGGAATGAAAGTCATGAGTCGGTCTTGTTATCATTAAACAACAATCACAAACAAAATGGGGCAATGAGTAGCCACTGAATCAGTTTTGTCATACAAAACACCTGCATTTGCCATTTAAACAAACGCCACTCTTCAGTAACCCAGCAAAAAAGCACCATGTGTCTTTCTGAGCTAATCAAATCTAATGGAATTTGTACTAAACATCGATCCAGCTAGTCAACGTCCTCTTTTTGTTGAAAGAAAGCTTTAAAAAACACCATGCTTACCACAATTAAGGTCCCACATGAAGCAGCAAACAATCTGCATGTTGTACAGCAAATTCTATAGAGATTCCTCAAGGGACTGTTTTAGGTACGTTTGAGTTTTGTGGTCAAGTTGTTTGATGTGTCTGCTTTTTATAGGCATCCTTTGTGTTAAAGCGTTAGATGTGAATATGTGTTGCCCCTACCTATGCCCAGTCTGTTGGGGCTGGTCTCACGGCTGCACCCCTGGCTTCGTGGGATCCTGGAGTACTTGTCTGAGGGAGTTGTTGGCGCAGTGGCTCTAGGAATTCTGCCATATGCATGTCCCAAAAGCTTCCCTGGTGAACTGGATCGGCTGCCGGCTGCAAGAGGAAATGAAAAGCAAGGATGCTGTGAGGAATATGGTGGGTGATTATCTTCCAAATGCCACTGGCTGCTCTGCTTGTTGTTTTAAATGTGAAGTAAAAGCATAAAACAAAAAGCTAATAAAAAAGGATGTTTTATGCACCTGAACCATCATCATAATAAATAGTTTACTGCACATATGATTGTGATGATATAATACTCTTCTCCATCATTTGATGATTTTACCATTACCTTAATTGTTAAGATTTTCATGTTTTAATAAATACAACAAAATATGTGTTGAATTAATGACTTGACAGTAAAGATTTTTGACAATCTTAATATTACAGCTAAACATATTTAAAGAGTTAGTTCACCCAAAAATGAAATCTGTCATCATTTACTCACCCTTCACTTATTCAAAACATATTTGAGTTTATTTCTTTCTTCTATTGAACACAGGAGAAGATATTTTGATGAATGCTGGATGACACTGGTACCTATTGACTTCCATAGTGATTTTTCTTTCTTTCTTGGAAGTTAATGGGTACCATCAACCAGCATTTCACAAAATATCTTCTTTTGTGCTCAATAGAAGAAAGAAACTCATAAAGGTTTAAAACCACATGAGGGAGTGTAAATGGTGAGGTAATTTTCAGGTTGGGGTTAGTTATACCTTTAAAATAAATTCAAAAATTTAAAATAAAAATAAAAAATAATAATATTTTTAATATTATTGTATTTTAAAGGCAATTTTTGTGACCAGACTTATAAAAAACAACAACAAAAAACAAAAACAAAACTATAGTATACCTTAACATATCATTAATAATACAAGTTTTAATCAATTCAAGAACAGATTTTTACTTTGAGACATTTCAAGTGAAAAGAAACAAAATAGCAAAAAAAAAAAAAAAAAAAATTAAATATGAAGTAATCAAAATAAATTTCACAATAGTGCAATAACTAAAACTAAGCATATATTTCTTTTTTTTGCTACAAGCCCTGCTTTATTCAAATGATCTATTTGAAAAATAAAAGCTCAGATTTAGATGATGAAAATCACCAGCCCCAAAAAATGAAACATATACATGTAAATGTATGAAGACGAGAGGTCAACTATCTGATGAAATACAGACAAACAGAGGCAGAATAACATGGTAAACTTGGATCCAAGGTCTTTTGGAGCTGCAGGGAAAACATACTAATCTTCACAATCACAGTAAGGTTGCATAATACAAGCGACTGACACATCTATAAACATATGCAGACAGACAAAGCAAAAATAAAATAATCTATCATAACTGCTGACCTCTATATGAAAAAAAGGTATGATTAATCTAGAACAGGACATGCAACATGATGGTAGACATGTGACTCATGCGGGGTTCATCTCGATGGTATTAAAGCAGCTTTATTCTGATGAACAGGAGCTCTTACCACTAGTTGTGTTAGCTGATCTGGATCCTTGTGTATGGAGGCGAGGCAACGGACAGGTGAAAAGTAGCCAGTTACAAAAGACACTTGATGTGACGCATGGTTACCCAGCATGCATCAGGCAAGATGTTGTTTAATAGTGCTCAAGCAACTTAAATCTACACATTAAATGCCAACAAGTGCATATAATTTTGGAATAAACTCCATGTTCAGCAGGATGCCAACTGGGTCATGAAAACATTAAATATGAAGTCAACACAGAAAAAAAAAGAAGAAAGATGAGAGTGGTACAAAACAAATGTATTTGAGGTTAATCTTGTGTGAAAATAATTGGCAGCCTATTACTTTGCAATATAGTACCCACATTTATTTATTTACAAATTAGGCAATATTTTGAATTATATAGATTTATATATTATATAGATTACTACTTTTTAGTAGAATCAAATTACCCATTCTCTCACTAATCAATCAAAGTGACAGAAAAACTTGTGATTAACTTGTTAAAATAAGTTAAAGTAACATAAATACATTTGTTGTCAATCTATTTATCCATCCATCCATCCATCCATCCATCTATCTATCTAATCCATCCAGATCGATATCTATCTATCCATTCATCCAGATCTATATCCATCCATCCATCCATCCAGATCTATATCCAT
>CAIGQZ010032409.1:17849997-17940941 GCA_903798205.1 Danio tinwini
GATAATCAAGCAAAATAAAAATATATACAATTATATATATATATAGATATATATATATATATATAAATAAATAAAATAAAAGTCTTGTCGCTTATCCAAGTTTTATGAACAACAAATATTAACTTGACTTCTAGTTGATTATTTGCTATCAGAAATGTATAAAAAAAAAGGCAAAGGCCTCTAGATTCTGCTTATTTTACAAAAAAAAATTTGCTCATGTCTTGATTTTTAATTATATAATTAAAACAGTAAGGTCTGACTTTGCTTAGACAAAAGTCTATTGATGTTGCCATCCAATCTGCAGATGTCTCGTATGCCCCCATACTGAATGTAACCCCAAACCATGATTTTTTTCTTCACCAAATTTGACTGATTTCTGTGAGAATCTTGGGTCCATGTGGGTTCCAATAGGTCGTCTAAAGTATTTGTGATGATTGGGATGCAGTTTGACAGACGATTCATCAGAAAAATGTACCTTCTGCCAGTTTTCCAAATGATCAACTAGAAGTCAATATTTGTTGCTCTTACAACAGGAATCGACGACAAGACTTTTGTCAGGTAGTGTATATATATTATCTGACTGGTCACAAAGTGTAAGTTGAAACAAAAAAAGTGCAAAATTCCAATTTTGTATGTTTTACAGTATGCTAACCAAACATGATAAAATAAATAAATACCACACTTTCCTAAACATTTATGCAATGATTTTCAATCACTTTCCTTAAGACATATGACATAACACGTGTCACACAACTGACACATAACAAAGAATATTAAAGGGATAGTTCACCCAAAAAGTGGTTCTAAACATTTATGAATTTCTTTCTTCTGTTGAATACAAACTATGGAAGTCAATGGTTACAGGTTTCCAACGTTCTTCAAAATATCTTTTTTTGTTTTACAAATCAAAACAAAATCTAACTGGTTTGGAACAAGTTAAGGGTGAGTAAATGATGGCAGAAAAGAACTATCCCTTCAATTGAACATTTCTATTTTTCTTCTGTTTCTTTGTACTGTCATTTTTAACTGCAGAGGGGGGATATATCATGCAAACAGGTCATGCAGACCACTAGAATAATCAACTCTTCAGGTGTACAGTTGTTAATTGACAAAGTGGACAAAATAACATTGCTTGAATCCCTCCAACAACATAGAGGGTGGACATTCACACACACATACACACATACACACACACATACACACATACATACACACATACATACATACACACATACACACATACACACATACATACATACATACATACATACATACATACATACATACATACACATACATCTTACCATCTATTTTACCAGGAGCACCATCTTTGGGGCAAAAAGCACAAAAACAAAAGCAGGGGAGGAGTGCAGGGTGGAGGAGAGGAGAGGCATAAGAGGCAGAGGTTAGAGTCAATTAAGCCCATGGAAGCGTGGAAGACAGGGATCTGCTCAGAAACAGGCCTTGCATGGAAGCACATGGGAGCTACAGTGAGTTTGACTGCAAGTAAGGAAATAAAATCTCTTTGATAATTTATCATGAATCATGGGATTAGGGGGGGAAAAGGGAAGAGAGAAGATTATACAGACAAAAGTAACAGGGTGTTACTGGTTAAATGTTAGGAGTCGAGTTCTGCTTGGTGCATAAAAAAGTAATCAAGAGCGTATATCTTATGAGGAATTGTCAATAAGCTTGTCTGCAATGAGAAAACGAAAAGATAAATGAAAAGATAAGCCATCCAGCCATCCAAAAAGCATTTTACAGTGATAACCGAAGTGTAAATTGTGTAGCTTAATTTCAAAGCTTTTATTAAAAGGCAAAAACACTCAAATTAAATTTAAAAAACGACTTGACCAAAACAAAAAACAAAAAAAAAAGACCTTTAAGGAATAATGTAATATAATTATAATTTTTTTTTTAAAAGTCATATTAGCTTACATTTTTATCATTAATTCAGGCTACTTTTTAACTATGGTAATGAGGTTATTATACTTATGCTTGAGGATCTATTAATGGACAGAAGGGGAGGCTGTTGCAATTTTTTCAGTTGTTTTTGTTTTTGTTAATATAAATGCATTTAAATCTGCATCCCAGCTTATTCTCCTATTACTCAAGCTACTGTCAAATGCACATTTCTGAGACAAAACTTTTAAAATAATTAATATTACATGGCAGAATGCTGCTGAACGAATAATCATGACTAATCGCATACAAAATAATTGTTTACATTTACATAATTTTGTGTGTACTATCTATGTTTAGCATTATATCTAAATAATAAAAAATATTTACATAAAATATAAAATTATATACAAATATGTAAATATTTTAAAGTATATACACATGTATGTGTGTACATTTATATATACATAATAGACACAGTACATACACATTTATTATGTAAATACAAACTTTATTTTTGTAAATGATCAGTCATGATTAGGACCAGACAGAATCTGTGAAAATATTTTGCTATTTCTGCAGATCTGTGTGAAATGTTTTTTAGGAGTATCTTAACTAAAAACATAACTTTTTAACTCTAATTTAAGGTTTACAAGGCAAATCCAAATAGAACCATTTGTTTGGTAAACAAAGTAAGCAGCACATATCTACTAAAAGACAGAAAACATTACTTTACAAAATGTATTAAACATAAATCATATTGGATATTATTTAATAGTATATAATTATAGTATATATACACATTTACATAAGTAAATAAAGAGACTCAATGATGGGCTAAAAGGGTGCAGATTCCGTGTGGGCCAAGTCAGGTATTGTTGCCACCAGATCCAGTGGTCTAAATATTTCTGATTAGATGCTAATCCAATCAGAATAAGAGCACATTTTGCAACATATTAATTCTCTCTCTTAAAATAACTAGTTTCTTTAAAAAAAAATCTAAAGCCTAAACAAATCAGTTTTAGAAGATCCGTGGCACACACTCATCATTTGTTCCCCATCACAGAGCAGCTTAATAGCATCTATGGTGCCCATCAGTTTTATTAATGGGCCGCTACAGCCATAAAAGCCACTGATTTTTATGGCTATTTTATTAAAATTCCTAATTAAGGATGAAAGAGGAGAAAAGATGGATGGAGTGTGCTGAGGTCTCACCCAGAGAGGCGTAGGAGCCTGGCGGCAGGGCTGCAGCTGCGCTGAAAGGGGACGGCGAGGTTGCGGTGGACATGCGAGATTTGGCACTGGAAGCTGCGTTCACGTCAATGTCACTGCGAGAGCGCTGGAGGGAACCAGACGATGAGGACACCCGAGAGCCAATCACTTTACCTGAGACAGGTGAAAAAATCAAGTCAAGTAGAGCTTTATTGTCATTCCACTATATAAAGGAGTTGGACAATGAAACGGAAATGCCTGGTTTTAGAGCACAATAATTCACTAGTATGGTGTAGGACCTCCTTTTGCAGCTAATACAGCATCAATTCATTCATCTTGGGAATGACAAATACAGTCCTGCACAGTGGCCAGAGAGATTCTGAGCCATTCTTCTTGCAGAATAGTGGCCAGGTCACTACATAATGCAGGTGGTGGAAAACATTTCCCGACTCACTCCTCCAAATAATATTTAATAATATTTAGATCAGGTGCAGGCCATGGGAGATGTTCAACTTCAATGTTCATCAAACCACATACAAATTGGACAGTGTTACAGTTTCATCGTTCAACCTTTGTAAAATATATATTGTAAAGCTTGTCCATATTGGATGTCTTTTCCTTTATTTTCACCTTTATCTTTCATTTTAATTTGATCTTTCTAATCTATTTCTAGGTAGTGCCTGTAACAAAAGCAATTTCCCACTGGGATTGAAAAGTATTCTGATGTATGAACATACAGTGGAAAAAAAGGTGCCTCGCTGAACCACGGTGCTACATAACTAAACATATTCATAAATATGAAAGCAACACTGGACGCAAGCGGTAACCTAACTTTACATATACTACAAATACTTACAGTTTTTCTCAGTCGCTTTGGTGCATTTCTCACAACACTATTTACATTTGCACAACAGTTAATGCATTTCTCAAAACAATTAGTACAAACTGCAAAACCTAGTGGAAAACCTGCAAAAGCCTGTCCCTTGCTTAAAATGGAAAGCTCATTCCTCAAAAGTATATATTCATGTCAATGAAAGTGTCAGTGTCATCAAGATGAAAAGTCCTGACACTATTGTTTATGAACAAGATAGTCAAATGGCTTTATCGTGTTTTCATTATGACAGTTTACTCTGTACCTTTTTTGTGCAAAAAAGATTTTGGTGACACTTTCTGAAAATGCTCCAGACAGCACTATATACTATTTGCACAGCCATTTGAAAACTACAGTAAAGTTAGACATCACTGCATTTAGTGAGGTATCTGAGTACAAGACACTGAATATGTATGTTTCACATTTTTTACTGCATTTGCTCTTTGCAAATTTTAATTTATTTACAGAATTGTGCAAAAGAATAAATACACCCTTATTCACAACAAACATAAACTCCTTTTGGAAAGAGTACTGTACTGTATTACCAGGTACTGTAAACAATATTGCAGTACATATTGGAACTGAACCTACAACATACACAGGTCTGTAAATCATTGATGAAATTGTTCAATTTAGAAGACATTTTCAAAAAAAAAAAAAAAGATTAAATTTTTTTTATAAAATGAGCTTGACAGATTTTGACTAGTTCAACATTTTTGTATGTAATGACTCAAGTAATGAAATGAGGACTATTAGTTTTATATGGAATGACTATTCAGCATTCACAAGTTTAGTTCATTTTGACTGACATGACATAAGCATAACATGATAATGTTATAAAACAGCAGAGAGTTGTATGAAAGGAATTGATGCATGTCCAAAAGCATTTGCAAGTTGTTGGAAGGAATGAGAAGCTGCTACTATGATGTGCACAAATGACTAATTGTTTTGAGAAATGCATTAACTGTTGTGCAAATGTAAATAGTGTTGTGAGAAATGCACCAAAGCCACTGAGAAAAACTGTAACTATACACATAACCTAAGACAGACTAAACAAGTACTTTTATATAAGATACAAACAATATTGTGCAAAAGAGGCATCTAAGAGATACAGATATGCCAACATTTTTCTTTAGCTTACATAAGCTAAACAAATAAGAAAAAATTAATACAATCAAAACAAACAAAAAATAGCCAGGTTTTACTTACTTCTTGTAACAGGGCCGCCAATGACCGTCTTTACTGACAGCGGTCGACTGCAAAAAGACAAAAAACTATTTTAGCAACAGCAGTGAACTTATCAAATAGTGAATAAAAGAGAAATTCAATTCATTAGTTATTAGTAGTCCATTGGCAATTTTGTTTTTCATATTTTGGTTGTAGCAGATTTTTAACTTAAACGGTAACATTGCTTTTTTCCTAATTCGTTTTCTTCTAAACAACAATACAGAGAAACAATACAGCTTTTTCTGCTGCGCGTGTGATCAATCATAGGTGTTTAGGAACTCGGTCAACAATGCTCAAAAAGCAAGCAGGATAATATATACATTTATTTGTTTGCTATAAATGCTCATGTTGTTCTGTGCATGTACTTGAGTTTGATTTAATACATTTAAAAAGAGTGTTTTCTTTGAGCAAGTAAAATTAAAGATACAGTTTATATGTGACTGCCTGTATTAAAAACAAAATTGTATTACAAATAATATATAAATATATTCATAAATGATACATAATCCAAGAATTATTGTGTTGCTAAGTAAAATATCAAATTGTTTATGGAAAGCTTCAATGCACCATGATACACTGAGTTATCGTATTGAACCAAATCGATGGCATGATAATTGTAACCAAACCATGAGAGCAGTGTAGGCTCACACCCCTAGTAAAAAAATCATGTCTTTTTAGTATAAAAACTACACCAAATCATTTGTGAAAAGTAAAAAAAAAAAAAAAAAAAAAAAAAAAAAATTCAGATTTTTCTTTCTTTCTATAAATGCTTTCTATAATATTTCTATTATTTTTCGACAAAGAGGAGCTGTGCAACTTATCCAAAAACAACAAAATAAAGTTAAAACTTCACTCAAAATATCCACATTCCATTCACATTTTATAGAGGCAGCATATGTGAGACGAATATGATTTTTCCCATTTATAAATCCTGTTAATTACAATGTTGACATATTTTCTACCCATTTTTGTAATGAATTCAAAGTAGTCATGTACAAAATCCAACAGCAGATTGTGATCATTAGAGCTGTCACTCATCACACTGATGCTAATGCAAGATGATCTCACTGCCTCTGAACAACACACTGTGATCAGATGAGATCATTGCTTCATATCCAGCACACTCCACATGTAAAGATGCACAATCATCAATCTTTGCGTGTGCTAAAACAGCCAGCTGGCAAATATTGCACCAGCTTCAAACACAGACAGCCAGAGCTCACAGTTTCTAATGGATTCATTTGGCAAACACCATAGAGATCATGTTAAAAAAATTAAAATCCCAAAATTATACACTTTAAAGAAAAAAAGCTATTTTCAAATTAACAGTTGGCGTAGCTTGATATTTAGAGGTGCTTTCAGTTTATTTATGCATTTTGCATTACAGAAGCTTGATCTCTATCAACTGTTTATATTGTAAATAATATTATATTATAATATTATAATTATATGATTTGAATAACATACAGAATATATAAAAATACACTCAAAGTCTAGCATTCAAAAGATTGTGGTCAGTCAGATTTACATTTAAGGAAGTCTCTTCTGTTGACCAAGGCTGTATTAATTTAACTATTATAACAACCAAATAAGCATTTTACATTTTGATAGATTTAATAAATAGTTTATTCCTGTGCAGAGCTGAATTGTCTTTAGTTTTACACAACCCTTCAGAAATCATCCTTAAAGAAACAGCTCTTCTTATTACAATCAATGTTTGACAAGTAATCTGCTGCAACTTTGACAAGTTTTTACACAATTCTATGATTAATTCCAAGTCCAAAATGGCAGTTATTAATAAAACAATAAATCTTTATTTATTCATTCATTCATTTTCTTTTAGGCTTGATCCCTTAATTAATTTGGGGTCGCCACAGTGGAATGAACCACCAATTTATCCAGCATATGTTTTATGCAGCGGATGCCCTTTCTGCTGCAACCCATCACTGGGAAACATCCATACACACTCATTCACACATACACTACAGACAATTTAGCCTACCCAATTCACTCATACAGCATGTTTTTGGACTTGTGGCGGAAACCAGAGCACCCTGAGGAAACCCATGCAAACAAGAGGAGAACATGCAAACTCCACACAGAAATGCCAACTGACCCAGCCGAGGCTCAAACCAGCAACCTTCTTGCTGTGAAGTGATCGTGTTACTCACTGCACCACCGTGACACCCCACAATAAATCTTGTTTAACGTAATAAATGTGTTAACTGTCAATTTTGATTGAATGAATGCATCATGCCAAACTTTAATACAATTGAAAAAAGTAATTAATAAATAAGTAAATAAAATCTTACCAAGTGCAAATTTTTGAAAGAAAAAAAATATTCATTGAATTTACTACATTTTTTAAAGGTAAGTGGCTGCAAACAACTGACAGACCATTTTGAGGGATGTAAACAATAGCAAGGGTCCTAATGTATTTCCTGTTTTACATTTTTTATTTCTATAGCTTCCGAGAATCAAAAAAGGTCCAGAAATTGATAAATCTCTCTAAAAATTATAATAGCTGTTTAACGTGAAAATAGGATTGAATTGCCTCGTTACAGTTCTGAAATAGTATGATAAGCAGGAAATGTTTAAGGGCGAATGACATCACCACATTGAAATGGTCTATATGGGCTGAATATAAACAAATTAAGTTGAACACTACTAAATTTAGTTAGTTTTTTTTATTCAGCCCATATAAATTATTTGCAACCACTTACCTTAAATAAATATACTAAATCCAATTAATCATTTTTGTGTGTACAAAAAAATCTAAATTGTGTGAAAATCAAAATCAAAAACACAAATGCATGAATAAAGCATCTACTTAATTGCAAAAGCTGCATCAAAAAGTGCAAGGTGGTAAGATGTGCATCTCTCACTTGAGGCTCTCCTGTGAGCTTGAGGAGGAGCGGTCGGACTGTGGTAGAGACACTATACTGTCCGAACTCTTCAGGTGAGACTGGAGGGCCTTCTGATAGGTCGACTCCAATGCCTGAAACAGGTGCTCTGCCTCCCGACTGTAATGGCCATGGAATCCCCAATAACACCTAGAAAACAAATAGACAACTCTTACACAAAAGCCTAAAAATAACCAAAACTTACATTAATGTGAAATGCATAATCATATATATGATTTAATATACATTTAATAATAAATATATTTAATAATAAATGCATGAATCTCTCAAAATACTGTTTATTTAATATCTAACCAAAGGCCAATAATATATTTACTATTACATATATTTAATAATAAATGCATGAATAAATGTGTGAATCTCTCAAAATACTGTTCATTTAATATCCAACCAAATATTCTAGAATATACAAAAGAAGAATATACAAAAATATACAAAAAAAAGAGAATACACAAAAAATAAACAGACTTACTTTCTGGCCACAGATCTGGCCTCAGAGTCAGCATCATGGATCCCCTTCTTGATGGTCTCAGTGAGAACTGCCACATGCCTGGGATAGTAGGGAAACATGATGAATGCAATTTCAGATGCAACAGTCAATTCACTTTGTCTCCTTTGAAACTTCCTGGACCAGACGGCAAAGCTTTTTTCACAGTTCTCTCTAAAGGCGGCACAGTTGGAAAGAGAGGATAAGGGGAGTCCAGACCTCCTTATAAAAGAGCCCCTGGCTATATTGCCATGGAAACGACTGGGACGCATGGTTGCCACACCATCCCTGGCTCATCAATTCAACCCGCGAAAAAGAATCATCAGTTGCCTGTTCAGCCGAGCTTTGATAAGTAACACACGTTTTCGCTAGTTAAATGTCAGGAAAACAGAAAAGGGAGGGGGTGGTTGCAAGAAGAAGTAAACACAAATTCATGTACATACCAAGTTTTTAGAGACGCATCCTGAGCAAAAAGTACTTTAGAAAAAACACATGTCTTCATTATCAATACAAATTTAACAATATAATTTATTAAATTGAATTAAATAAAATATGATCATACTTATTATTATTATTATTATTTATAATGTACATTAGTTATAAGCATAAATATTCAGTAAGGATGCACCAAAATGACAATTCTAGGCTGAAACTGAAAACTCTAGATGCACTTGGCTTAGACTTTTAAAATTTAACTCAATAAAAACAACTTAATAAAATAAAAAGACAAAAGCTAAAAATAACATCTTCAGACTAATTTAAGTCCCATTATCAACACAAATTAACAGATACTATTTCACTCACCTCTCTAGAGTGTGCGTCTGCCATTCTTGCAATAGCAGGTCTAAAAACTCATAACATCGTCTGATGAGTGAAAATGAAGTTGGTTTTATTAGGAGACACATCACCTTATTAATAATGAAAATTAAAACAAAGGTTTGCAAAGATAAACTTCTGTCAGGGATGTTTAGCTTACCGTCGAACAGCCACGGATTTAGAAGTGCAATTGCTGGTGATGATTGGGATAAGGCGAGGGAAGTGTGTATGCTGAGGAAGACAAAAACGTGCAGTATTAAATGTTGGTATTAGAATAAAATAAAATAAAACAAAAATAAATACAATTAAAATTAAATTAATTTAATTTTTATTTAAAAATAGTTAAATAAATTAAAAATAAATACAATATAAAAAATTGTATTAAATAAAAAATTATATAAAATAAAAATAAAATAATGAAAAAATACAATTTAATAAATATTAATAATAAAAAAATAATAATAATAAAATAAAAAATAAGTAAATACAATTTACAATTAAAAATTTTATTAAATAAAAAATATGTAAAATAAAAAAATACTATTTAAAAAATTAAACAAAAATTATATAAATAAAAGGAAAATAATAAAATAAAAAAATAATAAATAAAAAATACAATAAAAAAGTAATTAAAGAAATAATTATATAAAATAAAAATTAAATGATAAATAATAAATAAAACTAAAATTGTATTAAATAAAAAACTATATAAAATAAATAAGTAATAAATAAAAATATGATTAAAAATTATTAAATAAAAAATTATATATATATATATATATATATAAATACAATTTAAAAATGATGTTAAACAATTATATAAAATAAAAACTATAAAATAAAAAATACAATTTAAAAGATAGTATTAAAAAAAATTATATAAAATAAAAAAAATAATCAAATAAAATACTATTTTAAATGTTACTAAATAAACAAATATATTAAATAAAAATTATAAAATTAAAATTCTAAATAAAAAAATTTTATTAAAAAAAGTATTTAAAAAAATTATTTAAAAAAATGTATGAGTCTTGTTTCAGAAAAGAAGACAAAAATATGCATGTAATTGGTAAAACTGCAGTAAAAGCAGCATTACTGTGAAAATTACCAGTAAAAATTTAAAAAGCTGAATATTCAGGAGCCAGATCTCCAGAGATCTGTGTTACATGCTTCTGAAACCATTCCAACATGATGATTTTTTTTTTTGCTCATAAAAGATTTCTTATTAATATCAGTGCTGAAGAAATGGTTTTGCTTATTTGTGTCTTTGTGAAAAACATGAATGGTGTTTTAGAATCTTTTGATACAAAGTTTATATGTGAAACTTTGGTAAGTTTAATGCCAGTTTTGTTCAAATGAATGGTGTCTCTGTTGACTAAAAAGGATTATTAAATGAACAATTCCTTAATAAAAGTATTATTAAGTTATTGCGTTGTTAACAAAACATGCTAGTAAAACGGAGTGATCTCAAGTAAGGGGAGAAATGTGTCTCTGTAAAATTAGTTTGTTTCCTACAGTACTTTTTTAGTTCACTGGGTTTTAGAGTTATTAAGTCATTTATTACCAGAATATACAAAAAAAATAATAATAATAAATAATAATAATAATAATGCTAATAATAATTACAACTCACTCGTAAGATGAGGCGAATGACAGCCACTCCGGATGTGGCCATAACTTTGGCGCTGTTGGGCACCAAGTTGAGCAGCGTCGGCATGATGCTTTCAGCCCCGTGATCAAATTTATTCCCCAGCAATAAAGACAGATGCCTGAGAGATGGCAAAATCCACCAATCAACAAGACACAAATATAAAGACGCATAAACTTCAGGTCTAGATGGAAATGAATCAAATTTGGGTGACATTAAGACATGGAAGTTGTTTAGATATCCATCAAGCGGCTGCACTTTAGCAGAGGAGCTGTCCTGCACGCTCCAGTCAGCTCTGTTACACTTCATTAGAAACACATTAAGAGCCAGAATAATTAAAGAGCCATGCTCAATCACAGAGACCTGCACAACAGCTTCATCTACAAATCTAAACAGCACTATTAAAAGCTGTAACCTGATGATATTTGAAACAGAACTTACAGCAGAATGTGATAAAGTGTCTTTGAGACTGGATTTGTGATAAATTGACCTTGCTGTTGAAGTGTGTCTTTGATCAGCATACATCAAAATGTGGCTTCCAACCAACTGACTGTAAACAAGCTGTAATTTTGATAGTGGTTGTCACACTTCATTTTCAACAAAGAGGTGAAGAAGAGTTTCTTTATACCCTAATGTGATGCAGGCCTCTCGAACCACTTGCGACCGAAGATCTTTAGCCGACATCTTGAAGGCACCTTCTAAAAGTCGTAGCTGTTGAATGAAACCCTCGTGTTCAGTCGCACCAGCCAGAAGCAGCGAGCGCACTTTCTTCAGCTAAACACGTGAAATAAAAAGTTCCTTCAATGAAATGCTGAAGACACATACTCTAAGCTGTGTAATGTAGATCTGCATTAACTTACAGCAGTAACGCGGTGCTCCCAGTCTTGTTTGTCATCCGACAGAACTTCACGAATCTTATTTAAGGAATCTTCCAACTCCTTACTAGAATATATCTGAGCATGAAATGCATTCCTGTTAATCACTCACTTAATCAATTTGTGAACTATCTAACTAACAAATCAACATGAACTATCTTTAAGGAATCCTCCAACTCCTTACTAGAATATATCTGAAGATGAAAAGCATGATTATTAATTGCTTAAATTGAAGAAGAAGAAAACAGAATGGCATTTTCAATTTAAGATACATTACCTGCACTGTAGGTACATCTTCAAAAGCCTTGATAAAATCCTCTTCATCCACAGCTCCTGCACTGGCACCATCCTTTCCTGAGGGGTCACATTCACTTATATATAATTAAATATAATTACATAAAAATTAAAATAACAACTTTGCTACCAAATGTAAAAAAAAGTACAAATAAACTAAATCTACTGATAATTTGAAGACAATATAGTGAATAATAGACCAATTAATACTTATAAATAAATAAAGCTTATTATTATGCATTATAATCATTAATAAATAAATTAATAATTGTAACACATTATAATAGTTCAATTAATATAACTGTACAGTCGTTAATAGTTATAAGCATAAATATTATGCTATATTATGCAAGAATGCACCGATATGAAAATTGTGGGCTGAAACTTAAAATTCTAGATGTACTTGACAAAAAATTAAAGCCAAAAATGCTTTGCAATAATTATTTATTATTTTATTAAACAATATTATTTTGGAAGAGTTTTTAAATTTAACTCAATAACAAGTTAATAAAATAAAAAGCAGTTTTTCTCTTTCGGACAAAAACTAAAAATGCCATTTTTGACGGATAATTTTCGGTGAAAACGTGATGCATCTCTAATATTCAGAAACTAAATTTAAAAATGCCTAGAAGCATTTAAGTATGTCTCAATTAAATACTTTACATTTACTTTATACAAATAAATCTTAATTTATATATATATAAAAAATAAAATAGAAAGCAGGTAAATACAGAATGAGAGGATATCACTGTTTAAAAACCATGAGCGCTCCCGTTTCCTGGCGCGAAGCAGCCGTGCTGCGTTTGGTTCTCTTTAAAATAGACTGGACAAAAAAACGATGCTTGTGCACCCACAATCTTGCTGCTCTCAAGAGCTCCAGATGTTTAAAAATGTCTGTTTGCAACCAACACCAGTTGCCACTTTTGCTTTAACTATTCTTTGAACAGATTATTACTGGCCTAACCATATGTACGTGATGATTCTTTCATTATCACACATGGCAGGCCTATGTTTTTCACCTGCTTTCTTTTGCTTACAGTCAATTGTTTGTTTGTTTTTTTAAATTGTTGAATAAAAAGTGCTCCTATACAGCTATACTTTGCTTGTTTTGACACATTATTTAAAAATTGTAGCAAAGAAATAAATATTTATTTTTGGTGTGGTCAGAGAAAATAGTGAAAAAATTTGAGAAAATAAATCTTTAGTGTTGAGCCCTAAAAAGTCATGTGAAATAAAACTAATTGCTAACTATGAACCCTCAAACCAATTGCTCATGCGTATTGAGCAAGCTCATGCAAAACACAAAATAAGTTAAATGAATGAGGAGGCATTTATTTTAGCATGCCAAAGTCAAATTTTATGCATGTAATTTATATTTTCCCAACAACAAAATTGTAGCTAGTGAAAATGGCAAGTGGCTAGTAACGTTGGAAAACTACTAGCCACAGTGGCTGGTGATCAAAAATGTAATGTCAAGCCCTGCGTATATATATATATATATATATATATATTTGACAGAATTTTGTGTTATGTATTCATTTTTTTCTTAAATCCTCCTGCACATATGCATGTGTGTGTGCCTTCTATTTAAACACACACATCTTGCTTACGTGATGGAACATGGAAATCAGAGTTGAACTCAAAGACTGTTATATAATGTAGAAATCTGCAGTGCTGCCTCTTCACCAGCCAACACAGCGCTTATGCATTTCCACTCATTTCTCACTATCCTCCTTCCACTCAGCTACAAGATTTTCAACATAATCTTTCAGAAAACAATTACATTTCCCCATGTTCTGCATGCTTATCAGAGAAAGAGCTGAGCTGACTCTGGAAGTAACTGTGCTCTTACCTGCAGCCCTGGATCCAGAGGCAGAACTGGGTCGTCTCATTGATCCCATGCTGCCTCCTCTCCTGCTGCTGGAGAAGCCCTTAGAAGAGGAAGAGGAGGAGGACCTGCCCCCGTCCACTGAGTCCTCGTCATCAAAGTTCTTATCTGTATAGGGGACACAAGCAACATTGAGCAAGCTTTCATCAAATATTTTCACTCGCAGTACTCTTGGTCACAAAGACCGGTCATCGCCATTGTGGAAGTGCAAAAATTACATTTATAAAGTTGACTCATTCTGGTTTATTGGACATTCTGGCTTAAAGGGAAAGTTAGTTCACCCCCCAAAAAGGGAAATTAACCAATTACTCACCCTCTGCTTGTTACAAAGCTGTTTGAGTTTATTTTTTCTGTTGCATTCATAAATTCAGTTTAATGTATAATTCTGCTCAATTGTTAAAGGATGTTGAAATGAAGTAGCCAGTGGCAACATTTGTTCCTACTATTTAATGTCAATGGTCACCAGTTTCCAACATTCTTCTTGTGTGGAAAACAAAATTGAAAATCTTGAAAGTAAAATAGTCAGTAAAAATAGTTTTTTAATTTTGGGTGAACTATCCCTTTAACAAATCCTATATATCCTATATCCTATATACTCAATCAGATGTTTATCTTAGGGCATATTCAGATGTATGGCTGCACGATATTGCAAAAAAGGTTTGAACAGCTCTATTTTGGGGGGGGGGGGGGGGGAAGTGAATCATGCTTTAAACATAATAAACAATTTAAAAGCATAGATAAATACAATAGAGAAAAGGTAAATGTGAATTAACAGTGCTTTATGGTTTTCTGGCGAGTCAAACAGTATTTCAGGTACATACATTGAATAATCATATGTACAATACCACTGTATAGTATTCATTGTATAAATAATAAAATAAAATAATTTGTTATTAAATAAAATTTCTTATGCCTGAATGTGTTAAATTCGCACAGCTTCATGGTTGAACTGCAGTGACTCCACAAAATTTCATCTTTTCTGTGGCTCTACTATGGCTCTAGCTCAACTATAATCACAACATATAAACTCAACATTGCACATCCTGAAATATGGCTATTGCAGATGTGCACAATGCAATATCGATGCTGAAAGAAAACTGTGCAGTCCTATTCAGAAGTTAACACAAAAGTCAAGCTGATTAATCATATCTGAAAGAGCACACAAGAGGTAACAACACAGGATACAATGTCTTCCTGAGAAAACAAGGGAAAGCTCACGTTTACTTTTCCCAAGGGACATCATTTCATCACCAATTATTAATAAGCTATATCTATGATCACAATATCATGCCAAACTGCATGTTTTAATTAGCACAATCCCCATCCTAACTAAGAATGTTGATCCTAAGTGCTCGTTCACACCAAATGCAATCTTTGCTAAAAACAGAAGCTTGCAACGATTGCCCCTCCTTCTAGCTCTTCTCATTGGTCCACAGCTTTTGGACCTGACAGTGATGAGCTGCGCTGCGTGTGTAAAGTAAAGATCTTCCAATTTCATGCGGCGTCTAAAACCGTGCACTCAGGCGCAAACAGAGAAGTACTCTGTATGAACGGCTCCTCAAAGAATGTTAAAAAAAACAGCAGCCATTGACTGCCAAAGTATGTTTTTTTCTACTATGCATGTCAATGGCTACTTGTTTTAAAATTCTTCAAAATATCTTATTTTGTGTTCAATAGTAGAATAAAAATCATAAATCTTTAGAAACACCTGAGGGAGAGTAGACAAGGAGGAAATTTTCATTTTTATTTGAACTATCCCTTTAGGGACATTTTTTATGATCAAACGTGATGGCAACCATTTTAAAAAAGGTTTAAAGCAGGTTATAGTTTAGAACGCATCTCTAAGGTCATTCATACATAGATGAATCTACTGTGAAGGACTCTGGAAGTCAAAAACGAGAGGATGTTAACACATTCCAGCAGTCTGAGAGGAAGGGGTGGCACACCAATCTTTCTGAACAGGAAGGAGCTACAGAATAAATCTGTGGCCTGATTCTTACAGCACACTAGTTGCCTGTCCTGCAGTTTTGTTCACTTAAATGTCCAACTGATAACTGCGAGGAACAAGTCAGCTTATAGACACAATCATTTAGCATTCATTAATTCAAGTGGAATTAGGATTATTCATGGTGTTTTAAAAAGCTTTGCAAAGAAATATACATTTAAGAATTAAATTTTATTCTGCTTTTATGTCCTACAACTTACTTTAATTACATTACGGATGGATGTTTTAAATCATTAAAATATTATGCATAATTAAAAAATGGTCAAGATACGTCTAGTGTTTTTAGTGTCTAGTTGTTTAGACTGCAATGTGTTTGAGTTAATGTGCACAACGATTAAATCAGATCCTCACAATGCACCGATTATATAATAATCCTGTCAAGCTTACAGAGTGTACTGCAAACAAACCATTCATAACAAATCATGTCTGCTAAAATGATAATGATTTACTTGTCATTTATTCAAGTGGCCCTGGACCTTTTTAAGTTTTGTTTTCAACAGCTCAAAGAATTGAAAAAAGCAGAGGACGCATAAATCATTTTTGGGTGAACTGTCTCTAAAGACAAGGGAAGAAATAATTGAATAATATTTGTGTTCCATTCAGAGTCTAGCTTTTAGACATATAATAAAAAAAATCACATAATAATTAGAAATATTGCGATTACTGCGATAATTATTGCGACATGAATACCACCAGATGATTTGAATACCTCTATTGCTTTTCTGATAAGTCTAACAGCATTCAGGTACAAAAAATGGAATAATTACAATGGAAAAAATGCTTTTCTTACTTAGAGTTCTTGCCCTGTTTTTCATCCAAATATCTAAATATTCTTAGATCAAGTAAATACATTGTTTTATTTTCACTTTCAAAAGAAATAAATCAAAACTAAGAGAGTTTTTTTTCCTTAAAACAAGCAAAATAATCTGCCAGTGGGGTAAGAAAAATTATCTTATTTTCGATATTTGGACTAGAAACAAGACAAAAATTCTAATTAAGAAAATCTTTTTTATAGTACAAATGTAAAATAATGCTATATAGTCCTTATCATATGAATAATTAAATAGAATTAATCATTGTTACACCTCCAAATATCACAATTTCTTGTGCCCAAATATTTTAGATTCTTTTGAAATGCTAACACTGTCACATGCCTTAAAAACACACCCAAATGATACACTTTCACTCTATTGTGGTTGTACTTTTCATGTGGTTAAAATGTGTTTGGTGGCTCTTGGTCAACTGTAATTCAGACTCAACATTGCATATCCTGCAATGTGACTATTGTGGATGTGCACATTGCTTTATCGATCCCGAAACAATGTATTGTGCAGCCCTAATCTCAGTATTGCAAAGACTTTACATGCAAATCAAAGTATTGCACAGCGACTACTAATACTCAAGTAAAGCTTGTATTATGAAAAGACACAAGCGAACACAAAAGAGTGATATAAAAAAAAAAGAATGCTCTCAAGTTCAGTAACGCACTACATAGCAGTCGGTGAGCATATGGGCCATATTTTTTAAAAGCAAAAATTAATTTGAATTTGAACATGAATTTAAGAATTTTGCTTGTTTATTCTTTTTTTTTTCTCCATATCTTAAGGTAAATGGCTCAATATCTTTCAACAATTTTAAATATTCAAACATTTGGCTGATGGTATGAAGTGCAAAGGTTATGTTCAAAGGAAACACCAGGTTGGAGGCCGTTTCTCAGCATTTCTCTGAAATAGGTTGTTCAGAGACAATGACTGTGGGTGGAGGAACGCAAATGCAGTCCGCTCTAATTAAACCCGCTGGAATGTCTGCTGCAACGTATGCTGACTGCTCAAAAATACAGCCCAATATCATTGGTGGGTAGTGGGGACAACAGAACTTGTGTATGTGTGTGTAAAACACCCAAAGACAGCGCCGTCATGGCCTCAAAAGACATCTTTCATAAGAAAGCATGTGGGCAGAGAGCTATCGACAGTCAAAAAATGGCACAAAGGCATCATTCACGATCCTCTGATATCAAAGCATCAATTTTAGCCAAAGCGTAAGCAGCGAGTTTGATGTTCCGTTTCAACTAATGATAACAATTTGCGCTAATTTGAGATCCAACCGAAGCAGGCTGCCACCGAATCAACAATATGCTCCATAACTCGCATAAATCAGCCTACAAAATTGAGTGGTGCAACATTAAAACTGCTGTGCAAATCAATCCAACAGCAAGCTCTTATTCATCTGAATAGCTGCAGCTCGCTTGGAGCAAAAGTAGCTAATCTGAATTGGGCTTTTCTAGTTTTATACGGCCTTAAGATTGTGAAAGGCATTTGGAGATTAAAGTGGCAACTTGTCAAATAAAATAATATGACAGACTTAGCCATAGCTTACCAGAACTGGTTCTGACAACTTTGCCCTAACACACAGACGCACACACGCGCACGCATGCACACACGCATGCACGCACACACACGCACTTACTAAAAATCTGCATTAAATGGAATCGTCTTTACACGTTTTTTTAAAGGTCTTTACACACTGAAATCGGAATTTTTGTATGAGTTTTTTTCGTATTCATATGCGAAAAATTTGTCACATAAACAAACCTTGCACTTGGAGTCCGATGAATATTAATGAATTCATTACGAAAAAAACAAAACATTTTGGAATCAGTTCAAGCAGTGATACTTTCTTCTTCTTTTTCTTCTCCAAAGTAGTAAAAGAAAGAGTAATAGGCTACGTATTGCGTTTAATTATTGATAGCCTACATAGAGAGGAAGGAGAGTTCTCCTCCTTAGCAAAGAGCTGCGCTACGATTATCCCGAAATGCAAAGTTTATATTAGGAAATCTGTGGAATTTTGATACATTGCTTGTGATACTTCACACATTCACCCAAGTAAACAAATCGCGAATAGAGACTGGCAGTACCTATAGACATTGTAATAGAAGATGCCACATTGACGTGACAAGCAACTAACCGACAGCGGACCATGCTTTCTATTATAATATCTATGGGCAGTACGTCAAATGTATGGACGCACACACAGACATACCAAGCAGCAGCAGGGCAGATGTGGCCAGTCACTTGAACCAGCATATAGGGGTTCTCAACTGTCCTCCACATTCTGTCTTTATATTCTGCACTGTGTTTGTCATCAAGTTATCTGTAGCTTAAATAACAGCATTCTGTATTAAGATTTTGCTTGTACAGTGGCTCTAAGCTGTCAAAACACCTCTCAAAGTGCTTTTTCGGATGCGAAAAGCGGAAAAAAAGAAAAGAATGCCAGACACTGTTTATTATACTTTCTTATAATCAAATGGAAGCTTGCATTCAGATCTGCCTCCATTCAATCAACTTCCGATGAAAAGAATTTATTTGACATTTTGTCATCATTTACTCCAAAATGAACATGACTTTCTTTCTTCAATGCTCTCATGTTCAGTGACGTTTTTATCAATAACATTGAACGTGATCAAGAGAAATCTAGTTTATAAGCAGTGCATACCGTGCATACATGTCAATGTGCATACATTTTTATAATGTACATTAAATTTGGACAACTAAGTAGGACAAAAATGTTTCTAATAAGACAACGTGCATAAAAATGATGGAAACACATTCACAAAATATAGTCCAGCATGCGCATCAAAAAAGTAATGTGATTTTGTTTGAACAGATTATTTGATAACAAAAATGAGTGCGATGAGACAGCATTAATGGACAAATCAGTGGACCACTACATTGCATATCATCTGAAATGCTGTTTTGGTCATTCTTAAATCCATTAGCCATTAACCAAAATCATCAAAGTGGTTCAATATTATGACCTGCCAGAACTGTCTTGAGCTGTCTAGAGCAGTGTTTCCCAACCCTGTTCCTTGAGGCACACCAACAGCACATATTTTGGATATCTCTTCTAATGTTCTGATGATTTGATTCAGGTGTGTTTGATTAGAAAGAGGTTGAAAATGCATACTGTTGGTGTGCCTTCAGGAACAGGGTTGGGAAACACTGGTCTAGAACTCCCAAAGAGTGTCTCACATCTCAAAAAGCCACCGTGTGTTCATTGTGTTCTATCTTATGAGGCAAAAGTAATTTATCATATAAGGAAAAAAGCCCACATTGGCTTCTCCTACCACAGCAAATAGAATTTTTTGATATTTAGCACTAGTTTATCAGGAACTGATTATTTTGTTCTCTTTTGTTTATATTGATTAAATGAAAACTGTGCTTTGTGCAAATGTTTTATTCGATATTCCAGTTTGGCTCATTCGTATCATTTGATAGAAATGTAGCTGCTTGTCATCATCTATAGCCAGCATTTTTCAATAACGTGAAACCATGCATCTGCACAATTTACATATAAATTTTCTAAAGAAACCCACATAGGCCCAATCCCAATTCTATTTGTTTTACCCCTACCCTTACCCTTGGCCCTTAAAACAAAGTGTGAACGGGAAGGGCTTCAAATTTTACCCCTAAGAAATGGGACAGCACTACAATACCTGCACACGTCATCATGTCTTACTGCAATCTCTTACTTCAAATGACACAACTGCTGTACTTATTTATTTATATTTAAGGAAATCTTAAATATATTAAGATTTATTTATCTTCAGGAAATCACTGAAGGCAACGATATCATGTTATCATAATTATATAATGTAGCAATAAGCTTGTAGCTGTGCTGTGTATTTACACCACGGGCATATTCATCTAAACACACGAAAACAACATTGACATTAAAGTTATACCAGGCACTGTAAAAAGGTCATTACCAGCCACTAGACTTTTCTGACAGGGTATAGTGTCATCGAGTGCCAGAATGTTGTGGGACTGCTATACAAGAGTTGTTATTATTAGGGATTATAGATAGCAAAACTTAGATGGGTTTTTTTTTATAGTTTTTTTTTTTTTTTAAAGGATGACAGTAAAACACAAACGCTGTTACAAATGTATTAAAACATATGCTTGTTTGTTGTAAAAATTCATAATAATGACCAAAAAATATACTAATTTTTTCATCTCCTTACTTCCGTGTGCAGCCATGCTGCTGTTGTGGCTGGTGTATTCTGGGAAATTTTCATACCCCATGGTTTCGAGTGTGGTCCTGAAAAATCTCTGTTTCAAGGGCTATCTAGCCCTTCCCCTTAGCCCTACGCCTTCAAGCTAAAGAGAATTGGGACACCCCTACCCCTTTACGTGAATGCACAAAACAATGGGTAGGTGTAAGGGGAAGAGCTAAGGGGTAGAATTGGGATTGGGCCTAAATCACTCTCTCTAAAAAACTCTTCTCAGAGCTAAAATGAAGCGCAAAATAGTGATTTATTCAGCAGGACGGTGATGAGATGGAAACAGCATTTACTCACACTACACTCAGAAGTGAGTAATATCCTTTCAAATGGACAAACCCCAGGAATGGCCCTTAATCTCCTGCCACTGAAGTTTTGACTTTGAAAAATGTGTCATTTTGGCTTGAACGGGTAACGAGGATATAATCTTTTCTGCATGACCTGCCAGCTTTGAACACAGTGCTTCTAAATCAGACTTTTCCACATGAGACTGAAGATAAACTATGTCTTAATCCTTAAACAATGTCATTTGTTCACCGCAAAAACATGGCGTGCTTACAGAGCTGTGAAAACAACCGACAAAAGAAATCTATTCTCCTTCACTGTACCAAGTGACAGCTTTTTTTTAGCTGCTGATTGGATGGAGACGATGAGACAGCATAACATGTTGGGATGACTGAGTATGTCGGCATGAAAAGCTCAGAGCCCTAGTGACATGTTTACATAACAGTGCTGTAGGACATGAACTCACACACAATCACACACACAAATGCCCTGATCCATAAAGCTCACTCTCTAACTGCTGTCAATATCAATCGTATTATGCATTTTAAAAGCATATACAGTGATCTCAAACCTTTGATCAATCATCTACATGTTTTTGATCAGTGTTTCAAAAGAGGTTGTCCTAGAAAGCACTGCTACACAGAGGTACGTGTGTATCATACACCTGTTCCCGAAAGCGCTATGTTAAGAATTTGTGGACAATGCTAATAAAGTGACAACAAATAGTTGGAGCAGGGCACTTTCTAAAGGTGAGCGAATAAAGGATTATGCCATGCGAGTCCTCATTCTGTTGCATCACTTTGGATTCTCAGGCGAGAGGAAACATGCTGTCAGTTGGTATTAAAGCAAGCCAAGGAAATGCTGTGTGTGGATTCAGCTTCAAAACAACCTGCTGAGCACTTTATTTGAAGAAAACATCAAATCAGTTTCTTGCTATAAATGATCCTGTAGTTAAATTATGTTCAAACTAGCATAACAAATCATCTTCCCTTTTTTTTACAATGGTTTTACTCTTTTGGCTAAAGCCACAAAGAGGGAAATATAATGTTAACCACAAGCAAACAGCCATTTGGGCTATTTTTGTAGGTACAAATACGACATTCATGCTGTGAGACAAATATAAAATCATAAGATACAAAAGACAGCTATAGGCATCTATTTGAAGCCAACATAAAAAATAACAATCACTTGTAAATGATTTGATTAGTCAAAATGAGCAAATTCACGTTTGTAATGCAGTTATATTGGGCAAATACGATGCATCAAAAACCGAGACAAGTTGTTACAGGCTGCAGAAATAAATAAGACTAAACTAATTTAGGAACAAGATGTCTTGAGCATTCTTTAAATACCTTAAGTCTAGTTTATGCATATCTGAATCCATGACAATGTGATCAATGCATACACTGCCTCTCTGTGTTAAAAATGCTCCGAAATCTAGCCGAAGAGACAGTAAAAACAGCCAAAGCACAGGGATTTTTAAATCTCAGAAGCGCTATCATCTGTAAACACAAAAACACAAACAAACATGCCGTCCCCTTGGCAGAACAGCAGCTGGAGGTTTAAGGCTGCTTTTATTTGTCCCTGACATTAACGTCGCCATTCCATTCCAGTCCTTACCTTCTCCGGTTGTCATAGAGCAAGCGTCTCTTCAATTCACACAGAGACCGCAAATATAACAAAGCTGTAGCTTTTTTTTTTACAGTGCCTCTCTCTCGGCTCTCCGCCTCTCCCTCCCTTTCCTTTCCTGCTGCTGTGGTCTTGTGACTTCACCAAAGACAAAAGCCACCCAACTATTTAAAAAAAAGGACTTAGGAAGTATTTCCCCTGTAAAACTGAATGCAGGGCTGTTTGCTTGTCCTTGCTCCAGTTTTGAGTCTGTTTGCTAGACGTGAAACATCTCCCTTGCTCCAACTAGAATCAGTGCACAGGAAAGACATTCTAGATATTCTGGCCTTCTCCCAAAAGATTTGCACAACATATTAGCGGTGCAATTGAAGGTTATTTCGGATTATATAATGCTATTAATATTTATACAGAGATAGCACCAAAGGGCTGTATCCAGAAGAAAAATGTCAGTGATATTTGATCATTCATTTAAATTCATTTTTGTTTGTTTGATTTTAATAATTAATTAATTCAGTGGATAGCACGATCGCCTCACAGCAAGAAGGTCGCTGGTTCGAGCCCCGGCTGGGTCAGTTGGCATTTTCTGTGTGGATTCTGTGTTGGGTTTGCATGTTCTCCCCGTGTTGGCATGGGTTTGCTCACCGGGTGCTCCGGTTTCCTCCACAGTCCAAAAACATGCGCTATAGGTGAATTGAATAAGCTAAATTGGCTGTAATGTATGTATGTATGTGAATGCAAGTGTATATGGGTGTTTCCCAGTGTTGGGTTGCGGTTGGAAGGGCATCCGCTGCGTAAAACATATGCTGAATAAGTTGGCGGTTCATTCCGCTGTGGCAACCCCTGAATAACAAAGGGACTAAGCCGAAAAGAAAATAAATGAATGAATAATACGGTTTATTTAAATATAATTGTTTAATTGGTATATACCATTATTATCAGTATTTACAAACACTGTAAAAAATTCCTTCATGTTGTCCCAACACAAATCGATTAAGTTAACTTCATTGTTTTTACAAATTTAAGTGGATTGAACAGAAAACTCTGTTGTTTCAACTTATTTTAAATAAGTAGTTTAAACAGGCAACAAAATTCCTTTTTTAAGTGAAAAAGCAATACCAGAATTTCTAAAACATGCACATACTTTGTAGCAAGATGGGGGTGGGGCTGAGAGTTGTGAGAGCGAAACGAGGTCGGTGGCGTTAGTGTTAACAACTGTCACCTGTGTGCACCACCTGTCTCGAGTCTCAAGGAGGAGCTCTGAAAACTAAACAGGAGGAAGAGTACCAGGGGTGTATTTCCCAAACAACAACATAACTTGCAGCTGAACTATCATAGTACGATGCATCGTTTGAGAAAAGAACGATGTTGTGACGAGTGTTTCCCAAAACCCGTAGTTTCTCTGTCGCAGATCCATCTGGTTTGAACCACGATAGTTTTAACATAAAACGCCCATAATGATGCTCTAAACGGGGTGGTAACAACTTCTTTAGAGAAGAACCCCATAATTTCTTTGTGCAAATTATGTTGTTTTACACGCACACGCATAAAAAAAAAATATCCAATATTAGTTTTGGTAAAAACATGAACTTATTTTCTATATTAATTGAAATACATGTAAATGGCACATATAGGACCAATTTTTCCTTTACAAATATTATTGAGAACATTACATATATCATTCTAAAACATAAAATCAAATACAAAAGCTAACACGTATTCAAAAATCATATATAAATTTTATAAATAAATAAATAAAGAGGTTATTTATTAAGAAATGAAATTTTATATTTATTATTTATTCGGAAATGAAAGCATCCTACTTTAAAAATAATATTAATTAAATTAATAATGATGATAATGATTATTATTATTATTATTAAGTAGGATATTGTTTATTTAATTTTTTTTTTTTGAAAAGTCTACTTTTACAATTTGACATGCAAACCACTGCAGAAATGTTCTAACCAACGGGCCCATATTAAATACAGTATGTATACTTAATAAACAACCTACTATGAATTAAAAGCATTAAGTATTCTATGTTTTTTTCTTTTCACAAGCTTTGGAAACGTAACATAAATTCCGCTTTTAAATAATAGGTCACCTATAGCTTTCATCATGAGCCACGGCTGTGTTCAAAATGACATCAATGTTTTCAAAGTGCACTGTGAAGGGAACGCAATTGTAAACATGAAGATCGCTAAAACTGAACTGTAAAAATACTTTGAAAGCAAATTACATTTTTTATAATTCCAAGTTTAAATGTCAGAATGTTCTAAATGAATAGGGCATGGGGGGACAACTGGTAATAGAACACAGCCAGGTACTATGCTTCTAACTACAGCTCCAGAGGTGTAGTTGCAAGCAGGCATGTGCACACATAGGGCTCAACCTGTGCAGTGTACATGCCCTTTTGAGTCTAGGATATAAAGTGCCCTTCCAAAATGAACTTAAGTGCACGGGCCTGGTTGCAAGCATACAAGTTTGCGACACAGTTTGCAAATTGGGAAACGCTAAATCAATTAACTACGTTTGTAACGACGGAACTTGCAACCTTAGTTGGCTTATGATGGTTTTCGGAAATGCACCCCTGGTCTGAACCCTTTGGCTGCGTCCGAAATTGCATACTTCCATACTATATAGTATGCCAAAAACAGTATGCAAGCAGAGTAGTATGTCCGAATTCATAGTATTCGAAAAATAGTATGCAAAAAGTACCAGGATGACCTTCTGATACGTGATAATGACAAATGGCGGTTGTTGTATGTCTGAGTTCCATTCATACTACTCACATTCATACTATATAGTACATGCTTTTCTAATGGTCATGTAGTAAATTGAAATTCAAATGATGATAGGTGATTTTGGATGCAGCCATTTTGTTTGTTTTGCCTTCAGTTTGGATGTAGTCACCATAAGGGGCTGCTGCCGCCTGTTTGCTTTGTTTATTTAATTATTATAGCATTTAAAAGTTTGTCAGTTCTCCATCTAGTTCGTCCCAATGGCCAGGAAGCCATCCGCTTCATTACTTCATTATTATGCATCAATAGACGAAAAGCTTTTGAATACATGAATGTCCTTAAATCAACCTAAATGGACAATGAAAGGTCATGAACTGAGATTTAAATCACAATGATCTTTTAGAATTTGCGCTACAGAAATTTAAATTACAGAAGTTATACATTTAGGAGAGCATTAGGTCACTAATAGTAGTCTGAATAGTGTTTAGTAAACATACAGTCACACACACAAAAAAAAAAAAATCGCATTGATTTTCAAATCAGAAACAAAATGTGGCTATTACATATGCAATATGCTTAAGTATGATGCAGGAAAATTGAAAGATCCACCAGTTTAAAGAGAAAAGCAAAACAGTAACCAGACAGAAAGCATTACATGTAAACCTCTGACTAAAGCTTCTTCATCACAGTGCATCTAAATCAGACTCTGCCAAAAGCATGCATGAACCACAAGTCTTCATTAGTAAAACTCTCAGACTTTAAATCCTTTATATGCAGCAATGTGAACCAAGGATACATCAAAGCTTTTCAATTTCAGAATCAGTGTGACATTAGATAGATCAAAACTCTTAAAGGTGACAAAGCGAGTCCCTTTGAATTAGACATTTCTCAAAGCACTGCAGCATACAACATAAAGAGTATTGCTCTCTTTCTTTCTCCCTTACAGAAGTAATTTTAAAGCTAACCCTTATCCTTAAAATGAGGACGGATTCATAGTTTCTCTGATTTTACTAACAGATTTATAGTTCTGCAAAGAAAACTAAAACCTATAGAAATGATCAACCCAATAAACAGACATTTGAAATTTCAGTGAAACCACCAAAATATCCTTATACCCCAGATGCTGTTTTCAACCACCCACTGAAATGCAAAACAAGTACAAATCCTGTAGTATAATGTGCCATGGGCCGCAGGGGAGATGAGGGGGAGGAGGGGAAGGAAAAAGGGAATCAGACCTCCTCGTTCTGTCTTTAAAACAAACATGGTTCATACAGCCCTCTAATACTTTTAGATCTGCAACAGTCTTCTTCATAAAGCATGAAGAAAAAAGCCTTTTGCGCTATCATCTAGTGCATCTGATCAAATCAATACAGTCAATTAAACAGCAAATATATTTTTCCAATTGTTTAGTACTTTATATTGTACATGTATATATTTTATATTTGCTCCATTGTGTTTATCTATGCTTGTAATTTGTTTAGAACATTTCATGCTTCCTTCACTCCCCTATAGAACAATCCTAATCAATCTAAAATTAATGAATAGTTCCTATGTAGAGCTATTCGAGTCGTCTGGTGAAATTGTATAGATACTGTAATATACATAAAAATAAATAAATAAAAAAAAACGCAGAACTACAAAATATTGCAATGTCAGATTTTTTGAACATCGTGCAGCCGTAGTTCATTTCATATAAAGATTTTTATAAAGATTAAAAAAACTTTTAATCCAATTAGAAATGACATGAGGATTAGAAATAACTTATGGAACACAGCCAGGGTAAACAATAAAAAAACAGCACTGTAAAAAATGCTGGGTTCCACATAATCGATTTGTATTGGGACAACATGAAGGAACTAAGTTAACATATTAGTTAAAGTGGAATGAAGATAAAACAGTTCCCCCTCACCGCCTCAAAAAAAAAGACTTGTGTTGTTTCAGCTCATTTTAAATACGCAGTTTAAACAAACATCAAACATAATCTTTTGAGTGAGGGTAATGATTAAAGGCAAGCTTGAGAAACTATATTCTTGGAATTTCATTATAAATATAGCTCTTACCTAAACCTGAGGAGAGGATCATGTTTCCAGATCTTTGGACTTCATCAAATCTGCTGAAAATTACATTCAACCTGTAAAAAAAGTAGTTAAAGATTGGTCAATCAAAGAAAAACAATAACTAGTGCTTCAGAACAGTAACTCCTGGAAATATAATTTTTTCCAACATGAGTCTCAGTGTACAAAACACAATCTTTAAAAACAGGTGTTGCAAATCTAAAAGGAAACGCTCTCAGCAAGCAGGGTAAATGTCTATGAAATGGAAATACCTTTCATTCAGTCACTCCCTTCAGTCTCGCGGAACCTCCTGACTACACTACTATTTTGGAAATGCTTGGACAATTAGCTTAAGGAAATAATGACATGATGATGTAAACTCCAAAATATGGACACAAAAGATAAAAAGGTAGCTGGTGGCTTCACATGTTGGTCAGAAGCCTAAAAGGGCAGTCTAAGGCCAGAACAAGCTACAATGAGATCCAGACTTTTTGCTTTAAGCAAAAAGTCTGGTTGGGCGAGACTAGCCATGATGCAACAGTTAATGTTTCAACATTTCAGCATGGGTGATTTTGTGATCCTATCAGTGTTATGCAGGCTTTAAACCAACTACATTTGTCCTCGCAGCAAACCAGCAGATCCAGACGTATATTTCGTGTGTAGAGGTTAGCCATTCAAAATGGCGGTCATCCATGCATCCGTGTTGAGATGAATCTACCTACAAAATGCACTTGAGAGTGAGAACAACCATGACTGCCATAGTGCAGGGTCGTTTCAACTGTTGCTCCAATGTTTGAGTACTTTAAAACAATGTTAGGAACGTCTCTTTAGTATGGAAGCCCTGATTGTTCCACTTTAAAGCATAGAAATAACGCTTTTAAACAGTAAACCTGATTGACACCTTTCTATACGCTGTTTACAATCACGTGGTTCTGGCGATGTATGAAATTTAGATGGAGGGCAGGAAGTAAAAAAAAAACTGAATGGGGAAAATAATTTTTTTGTGATTTTTACCATATTTTAAAGGTGATAAAAATAGAAAATAAGCACATATGTTGGGCATGATCCTTATATTATGAAGAGGACCAAGTTTTCTACTGAACTAAAATATATTTGCCTGGCATCGAGGCAGTAGATGGTTACTGTAAGCTATTACATGAAAAAAAATTATAGTAAGTACTATAGTGTTTGGAAGCATACTTGAATTAAACTGTCGTAGTAATTATGGTACAATTACAACAGTAGTAATAAACATCATCAAATAATTATACACCATCACAATGCACCACAGTTTACGCTAACATTACAGTATTTAATACAGTTTATCAATTTAACAGTATTCTGTAGCATTCATTAACACAGAGCTGTACTGTACATTATACACTTTACTATAGTGTGGTTCAAAAACATTTTATATTGGCCCGTTTCCACTGAGTGGTACGGTTAGGTATGCTTTTATGGCCGTTTCCACTGTCAAAATGTACCAAAAAAAAACCCGTACAGTACCACTTTTTAGGTACTCTTTGCAAAGGGTACCTAGTACAACAAAGGGTACAAAAAGGGGGAGCTACACGGACAACTGAATGCTATTGGTTTACAGAGAAGTGTCACTAGCGCATACAAAAGCAGGAGAATAACAACAAAGAAACTGCCATTTTTAAATACACAGCCGAGACATTACACCATAATACATATAGTACATATAATAATGAGCCATGGTCGAGCCGAGCTTAAACAAACCCTGTTGTTGTCTTGATGAACAGCCACAAAGCCAAGTAGAACAATATCTGTAGTGTCCTGTTGTTGTTTTACTGTTGTTGTTTTAAAAGTGCGAGCGGTTTCACTTTCTCCAGAGAGATCGCTGCACGTTTATATTTGAAATAACAAATTTCTTTAGCTGATTATAATAAATTGCGCATGATTATTAAAGTGCTTCTAACATCCGATCCTTTCAGAAACAATCAACGCCAGAGTGACGCATGAACATACAAAGGAAAAGCCGGAAAAAACAAAGGAGCAAATGATTCTTTCAGCAACCTAAAAGATGAACAAACTGCCATGTTTAACTATTATCATCATCACCTTTTGGACTTTCATGAACTTGGAATGACAGAATTACTTTCTAACAGGAGGTTACATGTGCTGCTGAAGATCAAAGATAGAGATGAGAGGTTTGTATTACGATACTGTATTATTTTATAATTCAAATCTATGAAATGAAGCAAATTGTGAGAAATACTATATTTTATGTTATAATATGTAGATTTAATTATTAATTCCCTTATTATTGAAAAAGTATTAGTTGTAAAAGCATTTTCTGTTTTATTTGTATACTGTGAAGAATAAAAAAATTTATAATAATAATAAAAACAAAATAAATCATTGATTGATTGATTGAATCATTCCAAAAGCAACGTTAGCTATTGTAGAACCATTAATGACGATACTACCTTTTAAAAACTTCTTTAGCACCACCAGCATTTTGGAGACATAGTATCGCGTGCTACTGTAGTACCGATAAACTGTGCAACCCCACACAACATACAACCTGCGCTCAACCTGCAGTCTGTGTGGGTCCTCACACCCCAGTATAGTGAAGGAGACTCTATACTGCTCAGTGAGCTCTGTCTTTTGGATGAGACTGAGGTCCAGACTCTCTATGGTCGTTAAAAATCCCAGGATGTCCTTCGAAAAAGAGTAAGGGTTTAACCCCGGCATCCTGGCCAAATTTGCCTACTGGCCTTTGTCCATTATGGCCTTCTAACCATCCCCAAATCATGATTGGCTTCATCACTCGGTCTCCTCTCCACCAATCATCTGGGGTGTGATGTGAGGTCTGGTGCAATATGGCTGCCGATGCATCATCCAGGTAAATGCTGCACACTGGTGGTGGATGAGGACATTACCCCCAAAAATGTATAAAGAGCTTTGAGTGTCCAGAAAAGCAATATATGAATAATTATAAGGCATTATTATTATTATTATTATTATTATTATTATTATTATTATTATACAAATAATTATAAATTAATAAATAAATAAATAATAATTCACAAGAAGAACTGCATCCACACTTATGTTAGTGTCTCTCCCTTAATCAACGGCTAACAATCATTTGGATACGGTCCATATCCAGCCAAATGACTGAAGTGCACTGAGGACAACCACAACACAGCCCTACACAGTCAGAGAGGACATTGATGAGATGAGTCCACAGGACTGATCCTCAACAGACCTCAGTGACGGGACAAATCCTTAGCACTGTTGCTTTAGGCTTGCTTTTTTGGGGTGAGTATTGAATCACATCCCACTACAGTGTCATTCATATTGGGCTGAAATGAACTGAAACATGGAGCTCTGTTCACACCTGGTATTAAGATGCACTTTTTGTCGATCCGATAACAAGTGGACAACACAAAGTACAGGTGTGAACAGTGTGTAAAGTGGACAAAAGAGACATTTAAACACCTGGTGTGAACAATGTGACTCCATTGTCCACTTGTGATTGGATTGCTGAAAACACATCTTAATACCAGGTGAACAGAGCTTTAATATGTATCAAACGTGTCTCAAAATGCAGAAATGTCATATCTGATTATATGATCACGTTTATCTCTCTAAAGTTATGAATATAATTTGCATTATAAAAAAGATATAGAAATAAAGGTGAGTTTACTTTAAATAACTACCTCTCCACTTGCAATGTCATCTTTTCTTTTTTCTGATGATATGATAAAAAAAGATCCAATCAATTTCTAATGAACAAAATCTCATCTATAGGCTAATTTATACTTTTGCCTGGCACCATGTTGCGGATCTCTGCTGACTGTGTGCGCACCTTACGAAACGGATGAGGTTTTTAAACTCGACGCGTTTGCCAATGTAATTCTAGAAACCCACTGTAAAATCAGACGAATAAAGAAAGAAGCAGGAAGTTTCCAGAACTATGTCATATTGTTAATATCATTCAAGATTTTTAAATTAATCTTTTTTATTATTTTTTATCATTTATTTTAATGATTATAAAGGTTTGCATAACCATTCAAGGTTTTTTTAAATCAAACTTTGATGCATCACTTGCTTTTGTTCATATCATATCAGGACAACAGAACATGGGTTGCTTTACAATTATATTTTTTATTATGGCAAGAATAAAAGCCAAAAAAGGTGCACCTACTAAAAAGTATTGAAGTTTTTTTATAGATTTAGCCCACTCCACAATTCACACATTACTTTCTGGCTAGTTTGTCCTCTTCTTGTATGCTAAAAAGTCAATAATGGTCCAACATTCCTGACCATTATCACCAATAAAGCCCAGAAAAATAGGCCAGGATTATATTGTAAATCGATAGGTTCAAATATTCTTTTCCAGTTATTAAAAAAATTATTTGTTACTTCATTTTGTTTTTGTAACTATTAAATACTTTTAAATTCAAAATAGTAATATTTACTATAGTGTAAAACTTATAAATGGTGAAAAACTTTTTCTGTAATTGTTTATTAAAACCACCTGGGTCTCCACTTTTGCCATGGCCTCTATTTTTGGTTTCAACAAACTTATCCCTCAAGTTTTTCTAAACTTTTTAACAAAAACTTTCCTCCTTTCCCACTACTGTTGCAATTTCTTGCCAATAATTGTCCATTTGGTTATCCCTATGATCACGCATAAATGGATCATAAACATGTCTGTACAGTCTTACTTGTTTCAGACAAATCTCTTCAAAGTAGTTCATATTTAACTCAAATCAAATGTGGCGCTGCGCGAACTGTTCGCTCAAGTCTCAAAAAATTTAGTGCACTAAACACCACAATGACGTCACATTTGCTGACTCAAGCGAACTAGTATAAACCAGGCTTAAGAAGACTAACTTCTGATTCATGCTGAATTGTTGGTAGTATACTATTATTTGAAGAAATAAACACTCTACATGGATCTCAAGGGGAAAAAAATGATACAATCTCTTTAATGAAACAACACTAGAAGGAAACACCCTGAAATGACAGCTCTCTTTGGAGCACATATGAAACCAAACCATGCAGCACATCTCCCTAAAACCCCTCCCACTGCGCACATTCACAGAGATGAGGATGTTTTCTTCCTGTAAAACCCTATGAGAATCCTTCATCCTTTCAATCCCTCTTGGAAGATTGTCTGTGCAGATCCCAAGAGCCCTGAGCATCAAAGCCGATTCATCCTCATGTTCTCAGCACCCTGTGAGGGGGGATTCTGCCATGCTTAAATGTGGACGTGATGCCACCTCTCTGACTCACGGCAAATAATCTTTTTTTGGTTATAAGTAAGGTTGGGTGACACATTGAATATTCAAAATATTCATTTGCCATGTAAATTGTTGGCGCAAAAAAAAATAGTGATTAAATTTAAGCTCAAAGTTCAGACTCTAGCTGACAAAAATCATTAAATTTTAAGTTAGACAAGTCATTAAAGATCTGTAATATTAATATTAATACTGCTTTTTCCCAACAATCATGCTGTTAGGATTTAATTTTAAATGAATGCATTCCTGCTTACACTGACTGACAAATGCAAACATTTAATCCTGCAAAGTCCATCATTTCTGCTTTACCAAGTGCCTTAAAACAGGGTTTTGAATTGCAAATGAGATGTTTTTCTGCATTTTCAGAGTTGTAAGAAAGTGTTGCTTGCTAAACCCCTGTGCAACACAGTGTTCAAAAGAGATTTCTTCCTTTATTCACTTCATCTATGCAAACTGACTGCATGCCTCTATATTAAGCTGAGAAGATTTGAATTTCACAAAGACGCTCACGACAGTCCACAAAACACATATCAGCGCTAAAAAACTGACAGCCTGTCACCATGCTTAAAATGGATATTGAGCATTTAGAAAATTAAAACTATGCTGCGCATGCTTTGTTTCAGCTAATCGTGGGCTTTAGTGAGAAACCAGGTTTTGACTCTGTCACAGATCCCCTCCAAGGGCCATTTTAATTGTGTGGTTCTCATTTATAGTAACTGGATTTGATCTAAACAGAATTTTGGGCACATTCGAGCATGAAGCTGACTGAGAGGGCAGCACGGAAATAATATTAGTCTAATCAAATCTAACGAGTGCCGCTCTTGGAAATGAATAAGCATTAGCTTAAAATAGTTTAATATAACCCAAACTATTATATTAATGAGATTTGGTGACCTAGTATAAACATAACAATTACTTAATTACTTGATACAAAAGAGCTGATGGTTTGATGTTGTGTCTTATATAAATACACTTTTTATTTATCTGAAAAACAATGCTTAAGTCAGTTATTCTCCAAAATGTACGTTCAATGTTGGAATGTCTTGCTGCATCCCAATTTGCATACTATCTGTCCTAAGTAGTATTCGAAAATATAATTGGTATGTCTAAACCGTAGTATGTTGAAAAGGGTATGCCAAAGGTTTCCGGACAACCTACTACAGGGGTGCCTAAACTTGGTTGTAGAGGGCAGATGTCCTGCATAGTTTAGCGCAAACTTCCCTTTACACTTTCTTCTGGAGGTTTCTAATATTCATAGAAAGAGCTTGATTAGCTGGTTCAAATGTGTTTAATTGGAGTTAGAACTAAAATACGCAGTACACCAGCCCTTCAGGACCGAGTTTGTGCACCACTGGTCTACTATTTCCGGTAGAAATTCAAAGTGCGCTTGGACATAAATTTGATTAGAAATACAAACTCGAGTAAACAAACTACAAACATGGTGGATGAGACCAACCATCAAGTAGAGATGCTTTGGTATAGTTTTTTTAAGATATGTTTTTAGGGTTTTTTAACCTTTATTTTATAGGACAGTAGAGCTGAGACAGGAAAACATGGGGAGAAGAGAGAGAGAAAGGATCAGGAAAGGACCTCGAGCCAATTAAACTCGGGTCACCGTGAGTATCTCAGTGCTATGTCGACGCACTAACCACTAACCACTAAACATTAGCTGAGCAGCTTACTGTACATCATCTGGCATGCTCACTCCTGCTACTGTTTTGAATTTGGACTGCAATAACTACTTCAACCACTAGGTGTCAATCCTACATACTGCACAGTAACTCACAGCAAACTGTTTCCCCGGGCATGTTCCAATTGAGCCTGCCCTCAAAGTCCTAAAACTATAACCACTAAGAAGATCAGAGAAACAGATGCCTGCATGCTCCTCGGAGACATGCACAGATTTTAAGGGGGAGGGACACCTAACAGATGTTACAACCAAATTCAGACCACAAGCAAATGCTGGCATGCCTTCCTCCTCGCCGTGACCTCAACTTCAATCAGTTTGTTCTAAAACTTACAAAGCAAAACATCTGTGAGTGGCACACGGTTCTGAATGCTAGCTGTAAGGAGGTTTAAGCTTAAAGGCAGTGTGCTATGAGCATATAAATGTAGACGCAAAGGGCAAATTAGTCTCAAGTTAAAAGGCAGATTCTAGGTCCGGAGGGAAATTAAGACCTAATGACCTGTATGAATAGCCACTTTAGCCCCTTAAGTGAAAGAAACATTGCAGACTGCTTCATAAATGTTTTCATTCTGTTTTAAAGCGCTTACTAATGGTGAAAACCATCTGTCCAGATTTATCAATGCCTGGTACAAGTAAATTAACAGATATCAGCATATGTTTCTAGAGAAAAAAACAGAAGAGCACAGAAGCTAATAAGGTGTCTGTGACTACGTTTACATGGACATCAGTAATCAAATTATTTACCTTAATCTAAATAAGACAATAAGATTATTAAAGTGTTTAAATAAATTGCTTTTTGAATGTTCCTTTTATGATCCCGTTTTACATGTTGTAACACATAATTCAATTAACGTCATTGCGTCACCACGCTATCCACATTTCCTCCGGAGTTCCATGTAATTTCGGGTGTTTAATTTTTATTTAGCAGACTTTAACTGCAGTTTGGCACTTTCACTTTCATTCAGGAACATTTCATGCATGCCCCCCGTGACTAACTGAGATATTGGATGAGAGTCTGAACTGCTGGAAGAGTGTCGTTTTAAAAGAATGATACCGCACGCCATATGGGGGGAAAAAACTCAGCATTTCCTGCATGTGTCTGTGGTCCTTCACTGACTCGTTAGGTGCAAAGAATATCGCAAAATGCAGCGAAAAGTCCTACATGACGGTAATAGTTTGATTCAGGTGTTTACATATCTGTACTGCACTTCAATAATGTGACTAAAATCGGCATACTCCACATGTCTTAATTCAATCTCTGTTTAGTTCGATTATGACCTTAAATTAATAAAAAAATGTATGTTTACATGGTAGACTCTTAATCAGAGTATTGTCTTAATCGTATTAAAATCATATTATTGGTATCCACGTAAACATACTCTGTGGTTAGGGATCCAAAAGAAAAAAGAAAAAAGATTTACCTTGATTGCGGTAGTCCTTTTTTGCTAAGGTCAATCCTAACTTTTTCTCCAACATGTCGGTATATTTCCACAAGGCAGTTCATGGCCGCATCTCGAACCTGGGCAGATTAATTGAACAACAATTGAATAATTATACTCATTTTACATGGGTCTCAAAACTATATTAAACATATAAAGAAATAAAGACGATTTAAACTCGTCTGAAAAATTATTATACTAGAGTCCATATTAAAACAAAGTAAAGGCTCCACTTTAATGTTTCAAATAAGTTCTGTGAATTACATTTTCATCCAGTATAACATAGAACAATGTCAAAATAAAAACCTTTTTAATCAATACCAGTTCTAAATGAAATGCATAAAAGTTATCAAACTAAAGTTTATTATATATTAAATAATAAAAACATAAACCCCGCAGATTGAAGGATAGCTGAAAAAGTCAAATCTTTTAAATTACAACTAACCTTTATTTTGGGGTTTATTTTTAATATGGGATCAAATGATTCTTGCTCTAAATATTGCTACTAGCATAATTCTTCTAGTAAATCTATGTTTTACAATTAAATTGCTGTCAAATTAAAATGCAAAATAAAATGAAATGGGCAAAAAAAATCTTTAAAAATGTCAAATGTATTATTTATTGAATGAACACTAAAGTACATCCTTTTTTCAAGGAACAGCAAAATCACCACCAGAGGTCACTATAACTTAATGAAAATGTTTCTGGCCACATCTATTGTTCTATTAAAAAGCCATGTCATGCAGATCAGGCTCTAATCTTTGAATGTCTCGCATTACAGCAAATGTTCATACCTGACTTGTGGGGTCTCCAAGTAGATTACATATATGTGGTACAATTTTGCTGAGAGTTAAGCCTTGGGCACCGTATCTGAAAAACAGAAGGGATGGTGAGAGGGAGGGCAGTATTAGTGCATCATGGGGGGGGGGTTTAAATCTTTGTCAAGTCCAGCTTTAATGGCTTATCCTACAAGAATGTGCTGCTTCATTTTCAATTTAACAACTTCATTTTTCTACTCAGCAGAAAAAACTCCAACATGAGAAACTGTAAACATAAATGTCAATGTAATTGTTTCCAATAAGTGAAACTGAAAGCTAAGCTGAGATGAGAATAGAATAGAACTTACGAGTTGAGTGTTGAGATGAGACAGAGACAGACTCCCTCTCTGGTCCGGTTGTTTTTGTGTTTGAAACCCCCCAGCATTCTATCCCATATGTACTGTAAAAAGACAATCTGAATGTAATACTATCACTCTAATACAATTATATGCCATCTAATCTTATTAAGAGACCTCCTGTCAGCCTTTTCATGGAACAAAAGGTTTAATTCATTAACACAATGAAATTTAAAAAAGGCATTTAGCAAGAGTAATTCTGTGAGTGGAGCAGGATGTTTAAATATTACATTAAAACTATTGTTTAGGTTGATGTGATATAAAAAAAATTACATATATATAGCAGGTATGCTTTCAACAGTAATCCACCGTATTCATGAAGATATAGCAGAGTTAGTTTGAGAGTGAACATCCACAAGCTAATATTTAGTCTAAATTAAGACAAATATCAGCACAAAATACCTGAGGCGTAGCTGACTGCTCCATGATCTTCAGCAGCAGGATTTGATCTTGGTCTCTGACTTGATCTTTGGCATCACCCAACCGATCTATCAAGCTGGGTAAAACTGGAGATAGAGAGAATGAAGGCTTAGACAGGGATGTGCAAAATAATTATTTTCATTACTGATTGGTTTAATAGTTTATTTTAGGGAATCTTTAAATAACTGGAGATTTCCAGATTTTTATTTTACATTCCAGACAATTTTAAAGTCCAGGTTTCCAACTTCACATGAAGGGAATAGTCAGTTCATTTTCAAAGAAGGCAACACAAAAGACACTGAAACTAGCAGTGGATTCCTGTACTACTTTTATTTATTTCTTCTTCTTTTTTTTCCAGAGTTTCCAATTCAAATTGACAGGACAGTGGAGAATATAGACAGGAAAGCAAGGGAAGCAGAGAGACGGGAAGGACATAGGACCTTGAGGTGGGAATCGAACTGGGGTTGCTGTGAACAACGTAGTGCCATGTGCCATTGGTGCCGATGTGCAACTTTTATTTTACTCTTAAATGTGCCAGCATGACTTCCATGTATTCTTTTTTTATCATTATTTCCCATGGTAGAACCAATTGTTTCCACAATAGTAATTATCTTTAAATAATCTTTGAATAAGGGCTTAACATCAAGTGTGCTTCTCGACAGTGTCATCTGTATCTTAAATTGTGAGTGTCCTTTAATTTTCAATGGATTCTGACTGGCTGTCAGTGTTTTATCATTCATAAGCTGGGAAAAATTGTTCTGAAAGTGAACCCAATGATATTGTTCCTCTGTATTTTTATCGTTGTGGTTGTGGTGTGAACTAGGCTATTTTATTTTATTTTTTCCCCACATCGCAAATGATTTTTAAAACTAAATCTTCATCGTTATCTTTCTATTCATCATGCTTGGCGTGAATGGCCCTTTAGAGCGGCTGACTGTAGTATTGGTAACGTAGTAACCAGCAGTAAACAAACAAAGTATAATGAAGAGAGCTGATTAGTCACGTGGGTGTAAAGTTTGCTACTCCAAGTTTTTCCAGCAAAGCGTTTTCATCTCCCATTGTTCACATTTACTCTTTTTGCCCAAGTCTTAAACCGTCTCAAGCGAGTGTAAATACGTTTGTGAATAAAGGGATTTTTATTCCAATTTGGGCATTTCTATTACTCATCTTTCATGTGAAATGCGTATTAACACAGTGTGATGGGAACCCAACTACTGATGGTTCTAAAATTCATTGATGAACACAGTCATTTTGTTACAAATATAACGTTAAATGACTGCAACATCAACGCTTTAAAGCAGATGATGTTTAAGAAGCAAATTCTCAGAGGGTTTTAGTGCATCCTGACAGTCCGAGTACTAAAACATTCTGAAGGATGTTTCGTCTCTTCATTCAGACCCTCTTACATAAAAATAATTCATACTTTTTATAAAACTACAAACAACATGAAAACAAAGTGTCATTCAGTGAGCCTTTACAATTTTGTTTATAGATTTCATATAGATTTTACAAATGAAATATAAGTGTTCCCACCTGTACCAACTTGGGGCCGAAATCGGTCCTGTAATCTTGTCACTAAGGCAGATAGAAGGTCCATTCCCAACAAAGCCAACTGAAAAAGAAAAAAAATACAACATTAAATTACACAGAAAAAATACTTTTAAATGTGTGCAACATTACAATACAATAGCTCAAATACATTTCCATTGTCTAGGCATTACAATGAACAAGGAAAGCAATCAACTAATTAAGTTATCCACCCCCAACAGTTTGAAAGAGCAGAGCAAAGGATTACGGGTAACAAACTAGACTTTTCAGTATGAGCAATGAACCACATTCTGGGTAATTTCAGCTGAATTCAAAATAAACTACAAAACTACACTAAGATTACAAGCTAGCTACACCCAAATGTATCCTTTGTCTGAATGAGTACAGCAATGGTTTATGGCAGGGTTATTAAATTGGTGGCCCGTGGGCCGAACCCGGCCCCTAAGGCAATTTGTTCCGGCCCTCCAATTAGTGTGACCAAGATATAAAAAAATTAATTTAGTTAAGTCAAAAAACGGCCGCTATAGTTATAAAGTGACGTGTGTCTGTTCAATACAGCATGAGCTGCGCAGAGCGTGAGTCACCTGACATTAAGCGATTGGTGCAAGCAGCCGAAAACATTTGGATGTGTTTGTAGAAAAGGCCTTTTGTACAATGCATAAGCCGATTTCACTATTAACTGCGCTTTAGTTCGTCACAGTTAATTAATTGTAAAGGCTTCTCTAAACCACATTTTTGTTGCACAGAACGAAACTGCTGCAATTAAACAAAGTTATGCCAAGTTGCCAACTGTCCACTAGTTTAAAGTTCCAAGCTTGACAACCGAGGCTAATCCGCAACAACACCGGATTAACTATACTAGGGGGCCGTTCCCATATTACGTCTTTTCCACGTGCAGGTTTGTTATTTCTAATGTAAGAACATATACCAATATGTGGGCGCAAGCGAAGCAATGCACTCGCGCTTTTCCAGGCGCAAGCAGTAGAAAACATCTCACGCCGTAGTGGTGAGAGATGTGCGTGCCTTTCAGTGCAATGTAAACAAAAGATATGTTAGACAAATGATTATTAAAATGATTATGTATAAGAACGCAGATGATAACAACAGTTAATCTAAATTGCTTAGCTAATATAAAGCTTATATTTACATTAGACGTGATAACCGTGAAACCAAGATTATTCTTCAGACTATTGCACAATCTATAATTGTTGCATCCATAATTGTTATGCAGTTTAAAACATAACCTGAATGTGTCTGAATGTAGAAGAAGCCCACTTAAGCAATGCACTGCTTTTGTTGTGCTTTGAAATACAACATTTGAATATGTTTGTTAAAAAAGCCTATTGTACAATGTACTGATAAAATGTTGTTTCAAAATACAATATATTAACATTTAAATGTAGAAAAAGCCAATGTGGGTGTCTTAAGGAGCAAAAATACAGCATATGGGCTCATATGCTGTTGTGTCCACTCATATTGCAAGTCATATCTCTTCGGCCCTTCGTTTGGGATGCTTTTCATGAACTGGCCCCCATGACAAACTAATTGAATAGCCCTGGTTTATGGGCAAACAGTCAAGAAACACCTGGTTAAACTAACTTTTTATTCAATCTATTTTTTAAACATATTTGTGTGGAAGAAACAGAAAAAGGTAGTATGAAGTTCTGAATTCAGCATCAGCCAACATAAGTGCAAAAGATTATGGGTAACCGTCTAGAAATCCTGGTCTGAATGAGCAGTGCAAAGGATTATGGGTAAATCCCCAAAATCTAATTTGTTTTGCGCTTACTCAGCCTTTTTGATACTATAACCAAAAGTGTTCCTTTACAGTGCAGTTTTAGCAGACATACTGATACTTCCCTGACACTGTCTACATTTTGATCTCAAATTTCATTCCAACCATCACATAGAAGGGTGGCACAAAACAAACAGGATCCACATGCTCCGCCCAAAACCTCAACTTTCCTTGTCATGGGGTTGATAACTGTTTAATGAACGCATAGTGAAAACAGGCCTGCTAATACCATATCAAAACCATCGCATCACCTGCTTTCTTCAAGTCAGTAAACGGTGCATTTTTTGGAAACCCTCTACAAAGTTAAATGATAATACGAAACCAGCTTGTGTAACCAATGAAAACTGAAGGGCGTGTCTGGGAAAATAGTGTAAAGAGAGTCATAATTTTAGCAATTTCTTTAAATGTGTAATTCACTTTTAAAAAGTTTATCTGTTGTCATTTATTCATTCCTGCCCTCTTGAATTATTTCACACGTGTATTTAAGCAGCAGGGCTTGACTGTAATATATCTACTATAACAAAGTTTTGATCCTTTGTTCTCAGCCATGCAAAAATGACTGTAATTATGCTTAAAGTACAGGACTGAGACACAGATCAACCACATCAGCTGAGGAGAGTATTAAATGCCTTCAAGGAGGTGTAAAAAAAAAGGCAAGTCATATCATGTGGCACTGGGTTGCACACAGTTTATTTCTTTGTTGTCTTCTTTTTTTGTTTTCACACATTCTAAAAGATGGAAACAGATTTAGCTGCTTTCTATTTTTATACATTCTATATAAATTCTTTACTTTATTAATATTATTCAAATGTGTTTTTAAAAAGAAATGGGCAAGGAAAGCTGCAATAAATTAAACAAAAGTGGCATTTACAGTATTTTTAAAAGTAAAAAGATATACATTAGAAATAAATACTGTTCTTATGAACTTCATAAATAAAAATGTAATTATAATAAAGGGTAAAAGCAATACTACAAATAATAAAGGTTTCATAAATCAGCATATTTGATTGAAGATTCATGAGACACTGAAATGATACTGATAGTTTTGCAGTCATCACAAGAATCAATTACGACTTAAATTACACACTCAGAAATAAAGGTACAAAATGTGTCACTGGGGTGGTAACTTTTCAAAAGGTAAATTTTTCTGCCTAACTGTGCGTTCACACCGAAAGCGCTGAGAGCGTCAAAGTAGCTGGCAGTCATTAATTTTCAATGGAAGCTGTGAGGAGCATCTTCGCCAGTGTGGGCGTCGAGGACATCTTTATTGTAATGAGCTATGACACGGTTCGGCCGGCAAGCATTCAGAATGTAGAAGTCCACAGCTTGAGAGCAGTTCAGAGAACACAGTCCTGTGACCTTAGGTTCCAACCACAGTTGTTCCCATGGATTTGATTATTGCGGTCGCTGGATTTCCAGTTATTTTCCAGGAATCTCATGGTAACTACAACGACAGTACAAAACAGTATAGCTGCTTCTAAATATTTCTGACATGTGGAAACATATTGGATAAATGGAGTACAGCCACACCACACACAACATCTTGATCTTCCATAGTTAAATGAATTTGATAAAAAGCGTGCAGCATTTTCATGCTAGAAAGCATGTTTTATGTGGCAATATAACAGATTTGCTGATATGCTGCAACAGCCCCTTTAAATATGAGATCAATGTTGCCAATATTGAGATTCAATGAGTAAAGCAACACACTATGGGTAACAAAGTTCTACAGTAGATTTCAGCTAAATACTAAATAAACTACAGTTCTACCCTAAGATTACTAGCTAGCTATGCCCAAATGTGTCCTTTGTCTGAATGAGTAGATGGCTTATAGGAAACAGTGAAAAAAAACTGGCAAAACAAACTTTATTTAATCTTTGTGTGGAAGAAACAGGAAAAAAAGCAGTATGAAGTCCTGAATTCAGCACTAGTCAATATGAGTCGCCAATAGAGCAGTAAAGGCAGACAGTGTTGTCGATAGGGCAGACAGAGCGAACTTTGATGCCCTCCTTAAAATACCTAAAAAGTACAAAATGTGTAGTAACAGTATCTAAAAGGTACACAAGGAAACCTTAAAGCTACAAAAGTGTTCCCTAAAGGTATTAATGTCCACCTCCATGGTACAAAAGTGTGCCTTTTGAAAAGGTACCACCCTAGTGACAGATTTTGTACCTTTATTTCTGAATCTGTATGTAAAAACTGAAAATGTAACAAGCAAAACTCAAATGACATTTCACAATAATACTGTTTTACAGATTTTTTTATCAAATAAAATGATAAACAAATCTTTTGATGAACTAAATATTTGAGAAATATTCAAAAAAAATCTTGCTCATCTTAAACATTTGATCAGTATATTTCAATGTGCACATATTAACATGCATGGTTTACAGTTTCAGAAACAAAACAATGATGTAATCTTATCTCGCAAAATATTTGGACTATAGCAAAACAATCAGCAAATCTGAACGCAAGCAAAAAGTTAAGTCTTCCGTCTGTCTTTTGATAAGACAGAGAGTGATGAATATTTAACCACACCCACTATGTGTCCAATCCCCGCCCAGTCCTCATGCCTTGTAAGCCCACCTTCTTCAATGTGCACCCAAATCATTATCTCACCAGCAACCTCCTGCTTCAGACCGTCTTAGGCTGCCAAATTTAAACATCCCCTATCCTGCTATTTATATCACTCCAATCCACAACGGTCGAAGAAAAGAGCCAAGGACTATTGTTCTGCTTGCTGAGCTTTTGTTTCGTCCTGCCGTGCCTTCTTTTGCTCCAATATTTTCTCTGCTTTTATGTAAACAGTTGATAGGAAATACATAGGAGCATTATTGATTATTTTGGTTTCTGCTCAAGGCTCAAATCAATACAAGAAATTGAAATACACCTGTCCAGAGAAATGTTGGATACAGGATAGAAATAAAAGAGGAGGCGAGCATCTGTCAGAAGAAAACACTAACGAGACAGATCTGTTTTGCAGAGATGTGCTCATTCCCCTGGTTTTGTCATCTTCAACAATTCATACCGCCATTCTTTTCAACCCAACATTGCCTGTACATTCCCCAGTACATCAGGATGCTTAACCTTGTGCATTGCATAAACATAAAAAAAGGTTCAAGTCATGAGGAATGAGATTTTTCCTGAATAGTTCAAAATATAACTGAACACTACAATTCATTCTTTCATTTTTTCTTCGGCTCAGTCTCTATTTTAGGGGTCGCCACAGCAGAATGAACCGCCAGATATTCCAGCACATGTTTTACACAGCTGATACCCTTCCAGCCACAACCCAGTATTGGGAAACACCCATACACACTCGTTCACACACACACACACACACACACACACACACACACACACACACACACACAAAAACACACAAAGACACAAACACCCCCACTGTGGGGGAAACTGGAGCACACAGAGGAAACCTACGCCCACACAGGGAGAATATGCAAACTCCACACAGAAACGCCAACTGACCCAGCCGGGACTCAAACCATCGACCTTCTTGCTGTGAGGCAACAGTGCTAACCACTGAGCCACTTTAAAATAAACAAGATAAATCATGGTGTCCCCAAAATAAATCTTTTCAGGCAGTAGGTCAAACCCTGAGTGGAAAATGGGCATGCATTCCTAAAACAATACAAGTAAAACATAAATAAATAAATGGCACTAAAAATTATACAAATATCTTCTCACCTCAAGCATTTTCCTCTACGCTGAATTAAGGTATACATTTTAGGCTATTACAGGCAGCAAATTACATTTTTATTTCAGTATTTAGCTAATTTGCTAAGACAACTGCTATTTGAGCAATGAAAATCTAATTTGTTTCCTATTTGATTTGAACTGATTCACTTTTGCATCTAGTTTGTTAGGCTACATTTCCTCCAATAATTTAATCTTCATACAAACTGCTTTTTTGATACACAACTATTCCAATGTAAGGAGTTGGCAAATTTGGTAAAACATTTTTGCAGGAAGTGTCATCTGATAAAAAAAAAACTGCATTTACTGAAAAAATATAGTAAATACGCTTATATTATGAAACTTGATGATAATTCTCACTTGGTTGAGGTAGAAACCATGAACCTCTGTAGTATCATCATTATCTGGTTTCATTCCAGATTGATGTAGCTGGGAAAATAACCTCGTCCCAGATTCTCACAGGAACATCGTCCTCATTAGACCTGTCCAAACGATAGGACTTTATCCAGGCCAGTGAGAATGTACTGAAGGGCGCAGGATGAACAGTCTGCTGACGTGATCAGTGTTTAAAAGAAAATACTAACGAAAACAATACCATGTGTTATTCTAAAATGAGTCAAAAAATATTTTATGGTAAGATCTATATCTATTTCTGCCATTTGCATAAAGTTGACCTGGAGGTCAAACAGCTATTTCTGAAGGCTTGAATGGGTTTATGGTGTGCACTTTAACATGATTATACTTTGTTTAACAAAAATAGACATTACAAACAAACAAAAAAAAAAAAACACTTTTTGTGTTGTTCACATGTTTTACATGGTAGCTTCTGTTATCCTAAAACTGGGCTCTGATTGGTCAGCAGGCCAAGAGTGTTTTGATAAACTAGCAGTCTAGAGCAGTGGTCCCCAAGCAGCAGGACTTGACGCTTACTTTTTTCAAGAGTAGCGCTCCTAAGTTGAAAAATTTTGAAGCATATTAAAGAATTTTAGGAGCGCAGTGGAAATATTTAAAATAAAGTGTTTTTTCCTAATAAATGCACACGAGGAGATATTTAGAAGCAAAGCAGTTTTATTCATTTAAATACAATAAGTACAATAGGTGTATTTTAATGTATAACAGCTTAAATAGTATTTAAAATTTTTTTTATAATTTAAGCTGTGGCGCAGTGGGTAGCACGTTCGCCTCACAGCAAGAATGTCGCTGGTTCAAGCCTCGGCTGGGTCAGTTAGCGTTTCTGTTTGGAGTTTGGATGTTGTCCCCATGTTGGCGTGGGTTTCCTCCGGGTGCTCTGGATTCCCCCACAGTCCAAACACATGCGCTATAAAGGAATTGGGTACGCTAAGTTGTCCGTAGTGAGTGTGAGTGTGAGTGTGAGTGAGAGTGAGAGTGTGAGTGTGAGTGAGAGTGAGAGTGAGAGTGAGAGTGTGAGTGTGAGTGTGAGTGTGAGTGTGAGTGAGAGTGAGAGTGAGAGTGAGAGTGTGAGTGTGAGTGTGTGTGTGTGTGTGTGTGTGTGTGTGTGTGTGTGTGTGTGTGTGTGCGTGTGTGCGTGCGTGTGTGTGTGTGTGTGTGAATGAGTGTGTATGGATGTTTCCCAGTGATGAGTTGTGGCTGTGTAAAACATATGCTGGAAAAGTTGGTGGTTCATTTTGCTGTGGCAACCCCAGATTAATTAAGGGACTAAGCCGAAAATAAAATAAATGAATGAATTTAAGCTGTAAGAAGTTTAGCTAGTGGTCCACAGCAGGACTGGGATCAAATTGCTCTAATGAAGGCCTCTCTAAACTGATCTGAATTAAGTCTTCAGTTGTGGACATGCCTAGACAGCTTTTTGTTAAATGTTTGATCCAGTTTCAAGGCGAAAAATCTCTTTCACACTGGGCAGCAGAAATAGGGAGTTATTAGGTTATTGTCAAGTTAATGAAAATGTGCAATATAGTTAATGCAAACATCACATGACCAGAGCTATTTAATCTGTGTTTGTATCATAAGAAGATTATGGCTGTATCCATGGTCCCAAACAAAACATTAATTTTATAATAATATATATTGTACACATTATCTTTAATATAAATATACTTGCAGTAGCTAGATTTAAACACACATTTTCTCTACAGCAAATAAAAAATGTGACTTTTAAGAATAATTTTATCAACATTTATTTATTTGCATAACATATTCAACCAATTCCACCCTACTTCCCACATGGGAACAGTAAGACAATATAAAGGAAGACACAACTGCAAACTCATGTGCAAAGCTGACACTGTTTACAGAGCACTTTATCATTCAGGGCTTCTTAAAGAAGATATGAATATGGGAATCCCTTTATAAATTAAAGTTTCCTTCTGTCCCAAAGTAACACCATCTTTTCTATTTTCTATTAAATTTTAATGACCTTCAGCATTCGAATACTTTCTTATTGATTTCTTATTCTTTCTTAACAAACAAATTAAAAAAATAAGTTTGTTTCGTTTCAGTGTACACCACTGACAGGTCAAATCTGCTCTCTCTCTCTCTCTCTCTCTCTGTCTGCTGTAGTGTTGGTGCTGCTGAAGGATTGAGATGCACCAGCCAAAGTTTGTGAATAAAGTAATGCAAAAACGAATACAATTAATATCGAAAGCGAAAGCAGAATCTCGGACATGGCCCTGGAAAAGAGAATGTATTGTCACCCCAAATAATGAGCTGGATCAGTCCATTTAGTAAAATGCTTTTACTTTCCCGCGTGTCCTCGCGGTCTTCTCAAAGCTGGCTACCGAAGTCAGAACAACGGTTCTGTATCCAGAGCGATCCAGCGCGTCTCTGTGGGTCTGCATGTGAGTCTGTGGCAGAGTGTTCTCAGTTTCTCGCGAACACAGAACCGGGACGCCCCAATATCTCAGCCGCGCAGGTAAAGTCTGTGTGGGAAGCGCTGATGTTCACTAGACAGTAGACATGCCACGATATGCCATGCTTGGCCAAATTGTAGACGTTTTCTATGAGCCTCGCAAGTTGTGCGACACGCCGCCATTCGGTGCCATGCGTTACTTAGAAAGTACTTTACAAATCAATGTCAAGACCGCTTGACATGAAAGTAAATAAACCAGCAGAGATGTGCTGTTGTTGATAGCGTGATAGATGTGCTACAGTCACAATAGATTTCCAACTTAATGCACCATAAGTTAGTGTGAAGAGCATGTTGTTTTACCGTGGCCGAGTGAATTAAGTCATCAATCGAGCATATTAAAAAAATAAAAAAAAAAAAATAAAAAAAATTAAAAAAATCGCACATGTGCAACTAAATAAATTTTCCAGTTCGCACACGTCTATTTTTTGTCGCAAATGTGAGCGAAATGGTCGCACTGTCGAGCCCTGAGCAGACCGGTCAACGATTGACAATTTTACTGTGTCCCGGGGGTGTGTATACGTAGATTGCTAGACGACCATCAACTGTTTTCCCAGAGGATGACAAGCTGACAAAACATTGCTGCAACTCTACGAGTTACGATACGAGTTTTATTAATGAAGAAAATTAAAAAAGCACTGCAGTGTTTGGGTGTTCTGTGTTTGTCTGATATAATTGATCTACTGAAATGTGTATATTACATACAAAGTATGAAGCTGATTGGTCCGTTCTTGTTACATGATTCACGGTGCAGGCACCCTTCTCATCACCCCTCCCCACCACATCCCTCCTCGCTCTTCTTCAGACATGTCGCGCGCACCCTGTCAAACACCACCAAACCACCCCCTCGACAGCTGAGCGAAACTGCAAAATAACCTGTGAAACTCTGACCAATGTTAGGAGCGTTTACTTACAAGTGACTTATTTTGGTCCGTTTAGAAACTTTGCCGTGTGAAAGCGAACCGCACCAAGAACAAAGAGCAACAATGTAACAATTTGAATCCTTGTTTCGGAACAAATTAATCGATTCACAGATGTGAAAGCACCCTTAAAGGAGTAGTTAACCCACCAATGTATATTTCCCCACCATTCCTCTGTTAAACACAAAACAAGATAATCTGAAGAAAGTTGGTAAAAAGCAGCCATTGACATTCATAGTAAAAACAAAAATACTATAGAAGTCAATGGCTTATTTTTTCCAGCATTCTTATGGAAGATATACTCTTCCTTGATGTTCAACATAAGAAAGAAACAACTGAAAAATGAGTAAATGATGGCAGAATTTCCATTTTTGGGTGAACTAATCCTTCTAAGATGTCACAAATGCAGGAAGAAGATTGTCATAGTCTCTACCAGCCATTTGGTGTAGGCCATAAAAAGTCAGTTGTGTAAAAATAAATACTGAACTGTGAGCATTGTAACCATGTAGATGCTGTTTATACACACAGAGCAACGTTACACACTAACTAAAGTTAAAAAGTGAATATCATAATTAAGGAGCCCAATAAGTCTGCTTCGATAAATCATTTGCTTCTATAAAGGCTTTACTTGTTTGTCACAGAGTTCTGAGCATTCTCTGTGATTTTCCAGGAGTCAAAAAAGAACAGCTGGGATAAAATCAACAGGCCCAGACACGGGTGCAAGAAATCTAAATAGGCATGCTTCCCATGTCCTGAGCCATTATTATTATCATACCTGCAACTGCACCATCACCAAGATGAAGTAATGGTCTTGCACCCTGCATTAGCCACGTATATTGTCGGGACTGTGAATTCAAAGGCTTTTTATTGGATAAGCTGGTCTCAGGTCAGTGCTTGAGGGAAATTCAAGGCTGTCTGTAATATAAGACTAATGTTGCACCACAGCTGTTCTCAAGTAGTAGAGCGGCTTCCTGAGTCATTGGTGAAAAAAGGCCTGAGGGACGTCAGGAGCCGCTAAGTGGAGTCTGAAACAAGAAAACGCCTACGATGATGCATGGAAAAATAGAAAGTCACACAACACGCAAGAAGCTCAAGAAGCACCTATAGTGAACAACACTCACATCAGCAGACACTTTCTCGCTCTGCTTGATTTTATTTTGAGAAACGGCTGAAATGAGAAACCTGCTCATCCTACACAATATAAGTGCTTCCCACAAGGCTTTTGTTATTTCCGTTTACGACTGCTATGCTCTGGCTGCGCACTGTCATGTTGCCTGAGATTAGAGAATGCTTTGATGCTTCACTGAATCTCTTGTGAGTTGTGTAAAATTACACAATAAAGGTCCAAAAACTTATTCAGGGTGCACTCACACTAGGCTATTTGAACCGTGCCTGGGCGCGTTTCCCGTTTCCTTTGACAAGTGTGAGTGCTCCCAATAGGGCCCAGATGCAGTTCAGTTGGCCGGCCCTGGCCCAGTTGTAAAAGGTGTGCCAGAGTGCAGTTTAGTTGGGCTTTGGCGTGGTATGCTTGTAGTGTGAGTGCAAGGCCTGCCTGAGTGAGAAACTGAAGACACAATGCCTCTTTTAAGGGACTTTTATGATAATCAGGACTTTCACAAGGACTTTTATGATAATTTTTAAGCTTCAGAAGTGGTGGATCTGTTGGGCAAAATATTTGACTGCGTGTCACTGCATCCCAAATGACAAAAAAAATCCAAAAAAGTGTGCTTCGACGCGGTTTATGGCTACTGTACCTTTAGTTTGAGTATGCCTTAAGTGTACTGGCCTTATTCTTCAATGCGGAAGTGCGCTCGTTTTTGCGATTGTTTTAGAACTTCCAATTCAGTTGCCTATGGGAGAAATGACTAGGAATAATAATCGGCTGAAAACGGTCAAACTACTCACTCTACAAACAAGTGTTTGCATGACTATACAGACAAAATAGAATATAATAAGAAAACCTCAGTTTGCAACATCAAGCAACAAAACGAGCTGTTTTTACATCTAAAAATGAATTAAAGTAAATGAGAACGGAAGTCTCGAGCCAAAATTATTCAAATGGCTGCACCCACTCATACGCGGAGAATAAGGTGAATAAAATGAAAAATTGCTTGGTTATGGTCAGTGAAGTGTCTGTTAACAATGACATTCACATTAAAGGGCCATGAAAACCCTCTGTCTCAGTGGGTTTGTCTAGCTCTGTTTAGATGGGAGTGTCGGTGGGAGTGTTGGGAACGTGCTTTGATTCATAATTCGTTATGAATTTATGAATTATTCATAAATAATTAATTCACCTCCGCCTATGACAACAATTCCATTGTCCATCGCGATGTTTCACATTAGACATTTTACAATGCCAAATTGGTCAACATCGCCCAACACTAATTAATTCATAACTAATTTATTATTTGTAGCCTACCGTTTCAACTACCTAACCCGCATGACCTTTGTTTTACCCATAACCAAATCATAAATAAATAAAGATAAGTATCTTAATTTCTTAAGTAAAGATAAGAAATTACCACATGTTAATCACTTTTTTTCCGTGGGACTCTGGCATGAATAGGCAGAATGATCTGTGTCATTATAATGGTGTCGACAAACTTGGTTGGTAAAAAAAGGTGCACAACAAACAGGAACAAACCAACAGTATATGAGGTTTTCGAGTACAAGTATGAAAGTGAAAGATTAAAGCAGTGTACTGACACTGTGACACGTTACCTGATAGATTAAAAAAACTGAAGAGTCGTTAAATAGAGACAAGATTAATTAAGTATCACGTTTAACAACTATAGTGAGACGCAATGATAAACTGTCAAACTTGCACTGCTCTCTGGGGTTTTGTGCTCAAAGCACCTGCTGACTGCTGGAGCTCAGATGTTCGCATATGCTTCAGCTCATGCCAGAGTGTGTGCATGTGTGTGGGTGTGTGTGTGGGGTCAAGTGATGTGCATTTTCAGCGATATAGTGTGGACGGAGATCTTTCAGAAATGCTAGATGAAACTCCAGTGTGGATGTGGATCGTTTTCGTTCTAAAATGCCATTTTAAAACTAAGACATAGTAGTGTAAACGGGGCCTAAGTGTGTATTTTTTGTGAGCGGGTTGCTTGTTCGATGGGGTGGGATAAAGGATCGCGATGCGGCTCAGCATTGTGATGTCTATCGGCCATCGGCGATGGACGATGGCATCGCCTATCGATCCAACCCTAATAAGAAGCATCTAAAGAAAGACTTTTGATGTTTTTTTTTATTAATAAAATAAATTAAAACAAAACTAAATAAAAATTTTATATAATAAAACTCACTGATAAAATATATAAATATTAACTTAAGACCCCAGGGGTAATATTTTAAGCAAAATTTGTCTGACATTTTACAAAAAAAAAACTAAATTCAGAATCCCAGGGCTACAGTGAGCTGCCAGACCAACACAAGCATCTCTAAAAGAAGGTATTGGCTAGGTGCAAGGAGTGCAAGTTTTTAGAACACAATGGTGGACAAAAAGTACAACAGGGAAGCTGTTAAGATCTTCAGAGAACTCATGGGACTGGTTACTGCAGGCATGATCTCCATCAAAACAACATGCACAAGCCACGAGGACCCAAACATAAGCTGGCCGAGAACAAAACAAACATCGCTGCAGCCTAATGGGGCTTCACACCAGGGTTGGAATGTTATACAAGAAATCACAACCAACTTATTAATAGTGCAAGAGAACTAATTGAAATGAGAGTGAGGTATCGTTCGTTCAATGTGCTCTGTGACCTTCATGGCCACTATTAAACTGCATTCATATTTAAACATGCATGAACAGGAGAGAGCTTATTATCACTGTTGTCCTCATTGTGACCTCATCACCTTAGTCTTTATGTAAGAGACAGAACACACAGCAACATCCACACATACACACACAGTCCTAACGGAGATCACTACAGGACAGTGTGAAGCAGACAACAGTACTCAAATATGCAAAGCACTGACAACACTATCCCCATTTCAACAATTGGAATGTTAGTACAATAAATGTCACTGCATTACTTAAAATCTTTTTAAATGGCTTGTCTTGATAATGGCATCACTATAAAAACATCAAATGTTTAGAGAAAACAAAAACAACTCCTGCAAAAAAAAACAGCCCGAGGTAAAGAAGAACTTAATTTTCAGAACATTAACCTCTTAACACTGCGGTGGTACCATGAGACAGTGGCTGCATCAGGTGGTGCACTGATATCTGATGCTGGATGATTACCAAATTCATCTCAGATGGTATTTACATACTCTGAGGTATTTCAAAGAACACAACGGCACACATTGTGATGAATAAATCAAAAGAAAGTCTGTGCACCTAACTACTGTTTGAGTTTCTTTCTTTTGTTAAACATAAAAGGACAATATTTTAGGGGAAAAAAAATTATATATCTACTAACTGCATCTCTGTTTAATGTTTATTGCCTTTTCTTTTCTTGTATTTAATTTTGTGTTGTCACTCGTCACTTTATGTACACTGAAAGCTTCTGTTGCCAAAACAAATTCCTTGTGTGTGTGAAGCACACTTGGCAATAAAACTGATTCTGATTCTGATATATATATATATATATATATATATATATATATATATAAATTTATTTAATAAAAAAAATTATAAATAAAAAATAAATAAATAAAACTAACTAAAAAAATCAATTAAAATAAAAAATTATTTATAAAATAAAAATATATATATATTTTTTTAAATTTAATTAATTAAATCAATCTATTTAATTAAATATAGAGGTTTGGACCAAGTGATGAGAGAAATAAAATTTTTGTGTGAACTATGAATGAATCAGAATTTGAGGAAAAAGAGTAATTTTATTGAAAATCTTATTTAAAAAATATAAAAATAAAATAAAACAAAATAAATAAAATTGTGTCAATTTCTTTTACAAAACATGAGACTCTTTAAAAAATCAATATTGAGAATACACTGTCAGAAAAAAAAAGAGTACAGTTGGGGTCCATTTGTAAACACTTGGGGTACAAATGATGAAGTTGTACCCTCAATAGTTCAATATAGCACCTTAAGATACTTACATGTACCATTTAAGGGTAAAAAAGGTACAAATATGTTCCCAAATGTCAAAGGGTCCATGTTTGGGCCATTTAAGGTCCAAACAAAGGTACAATCACTTGTGTGAAAAAAGGAGCGAAAAAAGGAGTGAAAAAAAAGTCAACGTGTATGAAATGGTCATTCATTTATGTTATGAGTTGTTGGTTATTTGGAAGAAATGCACAAAAAACTGTACATTAACAATAAAAAATGATTTAATTATATAAAACATGGCCTTACAATTAATATTATAAATTAATATTTTTGATTTAAGAAAATGTTAACATAAATCCATAAAAGTGAAATGACTTATTATACACAGACCTGTTTTTGATTATCAGATTTAATAAACTACTACAATTGACAAACAAGTATAAAGTACAAAATGTATACAATAGGAAATAAAGATAACCAGATTGGTAAACAAAGACAGTACAACAGGGTATCATAAATAAATAAATACATTATTAAATTATTAAAACAATTATAAAACGTAACTAAATAATAGCCTACTGCTAAAATAATACACCTGAGAACAAATAATAGATTTAAAAGACCAAAACTGGCCGTTAGATATACACAGGATGTATTAAATATCTTGTTTTAACTAAAATAGAGAGATTGAATCTAGCGGCAGATTCGAGATTGACTGGCCGAAGTAAAGCTGCTGTCGGCGGGGGAGAGAAACAGGAAGCTCCCGCTGACAGAGTCCACATTCACTGAAGCACATCGTCAAATACGTGCTATCTTTGTAAATAAACTGCCGATTCGAGTTAAACACAACTACATTCTCGCCTGAAATACTCTTAAAACTACATTTTGTGACAAATTAGATGAATTAGATTTATTTTAAACCTGCGGGTCTGTAGCGGGATATTATCCATAAACTTTCGCTTAGCATTAGCAGCCAGCAAATTTGAATTCGTGTTGTCCAATGGGATTTTGCCCGCCCAGTGTATTCATAATGCCAGCAGATTACGTGCGATGGTTATTTTCCTTTAATTTAGCTGTTTTACTGCTGTACTGACATTCTCGACGGAGGATCTTCTTGAAGAACTCAAAGAAGCTGGAAATTCGTCTTTAAATTAGCTGGAAAAAATTTGTCTTTATTTCTATAGCGCTTTTACAATGTAGATTCTGTCATAGCAGCTTAACACAGAAGTTCTAGTAAATTGATTTAGTAAATTGATCTAGTAAATTAAAAGATAAAGATATTAAATAGAATCATGCTATTTTAGGTTTGATTGTACTTCAATATTGTTAGACTCACCAGAAAACCATAAATCACTGTTTGTTTATTTATTTTTGCTTGTAATTTATTATAATTTATACAGATGCACTGCATACAAAAAGACTTGATCATCCCAGTCAATCTAAATGAATGAATACTTTCCTAATAGAGCTACTCAATTCATCTGGTGAAATTATATTCATTTTGCAATATATATTGCAGAAAAACAATGTTAAGTTTTTCCAGTATCGTGCAGCCCTAATTTTAACACAATAGTGTATATAACATTAATATCAAAATGTATGTATAAATCAGCCAAAATCACTTTTCATTTAGATTCGAAAGACAATAAGTATCAACAAGGTCTGATTACGACAACACGTGCATTTCCTTCTTCCTCACAATAACATGCCACACAAGCCTGCACTTAGTGGTCAGAGGAAACCTTCCAACTACTTAGAATATATACTCAAGATTGTCTTTGGGGCGAAGCGGGGGCCATCTTGAACCAGTGGAAAAGGAATGTGGACAGTCCTCGGCAACAGAACGGAAACCTGACGGAGGCAGATCTACAGCTGATGTCTCACAAAGTGCATTTTCCCTTATCAAACACACACATGCAGCAGCCTTCACAAACAGCAGGTGCTGACCAGCGCAGGAAAGCTGAAGTCAGCTGAGTGTGCATGAGTGTAGTGTGTGTCAAAGACAACTTTCTCTAATCCATCAAGTTGCTGGCATCTTTAAAGCCAATGTGTGGCATGTAGAAGTTACAGTATTGGTAAAGAGGCAAGAAGTGAAAGCAAGAGTCCAATTTTAGCCTCTTAAGGCACAAGGTGTTTTTTTTTTACATACATTTTTTATTTCTCTTTGTTATTTGGGCTTATTGGAACCTAATTAGAATAGAAACCTAAGTATCATCTTTTAATATTCTGTACTTTTCAAGAGTTCACACTTAGCTGATGATTGATTATAAAGCTTGTTTGGCATGCTGTCCTGGGAGAGAGCCCTGAGCTCATGAGATCCTCAAGCCCGGGGCTCCCTCCCATTGCAAGGCGAGAGGGGAGATCGAGCTCAGGTAAATCTCGAGAACTCCCCTGTTGTAGTGATTGAAGAGCAGATAGTAGTTCTCTTTAACGAGATAGGTACTAGATAGGGAGCAAGTCTATAGTGTTGGTTAATCAATAACTTTGGTTGCATGATTTTTAATCGGTGGGAGGAAACCGAAGAACCTAAGGGGAAACCCACGTGAGCACGGGGAGAACATGCAAACTCCGCACAGAAATGCCCGCTGGTTGGTAAAGCCTAGAACTATTGACATTCTTGCTGTGAGGCAACAGCGATAAGCGCTGAGCCACCATGTCACACGTCAAAAAGTGATGGTAAAGACATGTTTCAAAGGAATATATTTCAAGTAATGTTCCTATTGAAAGTTAACTTCCTATTAATAGAAGTCCTGCAAAAAAACAGGACTGTTCAGTGCTTCCCACACATAGACTTTACTTCAGCGGGCCGTCCATATTAACAGCCGCTCAAGTATATTTGGTGACATTTTTTTATTTTACTATTATAATAATCATCCTTTTAAACTTTTTTTAATATCTGTCTAAGATAGCCAAACATTCGCGTTAAATTAACCAGTGGAAAATCTTTTCTTGCCCTACAAGTTTCCTACAGCTGGTTCTGTGTGTGTGAGAACGGTCAACAACACTTCTCTAGGCCATCTCATATGCTCTGCAGACCCGCGGAGACTTGCCTTTTGAGTACTTAAAAAGCCATAGTTTATAAATCCCCTAAAATGTCATAGATTTCGCTTTTGCTTTCTAAAGTTAATTGTTAATTGTATGCCTTTTTGCATTACTTTTTTTAAAGCCTATTTTCGTTTGGCTTTGCAGCTGACTGTGTGTGCACAGCCGTCCAAGAGTGAGAGAGAAACATTAAATAAATTAATTCTTTAATCTAAACTAAGAAAAACTTTACTATATAGGCTACTCAGAGAGGACAAAATTATCTAAACTGGCTGCAAAATATTTGTACACCATTAGAAATGGTTAATCAACTCATTTGTCTTAATTAAATAATCTATTTTTTATTCTTATAATTATTATAATAATAACTATAATTTTAGTAATATTGTCTGCTTTTCTGTCTTTTTTCTGTCATTTATTTCTCTATATTTTACTAATTTCATGACGTTAATATATTACACACTTTATACACAACTAAAATGCTTTGGCAATCCTGTACAAAACTTCATGCCAATAGCATGAACAGCAACAGCAACAGCTTCATGCAACAGCCTTTTCAAAATAATGTTTATCCAATGAAAAGAAACCGTGCATGACAGTGTCATAATAAATAAAAATGTAATTAAAAATCACATTATTTTTTTTATGTCACATGTACTTGACCATTTACAGGGCTCGAAATTAACCTTTTTTTTTTTACTTCAAAAATGTAGGCGCACTAGACAACGTTTAGTTGCAGCCACCAAAAATGATGAGCACCGTTACATGTTTTATATTAACAGATTCTATTATATATTAACACTCTAATCACAACTAACAAATAAACAAAAATATGCATGCGCTCACCGGCCCTGCATGCACTGCTTGACGTGAATGAGATGAACTGAATTAACAATAATAACTGTGCTGTTCTCACGGGTGCTGTCTGATATTGCACAGATGACATTGACATATAACTTATTATTTGCATACGTCATCTTAATAGCAATAACCGTCTTTTCATGAGCTGCAATATTAGTTTAATCTCAGTGAATGCATGCTCCTTAATGATGGTAAACGCGGTGTCAGTCGCACGACAGCATCGTGATGATTAAATAATGTTAGAACATCTCGTGCTTAAAATGTGTAGATTCAGTGGCAAACACTGTTACCAGAAAACTCTGTCCCACCAGTTTTACGGTGAATGCTTTAATCATTTTTACAGCGGACTTTAAACACTGGAAGACTTTTATCCACTCTTCGAAAAGTGTATGGAATGCTGGAATGACATTCATTACATGACCACTAATCAAATCTACCATTATTTATAACTTAGGTGATTTCTAAAACTAAAAATCTGTCAGTGTTGTTTTCATTCTATCGGATCCAGACCTTTACATTTTCGCGGCTGTAGCTCCCTGTCATCGGAACTGAGGCCCCGTTTACACTAATACGTTTTAGTTTTAAAACGCTACGTTTTGCTACGGTTACGCCATCCGTCCACACTACGCCGGAGTTTTCGAGCCCCGAAAACGGAGCATATTGGAAATGCTGGACAGGCCGTTTTCATTCTAAAACGCTGCTGCTCCGTCTCAGTGTTGATGGGGGAAAACGGAGACATCTGAAATCTGATTGGGGCTTTTCCTCAATATTAAGTAGCCTTCACACAGTTCAGTGACAGTCCTGCATCCTCTCCTTGTAAGTTCAGACTTTGCAAGTTTGATATGGAAAACAAACTCCCGAGTGTGTACATGGTACTTTAAAAAGTCATTCACATCACCCTGGCTATGCTGTTTCACTTTCTTAACAATAAAATGAAAACATGACATAAGGAACTGTCTATTTTTATTTTGATATTAGCAACTTAACAGACATCAAAAAATGTTGAGGCGTCGTGTAGCTGCATAATATGAGCGTCATCTTCATGCATATTTATAACAAAACGGAGTCTATAACTGCCTCCTTTCATTTTCATTGAAAATACGAAACATACCCTCTCTTACATTGAATATCAGTTTTAATAAATAATAAAGGCCATTATAAAAAGTATAACGCTCAATAAGTTTATACAATAGAGAAAATAAAGGCAAGCAATCAGTCAGATGTGGTGTCCGCTGTTACATTAATTAGGATATTAACCTAACTTATCTGTGCTCAGCCAAAACCTGTTACCTGGGAACAAGTAATAGATTCAAAAGACCAAAGACAGGGAATATGTCATTAGATATAGACAACAAGATGAATTAAATATCACATTTAACAAATATAGTGAGATTAGATCCAGCGGGAGATCCGTGATAAACAGTCCGACGTGCACAGCTCTCATATGGGTATGTGCTCAACGCACGCTGCAGCGCATGCCAGAGAGTGTGTGTGTGTGGTCACGTGATGTGCGTCTTCACCGTTTTAGTGTAGACGGAGAGCTGTTCAGAAACGCTGGGTGAAACGCTAGAGTGTACGCGGATCGTTTTCATTCTAAAATGCCGTTTTAAAACTAAAACGTACTAGTGTAAACGGGGCCTGAGTGATTGACAGCTGATATTAACAAATCCATTTGCGATCTGTGCTAGCGCAGTGGGCCAATAAGTAGAGCTTGAAGGCGGGGCAAGCATTGCGGGCTTTGTTTACTGCAGCAAGTTGACATGTCAACTGTTATAAACCCTTCCTGAGCGCTGCGTTTGGTGTTTTTAGGTGCAAAGATGCTTAATGCGTGAATGCCTCCTAATTCCGCGCATGTGGTGAACATTTTGCTGTGAAAACTGGTCGCTCGACATCAATTTTATGCAGTCGCACAAATGCTCCCAAATATATTTCAAGGTCGCATAGATAAAATTTTAGGCGCATATGCGCCCAAAACAGTCGCAATTTCGAGTCCTGATTTATGTCCTGGGGTAAAAGATGTGTTTAAACATTAAAAAAAGAGACTTGGTTTTACCATTGACGATAATAAAAAAGGGTCTGTCTATATCTACAGTTACTTTCATTTTAGTTCAGTGTCACAATGGACACAATATTGGACACAATAACATCAAATAAATAAAAATGGACCAAAATATTAATATTTATTAATTATTAATTATTAGTTTACTCTGCTGTGGCGACCCCTGATTAATAAAGGGACTAAGCCGAAAAGAGGAAATGAGGAAATGCATCAATGAATGCATTAATGCGCTTCCATTAAAGCACAAATAAATGAACGAATGACAAAATTAATGAAGAAATTAATGCACAAATGCATCTATGAAAGCATGAATGAATGAAAGCATGGATGAATGAATGAATAACAATCTAAAACAATGCATTGACCCAAATGAACAGGCAAATGATTTTCCATATATCCTGTATAGCAGCTACACAAACAGAGAGAATTACGAGTAACTAAAAACACAGTTGTGTTGGAGACTGGGGTTGTGTCACTATGTGGCTGTTGGTGTGTTTTGGTCATTCAGCTGAATTAACAGCTCTAGACACGTCCACATCAGCATCTCTGCCACCTCATTTTTATCTCGCTGCTCAAGCAAGACTGAGAGAGAGATGTCTGCATGAAAAACAAAGACGTGTGCTATCCTCAGAGATCTGATCCGATCAGATGTATGAATGGCTGAACTTTCTATATGGGTGTAAAGTTCAGCTCTATTTCCTTCATAAGCATGTATGAGCAGATAATACACTGGCTGTCTCGTTGTGATGTGGGTTGTTTGTGATGCACCATACAGTAGATCCTACTATCTAGACAACATAGCCCCAGAATGTAAACAAAAGAAAATCTACAATGTAAAGCATATTTAACAAAATAAACTTCTACATATATTCTTACTATGGTCCTTACGGTTTATTTTAACTTTTAAGAAGGGGAAACTCAACAACCTGGTTTCAAAGGCAGTCTAAACCATTGCGCTATGAACTAATTTCACAAATGCACATGAATTAAACACAAAAAGAACAAGCAAAAGAATAGTACAAATAAAAAACAATAAGTGCCCTTTAATTAGGGCTGAATGATTCTGGCTAAAATGAGAATGAGAATTAATTTTTTTGCTTAAAATAAAGATCACAATTTTCTCACAACTCTGTAGATGTAAAATAAAGGTTAATATGAGCAGGCTATTATTATTGTTATTTCCTAAACATATGGTAAAACAACAACAACAATATTAGACCTATGTATAGGTCTTAGGGATGTAACGATTCACCTGACTCAAGATTCGATATGATTCACGATTTAGTCACGATTTTTTTTCCACAAAATTATTTGAGACAAATTTAAGGTGAACAAGTGCCCTTTCTATTTTCTCAAAAGCTGCACTTTTTTTTTTTTTTTACAAAATAAAATCTTTTCTGCAATAACTAATTTCTAAATCCAACTAATAACTAAATCTGCAATTTTAAAACAAAATCCAAATAAAAAGTGAATAATACCAACAATAAATAAGACATTAATATAAACAAACAAAAAATTTGACTGTGCAATTACAATTTTAAAACTAATTCCTAAAGGAATTCCTAATTCCTAAATCAAAAATGAACAATACAAATTAAAGAAGGCTTTTTAACACAAACAAACTAAAACTGTGACTGGGATTTTTTATATATATATATTTTTTATATCAGCTGAGATCTTTGCACATTTCCCCTGCTGATGAAAAAACCTTTTCACTGGGGACTGAGATGGCTGGTGTGGAGAGGAAAGCCTTTCCTAAACCAGACAGCAGTGTGTACAGAGGGGATCAACAGCCCCTCTGCTCCAGGGGAATGGCCACTGGCATAAAATATTGTTTATAATATATGATATAATAAGCAAATTACTAAAAGATGCATAAACTAAATTTAAAAAGAGAGGGTAAAAAAGGAAAAATCTAATGGTTCTGTAACAGCACAGTGTTCTCTTTCAGCCTGAAAAACATCTTCACACTTTCATATGAAAACACTGATGCAACGTATGATAAAAATTGTTTTTCTCACTTTACCTTTTAAAATTCTTAGATCAAGTAAAAATATTGTTTTGTTTTCACCTTCAAAAGAAAGAAGTCAAAATTAGGAGTTTTTTCTTGGTTAAGGAGAATAATTTTATTTTCGCTATGAATGTAAATATTTGGACTAGAAACAAGACTTATTATAGACAAATCATTTATAAATATTTCAATGCAAATAATCTTTGTCACACCTCCAAACATCTTTTTTGTGCTGACATTTTTTTTTTATTTTAAACTCTTAAATGCTTACAGTCACAGACCTTAAAAACACATGCAAATGTCAAAACTTTCACCCTGTTATGGAGCTGTGACTACAAATCTCATGTGTTCTGCGGCTCCAGGTAAACTATAATTTAGACTCAACATTGTATGCAACTATTGCGGATGCACACTTTGCGATATTGATGCAGTAACAATATATTGTGCAGGCCTAATATGAAATAAAACCGTTTGGCTTCAAGTTTAAAATATATTCTTTTATGCTTCACAAAAGAAACAAAGTCATGCAGGTTTGAAACCACACGAGTAAATAATGTCAGAATGTTCATTTCTTTGCATAGTTCAACATAGACAGCCTATTGTTTTTCTGTGACGTACAACACCGAAACATTTACAGAATTTGATCGTGTGCTTAGCACAGACTCTATTTGAAGTCCAACAACAATATAAAGTTAAAAGTTTACCTGATTTTCTGTGAATGAATTAAAGGAAATGCTACCTGTACAGACACATGAATGCTTTATAGTTCTGTTTACCAAGAAGGCCTTGATGTTTCAATTCAAGTTTCAGGTTTTGAAAGCAAACTATTGAAGGACTGCAACAAGTAGGTTTTATGTTGCTGTTCAGCTCCAACTGACTTCATTAGTTGCCCTTCATAAAGACAAGCATTGATGGAGCACAATGGCAGAAAAGAGACACAGAGTCACACAGAGTAGGGAGACACAATAAGAGAAAGACATTAACCTTCAATAAACTGCTAAAACGAGTTTGTGTATTCTCATTGCTGAATTGCGGCTGGAAAGTTATCCGCCACATGAAAAACATATGCCAGAGTAATTGGCAGTTCATTCTGCTGTGGCAGCCCCTAATAAATCAGGGATTAAGCCGAAGGAAAGTGAGTGAGTAAACTGATAGAATTTCAAAAGGTCTGAAATCACAGGTCAAGATATATTAATTTTAATATAACATTTGCTAAAACAAACAAACAAACAAGCAAGCAAGCAAGCAAGCAAACAAACAAACAAACAAACAAACAGAAAAATACACAGGAAGAATCTGATGAATGATTCCAATTCTGCAGAACTTAGAAGAGCTTTTTGTGTGCACAAATTCTGCATGGGCCTCCCAATAGTACAGTTTTTACACTTACAGTTCTTTGATTTAAATGACTGAAGACTTCGAAATATACCCTATTCCAATGCTTTTGCATTCTCTCACAAACTATGCTGTATGTAATTTTCATGCATCAAGGAGCCAATATCAATATGAGTTTGAGCTAACTGATGTTGTCACAAGAACCGGTACTTTGGTACCAAGTTGATAAAAAATATAAAAACAATTAAAGTTTTCACAAGATTTTTTCATGGACAATTATATAATAAATAAAGGAAAATAATTAAATAAAATTAGGTTATTTTCGAAAACATATGTAGCCTCCCCTCACCTCCTCACTATTATCATTAATAGTATGACTTTTACTCTTGTTACCATTATTATCATTACTATTCTGACTTGTCCTCCCGTTATCTCCTTATTATTATTATTACAACTATTTCTACCATTGTCATTATTCAGGTTGCTGTAGTTGTTGTTGTAGTAGTGGTAGTAGTAGTAGTAGATGTAGTAGTAGTAGTAGTAGTAGTAGTAGTCATTGTAGTAGTAACGATTGTATTTGTAGTTGGGATTGTTGAAGTAGTAGTTGTAGTAGTTTCTGTAGTAGTAGATGTCGTTGGTGTAGTGGTACCAGAAGTAGTAAAGGTGTTGATGTCGTAGTAGTAGTAGTATCAGAGTATCAGTCTGTGTAGTAGTATCAGGGGTAGTAGATGTTGTTGATGTAGATGTTGTAGTACTGGTGATTACTGTAGTAGTATCAGTAGTAGTAGTAGGAGACGTTGTTGTAGTAGTATCAGTTGTAGTAGATGTTGTAGTAGTATCAGTAGTTGTAGACGTAGTAGTAATAGTTGTTGTGGCTGTAGTAGCAGCTGCAATAGTAGTTGTAATATTAGTAACTTTCTGTAGTAGCAGTTGGTGTAGTACTTGTGATTTATTATTGTTATTGTCAGTTATTACTGTTGTCCTTTCTCTTTACTGTCATCATTACTAGCGTTGTTGTCACTCTTTACCACCGACTGGTTTCTTTCAATTTGTTTATTTATATCTATGACACTTGCTTCATTTATTGATTGTTATTGACCCTTATGTATGTACTCTGACCTGTCCACCAAGTTACCTTTACACGCACACACACACGCACCTGCCAGTACCTGACTGTGTTGTTGTTTTTGTTTTTCGTTGTTGTTTTTTATGTTTTATTTTCTTTGTATAATCCCAATTTGTGTACCTTTTTTGCATATTCTAATAAAAAAAAAGAAAACATATGTAGCCAATGCCATTATAACTTTTCATTTAGTAAATTTATGTGATTTTTTTGTCTTTTGTTTTTGGTCCACTTTGATTTATTTCAGGCTACCAAAAAGTTTAAAAACCCTGACCGAAAGGCTACTAGGAATTTTTATATTTTGCGAGCCCTGATACTTTTAACATTTTTTAATTGCAAATACAGAGTCAGATTAAGATTTTTCCCCAATAACTTATTTGCCAAATGTGCACAGTGGAGTTTGGTTGGATAGTTACAATGTGTTTTAAAGGTAATGCAACTGTTATGCCAAAAATCCCAATGAAAGACATTGGTACAGAGAAAATGTGGTATTTGCATGTATTGTAAGAGAAAAAAATGACATCACTTACACCGTTCATGAAAAGCGTTAGTATTTGCACAATTAGGTACAATGAACTGGTTATTCACCATTGAGAGGTAAATGATTTTGCACCACATTCATGATGAGCAATGATAATCCATCTTAACATAATCTGTAGCTCAGAACTACATATATTTTGGAGTAATTTTCTAACACAAACCAAAAAACAAACAATAGGACATGACAAGCTATTATGATCATACAAGCACACTATTCAGAGGACAGAAACCACTCATTCAGTAACACTGGCAAAAGCACAAGGCCAAAGAGATGAGTTGCATAAAAAAAGGAATCTCTATTTCTCCATAATGCATCCGTACACAAAACCACAGGATGCTCTGTTCATGTTCAAGCAGTGGAACGGCACATCTAATGTAGTGGAATTGAAAAGAATCAAGCACTGGAAAAACAGGCAATTTCAGAGTCCCTTTTGTGGGATGCCGTCCAATTCGTTGTGTGTAGTGTTTTATGCTAAAATCTAAAAATGCACCACACTACACCAAGGTTATTACAGTTAATGAAAACTAATAAAAAAAATAAAACTAGGATTGAAAAAAAACATTTTTTATTTTTCTTAACTGAAATAAAAATAAAAACGTTTTTTTTTTTTTTTTTTTTTTTACTAGAACTAACCAAAACTGTATTGTAAACATACAAAACTAACTGAAACTAACTAAAATTATAGCAAAAACATCCTTTGTTTTCGACTTTGTAAATGTATTTAATAATTTAATATATGCTGTAGGACATTTAGAGGTAAATGTATTTACTTTGCGCTGCCAGGTGTTTGACTGTACAGCACCTCAGAGTCTGTAATTTTGCCGCCATTGGCCAGATCAAGCCGCTGACCTCCTCCAGTTATCCTCGATGTTGCTGGACATGACAGCAGCACAATGACAACAATAAATACAACCCGAGGAGACTCTTAAAAGTATTAATTTAACACATTTATTCCCAATAATGGATTTTATTTCTGTATAAGTAATCACAATCGTGAACAAATCGTTCTTTTTAACCGGATCTTCTAAGTGAACTGGTTGAACTAATTTACCAAATCGAACTAAATTATTTGAAACGATTCATGTCAAATAACACGATTCACGAAACAACTTACTTTTTATCATGCCTGATACCACCTCCAACTCAAAATACACCAGTATATACTTTGTTATTTGGTTATTAAACAGTACACTGAGATCAGATTTGAGAAGCGGTGAACCGATAATACTGCGCATGCGTGATTCAGTGAACTGAACACAAACAGTACATGACAGCCTGCTGTGACTGAACCAAACTTTAACAACTGCAGTGGGGGGTAAGCCGAGGGCTTAAATAAGAGGATCATAACAGAAAGTCAAATGGAATTTAAATAAGTGAATCATGCCTCAGTTGGGTTGCAAAACTTCATTGTAAGAAACTTTTCAGATCATGATGATGTTTTAACTGACTGAAATTATGATTGCTGACTACATATTTTTGATATGTTGAGTCCAAGATTGGGAAGATTGTCACAAAAGATCCAGTTTGCATTAAAAATCCGAACTTTTCATCACTATGAACTCATTGTGTGTAACCTCAGAAGCAGATTTGCACACATTTTTTACTTAAGGCTGCTATCTTGTGGCCTGTTGAATTTTAATTCGAGGATAGGTAGATGGTAGTGGTAGATGGTATTGTTCTTGTCAAAAAAAAAAATGTTGCCTATCTTTGGTTGAGATCTTATTATACAATATTTATTATGATGATTTTGAATCTTGCACATAACAAATATCCTCATTTACAAAAAACTAAAACGAATACTGAAACTTAGAAAAACTAAAACCAAGCAATTTCAAAATAAAAAACTAATAAAAAATAGCAAATCTAAAAACTAATCTAAAATCTAAAATAATCTAAAACTAAGTAAAACAAATGAATTTAAAAAACTATAAATCTAAATAAAATTTAACTAAAACTAATGAAAAATCCAAGACTATTATAACTCACAAAGGGTTAATAGGATGCAGTCAATACTGGAACAAACAGGAAGTCCTGCTTTAAAATCTATATTCAATAACATTTATATCATCAGGGTAATGTTTGACAAAGGCCCTTGACTGAAATCCTTAATAAATGCAATACTGAATCCAATATCAGGGATGCCAATAAAATATTTATGGTCAGTAAATCGATCAATGCTTATTCGTTAATCCAATTTTACCGATGCAAAACTATTGGCAATTATGGAAGTAACTTAATTTGGCTCTAGACTACAACAACACAACAGAAGATAAAGGGCTGGTCAGACGTGCGCCAAACTCTCTGATGATTTTAGCAATAAATATTTGAGAGGTTGAAAGCTGCAGGAGTCTGCAGATAAAGGAGAGGGGAGGGCAACAGCTGGGCAGGAGAGAGAGAGAGAGAGAGGAAGACAGAGGTGGAAGGTTGCCAAGTAAATCAGTCTCGTCTTCCGGAAGCTTTAGTAGCTTAAGAGAGACAGACTACAGCAGCCGCTCTCTGCATGCAATCATTCCCCAACTGTACCCTGGTATCCCGTCACCCCCTGCGTCAACACCATCATGGCGACCTCCTGCCGCCAGCTTGGCTCTGTGAAAGTCACACGCAGTTCGGTGATGGGTAAGCATAACGCACGTGCCAGCTATCACACAGGCGCAACATAGCTGAAGATCTGGCAGTACTGTGGTGTTAGAAAAGAGACTGATGGAGTGATGGAGTAAGGTGAGGAGACAGAGAAACGGAGATCATGGGAGCTTGAATAATGTGAACTGACAGGACAGAAAAAGCATGGAAAGCGAGAGGAAAACCCAATGAAAAACAGGTGAAGAGATTGTCAGCATGTGGAGATGCTGTTACTTAATTCAACTGAAATGCATAAACGTTTTGATGATGGTCATCTTCAGCTCATCACTAGGACCAGACAGAATCTGCAGACATTTTTTGCTATTTCTGCGCAAATTTTTGTTAAAATTTTGCAGATTTATGATGATTTGGGAGTATTGCAACTAAAAATGTAATATATGAAATAAAAATAATACTTATTAACTTTTGTTTAATGTTTACAATGCAAATCCAGTTAGAGCCACTTATTTGGTAAACAAAGCAGGTCTCTCATATAATATATCCACTAAAGGACAGAAAATATTACTTTACAAACTATATTGAACAAATAATATAAACATTTTCATATTAGTTGGGGCTGCACAATAAATAGTTTCAGCATCGATATCGCAATATGCGTGTCCGCAATAGTCACATCGCAGGATATGCATTGTTGAGTTGGGTTTATAGTTGATCAACAATTGAGAATACATGACATTTGTGGAGTCATTGCAAAGTATAACCGCAACAGAGTGAAACTTTATCATTTGCATGTGTTTAACAGGCATTTTAAGAGCGTTTGAAGCATTTGTGCACAAAATCTACAACATTTGTAACATTAATGAAGAATGATTTCACTGAATTACTACAGTGAATTCTATACAGTGTTATTTTATATTTCATTATTCAATTTCTGTACCTGAATACGATTGGACTCTCCGGAAACCATTTCTTTAAATTTTTTTGTTGTTATATTGTGATTATTTTTGCACATCAATTACTTTATTATATTTATAAATGATTTACACCCTTCCAAATTCCCCTAATCAGGCTTAATTTAAGATTTTTTACAAATAGAGCTGTTCAAGCCATCTAGTGAAATTGTTTTCATATCACAATATATACATATATCTGAAAAACAAAATATCGCAATGTCAGATTTTTTCCAATATCGTGCAGCCCTAATATTAGTCAATAATATTACTGAATTTAATTTAAAAACTGAATAAACACAGTGTTTCCTCTAGGATTTTTTTCCAGCTGTGGCGGCAGGCCTTTTACACAGATCTATCAACTACTATGGTGTTATTTCAATGACAAATGTTGTGAGCGCAGTACTACAAGTCGAGATCGCATTTATGGAATATGAGCATGCAAATGTTTTTGCATGTGCGCCCTATATCCTCTGTTCGTGCATAAAACTTCTTGCACGCCTCCTAATATATACTGCTCAAGCACAGATTTTCTTGTGCGCTTTCAAATAAACGCAGCTGAAGTTGCTAGGAATATTTATGAATGTTTCCAATAGACCTACAGAGTGGCAATAATGCGTTCCTAAAGTCAAATGAAACAGCCATAAACTCCAGCAAGATAAAGTCATTGTGTTTGCTGGCCTCACGCGTCACACACCTGTCAGTCAGTCAGTCAGTCAGAATGTCACCTTAAAGGGTAAACAAATAAAAGCACAGCACTACTACGATTACAGAAAAGTTCACGCTGTTAAAATTCACTTACCTTTTAATACGTTTCGGTGCGATTTAAACCTGCTAGTAAAAAAACAACAACTACTGAATGTTTTGAATGAGAAGCTGTAATGTAGCCATGGCGGGATGTTGGTGTGGCGCCCCGCCATGGAAGTATGAACGTAGGGGAAACCGTGAATTATATATATTTACACAAATTTACACAAGTAAATAAAAAGGCTCAATGACGGGCTAAAAATCTGTCAATTTCTGTGAGCGCAGATTCCGTATGGGCTTAATCATCACTGAAAGTAGAATTATGCTTGTATTAAGCCATATGGGTTATTAGTGACTGATTTATCTATTTATCTAAAAAACATTTATCTTCAGTTTTAATTTTCAAGGCAGCAGGGGAACTTTTGCATAAGTTTGACCAACTAAAAGTTTTAGTGTATTAAAACAACTAAATTGTCCACATTGTCCTGTGTTTGTCATGATTACATAATGTGCAGGGTCCGCTTGTACCACCTACCAAATATAGGATGACTTCACCAACTCAACATTCCAGCGCACGCTGACTAAACAAACATTGCACGCGGTTATGCAGCCGACTAAACTTTGAGCCTTGCTCAAATGACAACAACAGCATTCTCCACTATAGCGGTTCAAAACAAGACACAACGCTGATAAATGTTTAACTAACATTGACATATTGTGAACATATGCCATTGCTTGTTAAGTGGCTTTCTATCACATCCCCACATTTCCTAATAGCTTCCCCTTCCTGTTCACTGCGCAGAGACAACCATAATCAAGCCAGTTGTAGGACAAATTCTGCAAAAATGCAAACATTGTGGGAAAGAATTAAAGTTTCACTTGTGGCACAAAAGTTACTTGTAACCCCCTTTTTCACAGTGACATTTCAGAATAGAAGAATGTAGGGTGGGACTCGATTTCTCTTCTGTTGGGAAATGATTAGATCGCATCTATAGTCTTTCATTGGAATGTTGTGCATGAATAGTTTACACTAAGACCAGGACTATATTTCCCAAATGTATCATAGTCCTAAGAGACTCATACTAACCATTGTCTCGAACGGTTTCGATCATCAACTTAATAATAAATGTGTATGTGGTCAGTTTCAAAAGATATAGCCTAATTTTGTACAACAGAATTGTTTAAATGAAACTTAAATCTGTAAAATTTGACCAGCTTTATTGTTGGTTCACTTTCAAATGATTTGCAAATGGTTTTATTTATTGAACTATAACAATGTTATTTATTCTTATAGGTGAACTAATAAAAACATTTACAAATCATTTGAAAGTGTACCAACAATAAAGCCGGTGATATGTGCTATATACCAAAAAGCTTGTGCCCAACTGCCCACTAGTGGCATGTGAATATGATTTGGGAATTTGGTTAACAGTTAAAAAAGAAAGATAATCAATGTTTTGGAATCTATAAAAAGCAAAACATAATGCTTAACAATAAAGCGAGGTGCTGTACACAACAGTTGCTTTTTCTTTGAAAGTCAAATCTACCCCCCACTATTATGAACTCAAGGGTGGTACAAAGGACACAGAACTTACACCAGCAGCATGAAAAAAGACAGTCATGCCCTTATTATCTTCCCCTTCATTTTTCTCTCCCCAGTCAGCCATATTTCCTCTGTAAGCTGCTTAAAGACAGAATATTCTGGTGTTCTTAAGCAACTTAAGTGGTTTGCTGCAGACATACATTTATATACATGAAGAGTAGTCCAAGTGGCAGATATAAACCATAATTGTCTAAGACCAGTGTGCCATTCAAATAAATGAAGAAAGAGGGAATTTGAATTGATAAAGCATAAATGCAGAAAAGTCATTTTAATTGAAGTAGAATAGAAAGCAACTCAAAGAAGTTGATAGCACTTTACAGGGCTGCTCGATTAGGGGAAACATCATAATCAAGATTATATTTGTCATAACTGTCAAATTTAATTATTTTAAATGATTATCAGAGGGCCATATGACCAAATAGTTTTGCAGATATATATAGTTTTCTACCCCTGTAAATAAGGTTGATAGTACAACCCATACATTTTGAAGGCCATTAAATTTCACAATACTGAAGCAGAATGGGACAAACTAACAAAAAGGTTCCACAATTCTTAATAAAATAAATAAATAAAATAAATACTCTGCTTTAGGCATATTCACTGTAATAATTAAACTTGATTTGTTTCTTATTAAAGCTTTAAAAGTCCTTCAGTTGAGAGCAGTGAATAATTTTGTCCTTGTCTGTTTTTGTTTGATGAGTAATTGATTCATAAACAGTTGGCACCAGGAATATAGTGTACTGTCACTTTAAGAACCGTGCAGTTCTGTTTATGTTTCACTTTCACATGGTGTTTCATTATTAATTCTTTCATTCTTTTTATGTTCAGTTATTTCTTCATAACAAACAAGGGTTCATGTGAATAATCGCTGAACGCTGTGTTTTGACCAAGCGGCAACATCCTGCTGTCCCTCGTAAAGCTAAGACGGAAGAAACTGAAACTGCAATTCCATCAAAATTCCGCTAGTCCTGGCTCAATAATAGAGCACATTTCTATTAACCCCAATGTTAAATTGGCCAATTTTACAGCAGAAAATAGGTGTTTACAGCCTGGTACTAAAAAAAATATATTGGTGTAGCTTATATTACACCTCACGACAACTGTAAGGGGGGTGATTTTAGAAAAACTAATTTGTTTAATTTATATTGAGTTGAATTAAGTCTGCATAATTAAAGGCGTACAACAACAATGCACATGTGGTCAGAACACAAATAAGTCGCAGGTAAGGAAGTATTAAGTGTTTCTCCCAAAGAAAAGCCAGTCTAAGGAAAATGCTAGCAGGCTTCTGTAACGCCGCTCACGCTCCGCCTCTTTGCCCTTTTTTGGTTACAGCCGGTCGTATATTTATTCATTCATTCATTCATTCATTCATTCATTTTCTTTTCAGCTTAGTCTATTTATTAATTTGGGGATCGCCACAGCGGAATGTCAACACTAATAATTACAAATATTCTTAACCAATCAAATACCACTTTAAATTGAAATCCAATCAATTAATTTTCTTGCTATTCTAATTAAATGTCCAAATTCATCTTGAATTGAAAGCCAAGCCAATTAATAATTTCTGCATTCATTTGCCCACCCTTGATGGTTCCCTAGTGCAAAACAGTTTTCTTTGCACCTCAGTAAATAATTGACTCACTAATTTTACAGACTGGGCAGAGGCAAAGCACTTGGGTTAAGATGAATAGACGACTGATTAATATGCAACATCTAGTGGCTGTGAGTTACGTGTACTTGTCAAAACAAATTGATCTCCATCCTGCATGGAAAGACAGTGTGTTGACAGCATTTCGTCCTTTACTGGCTAAACAAGTCCTCTGGAGCGAAAGTCTAGACTACATACACATTTACATGCACTGTGGTGTAAACATGTCAGCACAAGCCTATATTAATCAGATTTAAGCTCTACTACACCATTAGAATAGACGTAACCACAAAAGCTTTTAATTCGGGTTAACCTAAGACTTAAAAGGGTTATCAGAAACGTGCAGGAATGACCACAACCGACACTCTAAAAACGGGCTGGGATAATTCAACCCAATTGTGAGTGTAATAGGGACTAACCCATGTTTAAAGGGCACCTATTTTACCCCTTTTTTAAGATGTAATTATTATTAATTAGTAATTAATATTAATATTATGGTTCTTCTGAGTGTGCCAGTTTAGGTTCAGTTCAAAACACAATTCAGATTTTTTTATTATGATGTGTTAAAAAGTGCCATTTTGGGGGCATGTACACAGTTTGCTGTTTTAGGGGCGTGTTGCTTCACATGAAAATTAGTTTCGACTTCCCGCCCAAGTTAACAAGGGGGCGGAGCCAAGAGCTCCCCCGCTTTGTGTAATAGACAGGCAGACAAGAGAGAAGCAACATGGGCGTACCAACCAGGTACAACCAGCTGTACTTGTACGACTCAGACACAGACCAAGCAGAGAGTACAAATCATTTGTGTCTTTGTATAGTTTTACAGCCAACTGTGTGCTAGTTTAAAGCTCCGAGCTTGTAGCCTACACCGAGACTAATAAAGCACACTGAATTAACTTTGACTGAAGGGCATCACACACCGGATGCACCGCGACACGGCGCGCACATGACAGTTAAAAAGTATCGCACACTTGCAGCGCCGGTGTGTCACCTGTTAGAAACTTATGTTAAGAATTCAAAAAAGCATGCCGCTGCGTGGCGCGACGCTGCGTGTCGCCGAGCGGCACTTCTGGTTGACCTGCTTGATGCACCAGACGCGCCGCTCAGAGCCATGACGCGGCACACCAGACGCGCACATTCGCATGTTATTTAAAATGAAACTATTCAGATAACGCTCTGTGGCGCGGCAGAAATATGAACAGTGTCCGGAGCAGGGCCAGCGCATCCATAGAGGCGACCTAGGCGGCAGAATAGTGAGCAAACCCCACGGTCGTCACTTTCACTCGCGACAACGCGAAATGCATGGCGCTGCTCGTCGTTAGTTCGTTATTTTCAGTGGTGGGACGAGCACGTGAGGCAGCGCACTCGCACTTTCCAGCTGCACCTAGTTAAGATGACAGGGAGCTTCTGTGACCGCGGGAAATGCAAACCGCTGAAGTTTAAGGAAGACACAATAAAAAGTACACATGTATGCAAACACACCAAAACTTACAAATACTGGCGTGGAGGAGAGCGCTAACGTGGTAAATGTTGAGCCCAATGAGCCTTACATCTAAAAATAGAGCAAGGGTGTTTCTTTGGTGACGTCGCTTTGACTCACACGCTGAAAATGGTGGACGTGAAACAACATACTGAGGAGATGGTAATGGCCACCTGTCAATCAATATTGGTGGGCGGGGGGACCGCACTCCTACGTCAAGTTGCGGTCGATCTCAAAACAGCTCCAATTGGTCCACCGTTTTTATGTTGTTAAATTGAAAAAAAAGGACTGAGTGTGTTTATATCAGCCCAATATGACGCTCTATACACTATACCTGCACATATGTCTGTCCAAACAGCTTGAAAAGTAAATTTTTCACCATAGGTGCCCTTTAATTTAGTTCATATTTTATCCAATTGGGGTTTCAAATAACCCAGCAATTCTTAGAGTGAAGTTAACAGTGTACAAAGTGGGAAACAAACTAAACAAAAGGTTGAAAATGCAACTTATGGATGAGTCAGAAAATCAATTCGGCTTTTACTACAACCTACATAATGAAGCCAGAGCTGACATGCACTGTAAAGCTTATAAAGCAGGGAGTCAGCATTATACTTTAAAAGGCCAAATTGTCTTCCGATATGAACACATTTAACATAAAGAGCCAACCTCACCCACACCCTGCCCGAATACTTTCCACGCTACTCCCAACATCAATTGCTGTCTGTCAAGGCTGGTGCTCGTGAATAAAATGTGGTGTGAGCTAAATCACTAGGCAGTTTCAATTTGAGGACTTGGTGACATCCAGCAAAACCTGACGCTAAACAGCACTTTCCTGAAATAAACCTCTTGGCATTACTAAGAAATGTATTAAGGCTGGGTGAGGTACATCACCAGTATCAATATATTTTTAATGACTAAGTTACAATGTAAAAGCAACAACGCATATTATGCTATGAATATTGTTCCTAATTTGGTCATAAGATTAATACAACAGTTTTTTTGCATGACTTTTTTGTATGACTTTTTTAATAGCACAACACATTTTAATAGCATCTTTTTAAATCTCAACAATATCTAGCTGCAGGCCCACACAGGTTTCAGAACACACAATCTCAGCCACACAATCTAGGTTCTAAGTGGGAGGGACTTTCACTGCTATAGGTTAACGATATTACGCCCAATTCACAGGGGGCTTCAGCATCAACGCTTGACAGAGGGTGTGTCTGATGTTGGGGCTGAAACGATCGTCATAGCAGCGTCAGCCAATGAAATTAGTCAGCAATCGGCTACTGTCTGAACTGGTGTATTTGCATTTGGCATGAGACGATAACTGTTTTCAAGGTATACCGCGGTATGGAAAAGTCAAGGTTTTAAAAGTCAAAAGTATGTGTAAGATTTTTTTTTTTTTTTTTTTAGGACAACAGTATTTTCAGCCGAAAAAATATCCAAACGTGCCGTTTTAAATAGTAAAGAAATCAGTGTTTTTAAAACTAATGAAGACAGCAGAAGTCAATGATTTATTTGAATTATTTAGCCTGACATGTTTACTGCTCCAAACTATTATAAATCTTTCAAAAAATTAAATATATAGTTTTCAAAGGGGAAAAAGTTTTAGTTTCTTACCTATACATTGAAAAATAACATATTTTAGAGCAGTAATCACAATACCGTGATATCGTTATATTTTTATCCAAGGTTATCATACCGTCAGAATCTTATACCGGCCCATGCCTAATTTGTATACAGCGAAATGATGCTTCCATCAGCGCTTAAAAAGTTGAGAAAGTCCCTACTTCTGCAGCGAGCAACGCCACTGAAGCTGCACCGACAGATCCACAATGCAGTTCTGCAACGCCTGACGTCACCCATTCAAAGTGAATGGGAAGCGTTGAAGCTGATGCCCTGTGTGAATGGGGCGTTACAGATAGAAGTGTTACAGCTGCAGTTACAGAGAATGTGCACATAAATATAGCGTAATTTTTGTGACACTGTACAACATTAATGAATGTTTTTTGGGGGGATTTTTTGTTACTGTAAGGGGTAGGTTTTGGTTCAGAGTAGGTGTCAACATTAATAAAACACACCAGGTTACTGTGATGTTGGGTTTAGGGTTGGGGTAGGTGTAGACATTAATATAACACAATAGGTTGAAACAACAAACTAAATATCCCCTCATAAACTACGGTCAAATTGTAATGGTTCATGATTGACAAAATATAAATAAAATGACCATTACAAAAAATCTAATTGCGTATTAGTAGTATTTCATGCATTGTTAATAAAATTTTGTACATAGGCCAATAAATCATGTAGACATTCTTAAATTTAAAAACCAATAGATGGTGATACTGCTCCTACTGCTCCTAAGGACTCCTAAAGTTGTGCGATATGAACAGGAAAAAGAAGACCGATCCATCATTGGTCATATGGTTAATGGGTAATTGTATGATTTATAATTCTATATATTCTTATAATTTTCTGCTTGTGGATAAGATGTTTGTGGGCATCAGCATCTGCTTTTGGTTGTGTTTTTGTATGTATAACCACAATGTGTTGATGTTTAATAGGCCTGTGTCAATAAAGAATTTTTGTCACAGAAATTGTTGCGGTAAGAGATATTATTGTCATTTGAAATCATTTTATGCCACCGATTATATACTAACTACATAACAGCATAATAATGCAAATAGCCATAAACACTTACCATTTTTAAGGTTTTTATTCTATAATTTGATGTTAAAAAAGTAAATGTCACACTATACATACTATTAAATGTTTTATTAGATAAATGTTAAATTATAAACTCTGTCACCAGTGAGGTAGAACATCAATGTCATTGTAAAATGGCTTAAATGTTATTTGTGTAATTGTAAATTAATATTGCAAAGCCCAAAAAATTTGAGGTCATCTCCAAGTATTGCATGATAAGATGATTTATTGATTATTGTGACAGGCCTAATGTTGATGTCTTAAAACATTGTTAATACTGTATTTAATTTAATGAAATGGTGGTTTACCATTTCATAACAAATTAATTATTTGCAGCCTACCGTTTCAACTACCTGACCCGCATGGTCATTGCCAAATCATGAATGAATAAAGTTACACACCAATTACCACCATCAATCACTTTTTCTGCAGGACTCTGGCATGCATAGGCAGAGTGATTGGTGTTGTTATAATGGTGTCAACAAACTTGGTTGGTAAAAAAGGTGCACAACCAACAGGAACCAACCAACAGCAGTGTTTCCTCTAGGACTTTTTCCAGCTGTGGCAGCAGGACTTTTACACAGATGTACCATCAACCTATGGTGTTATTTCAATGACACATGTTGTGAGCACAGTATTACAAGTCGAGATCGCATTTATGTAATACGAACATGCAAATCTCTGCTTGCGCGCTGATTTCCTCTGTTCGTGCACAAAACTTCAAACCCTCAAATATACGTTGCTCAAGTGCAGATTTTCGTGTGCCTTAAATAAACGCTGCTGAAGTGCGATTTAGTGCGTATATGTGATAAGTACATCTCCAACATTTATTAGATTTGCTAGGAACATTTATGAATGTATCCAATAGACCTACAGAGCGGCAATAATGCGTCCTGAGGTAAAGTGAAACAGCTGAAGTAGCTGAAAGGGACTAAGCTGAAAAGAAAATGAATAAATGTATGAATTGTCCAAATGACTTAAATTTACTTGAAATCTTACTACTGTTAACTCTCTAGAAAACCCTAAAATACTGCTTCTTTCACTTTTATATTTGCTTTTATATATAGTCATCTGATAAAATTGTATTCATATCGTAATATATAAATCGCAGAGAAAAAAAATATCGCAATGTCAGTTTTTTTCAATATCGTGCAGCCCTAGTTCATTATCATCCCATCCCACATTGCAGACCCTGCACTATTCAAACTATTCGCACAATATCTGTTGAAATGATACTCTCAAAAAAACAAAAACAAATTATATTTTAAACTACTTATTTAAAATGAGCTGAAACAACACAATTCTTGAGTTTTTATGGGGACAATTTAATTGTTTTACTGTATGTATGTTCAATCCACTTAAATTTGTAAAAACTAAGTTGACTTAATTTGTGTTGTCCCAGCTCAAATTGATTGTGTGGAACCCAGTATTTTCACAGTGTATATTGTGCAGCCCTAATAAACAGAGAAATTAATCTTTTTACGGTTTCTAACACATTTTAACACTAAAATTCTGTCAACCACAGCTGCCATTTTTTAACTGATTTTATTGTACACTCGGTGTATATGAAATGGCATTTATTAGTTGAAATAAAAAGCAGTTACAGAGTCTGTTCAGTTACAATTATGATTTCTCTGTTTGGGTGGGGAGAAATTATTAAACATAACCACTTAATTACACCAAATAGCTGCTAAACAGAAATATCATTCCAGTCATCACACAGTTCTAATGGCTGTTATGAAATATTATCCATTCTTGTTATAACAGATGCTGGCTGAGACTTTATGAAAGATGCATCCTCCTGAAGCAGGTTCAAATGAGGTTGTTTATAAAAATGTGCCATTAGTTTAATTCAATATAACGGCAAAACATTGAGTCTCAAATTCACACAACATGATGATGTTACAGCATTTAAATGGATACAAAACACGGAACCGCTTTTCTTCATAACACTGACTGCTTGACATAATTGCTACTCTATGTTTACAAGCTGTTTGAGGAAGTGACATCAAAGATAAACAGGCTCAGAGCGCTGTCAAAATAATATCCCACAATCAGCAAAACTTAGGCGAAACGAAAAACAGACGGACAGCTCTGACTCAGCACAGTGATGCTATAAGGTCAGGGCGAAATATTTGAAATACAAATCTCATGGCTGCTCCTTAAGAGGATTTTTGGCATGATTCCCATGAAACACTTTATCTCCATTAATTGCCGGTGTTAGGGTTTAATATTCTTGGACATGAAACCAGTAATTGAGTGTAAGCCATCCATTTTACCTGACAGTCCCCTTAAATGTCTACTGTACACAACGTTCAATATAAGAAACCCACTGCATTCATTGTGTATAAAAATAATGACAATACTGGCCTGAAAGTCAATACTGGCCGAAGTCCTTGCAACAGAAGGGGCAAATCGAAATTAATGTCATCAGTTAGCCCGCCATCTACACCTTTAAAGGTATAATTCAACCACATATGAAATTTCAACATTCATTACTAACCATATGAACATTTTCACCATGAATAATTATAAAAACATTTATTTCGCATTAACTGTAACTGCACTGACTACAACTACATGGAAATGTGTTTAAAGGGAAAGTTCACGCAAAAAAAGAAAATTCTCATCATTTAGTCACACTCAAGTGGTTACACAAAATAAATAATCTGAAGATTATTGTGAGGAAAAAGCAGCCATTGACATCTATAATAGTCCAAATTAAACGGCTTTTTTGTAGCATATCTTGTTTTGTGTTCAACAGAAAAAAAGAAACTTAAACAGGTTTGGAGGATGAGTAAATGATGGTAGAATTTTTATGTTTGGGTGAACTACCCCTTGAACAAAAAAAAGTCAGGTCAGGGATGACATGAGGGCGAGTAAGGGATGACCGAATTTTAATTTTTGGGTGAACGAATGCTTTAAATATGATCCAAGGACGTGCACACAAAGTGAAGTCCCTCATTGTGTCCGATCTTGGAATACGTCAACATGAAGGCCTGTAAATGTTCCAGTGACCTCAAAAGCCTGCTCCCTTTCACTCAAGGGATCGATTCAAGACCTCAATTCTATGCCAAACAACAGCCTGAAGGAGATTCCAAAAGAAAAGCCCTTGATTTATAACCTTATACCATTGAAACAAGGCCCAAGACCCTTTATTATCTCAAAAACTCCATCAAACCTGCAGGAAATGTCTGTTAATCATCTTAATGCTATAAAACGCCCCTTACCTTAAAGTTGCTGGAGTTAACCCAAGAGGTGGCGATACCGTCCACCATTTTATCCAGCGCAGTCTGGTCACTCTCCAAGTCCTGACACTTTTCGGCATCTGTGATGTAGTCGATGAGCTCCGGACCCATTTGCAACCTTCGGGCAACATCCTTCTGTAGCACCTGGGTCAGACAGTATTCCATATTGGGCTCCATGGCCTACGATGTCCTGCCACCACCCGTGTGGCAGTGGGAAGTGAAAAAAATAGGCCTTTAGCGTGTGCAATCCAGGCAAAACAAGAGCACACGCTTATTAATATCCTGTGTTGATAAATCCTATGAGTGCCACAGGCTGGCAAGAAGCTGAGTGGTAGGGATGTCGACTCAGGAATGCAAACGATGCACCATATGTGACCAGACAACAGCTGATGAGAACTGCAAATTCTCCTTTTTGTCCCAGCCAAAGCACTAGCAGCAGCAGAAGCGCTCACGGTTGCAGCAGGAGTCGTGGTAACTAGAGCAGGAGAGAGAGGGTCCGGCGGAGCAATGCTTCATAATTCAGAAGTCCTCCCTGCAAAGGATGAGAAAAGGGAGCTGTTAGTTGAGTACCACCTCTGGATATCAAATGCCAGTGTGGAAAGGCCTGCATTTTTGTTGGCTCAGATCAGCCGCCACTTATGAGAAAAGCAGAAAAAGCCCTTTGATGGTGACATAACTCAAAGTCCGGCTTGCATTCTCTTAACTATTTATTTGCTGACCACACATCAGCTGCATGGCTTTGTGGGATACAGCAATTCCACTTGTGTTAAAAGGATAATTCAACCAAAGAAATGTTTAATGCTACTAATGACATTTCTGCCATTCAAACTCATTTGCTGTTTAACAAAACAGACCAAAATGTATGATAACAGTTGTCTGTACAAATTGAGTACTACATTGCAAGTCTTTTAAAGTTGACCTTATTCTTTCACGTATGAGAACCTTATTGGCTTGCGGGTTCTGGTCTAACTCACTGCCATTGATTTTAAGCTGTAAAAAACAGCTTGTTAAAAACAACTTGGTATTTTGTAATTATATTATTTTAAATTATTCTGTCATTTGTTTTTCATAGTAATTTCTCCCATAGGCAACTGAATCTAAAAGTTCTAAAATAACTAGCAGGAAAAAAACATATGCGTGCATTTTAGCAGCATTTGGTAGGACAAAAAGGACTACCGTCAAAGTCATTTTCAAAATGAGTAGCTTTAAGTTAACCCAAACTTTACCTTATAATGGGCTAAAAACCAAACTTGATTGAGGGTGGTGGGTCGACACAAAATATACCAAATTGTATTACATTACAGTTGCAATGGTCACTACCTAATTTAATATTATAAAAAAAATAAAGAAAGAAATACTTAAATCATATTCATAATTATATTTTTTACATTTTACAATGTACTTCTTACAATAAAACCATAAACAATCTAATTTATAACACAATGGAGTTCAATGTTTTTTCTTCCGTTCCATAGTTGAGCATATGTGTCCTAATAGGGTTTTTAGCAACGTGCCACCCATGTATACATGTCACCATCTAAAAAAAAATTTTTTTAGGGTTTCATGACCCTTTAAATGTAATGTACTTTTTATTTAATGCCATGTCAGCAACCAAGGCTTCATGACTCTTTAAAATCTGATTAATTCACAACATTTAACTAAACCATTTAATTTTGGTTTTGCTTTTTTTGTACCTCACAAATTAAACTAACAAACAAAGGGTTATGTTAAATTAGAAATGAAGATCTCTGTTTGGGGGATTCACCCCAACCTTCCCCATCATTTGTCTCCATCAGATTGGTTGGCGGGACAAATCAAAGGTCAATACTGGCCAAAGTTCTTACAACAAAAGGGGCAAATCGAAATTAATGTCATCAGTTAGCCTACTGATGACATCTACACCTTTAAAGGGATAATTCAACCACATATGATATTTCAACATTCATTACAAACCATAAGAACATTTTCACCATGAATAATTATGAAAACCTTTATTTCGCATTAACTGTAACTGCACTGAATACAACTACATGGAAATGTTGTGTTTAAAGGGAAAGTTCACCCCCACAAAAAAAATAAAATTCTTATAATTTATTCACACTCAAGTGGTTCTAAACTTTTATGAGTTTCTCTGTTTCACAAAATAAGATATTCTGAAGATTATTGTGAGGAAAAAGCAGCCATTGACATCCATATAGTCAAAATTAAGTTAAAAATGCGTAATAAAATACATGTAAGAAACATTTTTGCCCTCACTTGAAACCTCTAATCAATAATTTTTTTATTGTAATGACTGGACCTAACATGAAAATGCACCAATATAGATCAAACTTCTAAAAAAAAACATTTTTAATCTTATTTAAATATCTTTGACAAAAAAATACTACTGGTTAGGTATTAAATATTAATTACCATTAAGCTCTGGCTGTTACACAGAAATTACACAGAAGTCAAGTCATCACTACGATACTTGCCTCACCACCACTTAAAAAAAAACTTTAAGACACCATGGAAATAATCTGGCTGCAATCACAGTTGGACACAGCAAAGTGTATTACTTTGATAAGCAGATTACCTGATGCTCGCCAGACTACAATTTTTCTGAAAGACATCATGAAATGAACAGGAGATGTACTACTGTTTGTCCATTGATCAGAGCAGAACTTTCACAACGATCAATGTACATGAGGCAACTTGATCATTGTTTGTATAGTGTATAGAGTCCAAAACAATTTAACAAACACAAAACAGCAAAAATAAGAAAAGAATTTGTGATTTATTGAGTTTATATGCTCAATTAAATGTATAAAAAGAGTAAATAAAATAAGAGATACTTAGGATGCTCTCTATTACATTGGCAAACAACATGAAGTTTCCTTCAAACTTGCATAATGCAGTGCTGCTGAGATTAAAACAAATATAAAGAAGTCAAATGTTTAAATCTTTAAAATTAATTAAAATTGTAATGCTGGTAGTATAAATAAACATGATAAGATAAAAAAATCACTCACTAATAGTCTATGGCATTTTAGTAATGTGTTTTGTATCGTCACTGTCGCAAGCGGTTTTGGTTTTGCTTAATTTACATTACAAGTCTGTGCCTGTACTTCGTGTATCTAAGCTAAACAAGGAGAGACCTTGCTACATCTCTCAATTCTCTAAAGATCAAAATCAGCAAGCTGGATTTCATCATTTATGAACGGTAGTAAAACACACATACGTTACATTATATTTCCATGCGGTGAAGAATGGTTTACCTGTGCCTCGCTCAAATCACACATTATATGCTTCTTATTACAGCTTAATTCATCTCTTTGGTGACTTTCGGTGTTTGACAGGTAAATTAACTAACCCTAAGCTATAATGCCACCACATTCATAGAAGACCATAGGTTTTTTCACCAATGCTTGGTTAAAAGGGTGATTCAAATTAAAATCATATTCATCGTGTAATTCCATAGAATCGATGCATCAAAACAAGCTCAAACTGTATGCCATTTAATGTGAAAGGCTGATCCTACTTGATCATCAGTGTAAATATATTTACCCCGATGCTCATGTAGTATCTGTCATTCCCCCTAAATGAGATGCTTCACTTCCAATTCCATGTTTTAAAAGACCTTGTTGTCTATTAAACAGGTTAACATTTAAAAATTCAACACAGTTTGGATTAAATCTGTATCAGTATTTAATTAACAATAGTTTTCGAATCATGTCTGGATGAATTTGATTCTTTTTCATTGATCATCTAGCCGGTTATGCTAGCTCTCACTAGCCGACCGAACAAACTGTCAAAACTCTGTCGATTTACACCAAATTGGCAAATGTAAACGACAAGCTTGATTGAAAAAATAGGTTATATACTCACTCTGCCGAGTCTAGCGATGGATTCTGAGTGAAATGACACGGGTTGGTTTATTAAAGGTGAACGAGGTTAGTCTCTCCAGTGCTGCTCCCGTAGACACAATGATGGAGCCGGAATGCGCATGCGCCGAACACCTCTGGTCTATTACTGATTGAATGTAAAATCCGCGTACAGCATTGATTTAAAAGCATTGCATAGCGGCATATATTTCATATCAGGTCACTATTATAGAAAACAAATGTCTAAAAGGTGGATCTTGTGCTTTTATTGTGTACGCACACAATGCGAGTCATTTCTCTACTGTACGCACCTTTACCTTCATAATTAGATATTTTTGCTCTTATGTTTTAATGCTTGCATACACCGTGGACAACACACATATTGTTTACGTTCGCATGATCGAAATCCTCGGATTTCCTTCAGTCTCGCTGCCACATGGTCATTTTTCCTTGTGCAGCTAAAACAATAAACCTTTACGGCAAGCAATTTTAACATTGATTAGTCAACAACCGCATCTTTTCTCATTGGCAATTAAAGTAAGCAATTACACACAAACAGTGTTTGAAACGCTGCATGCTAACATAAACATTTACAACTAAATTATAACTTCAATATATTTAACCAAATGAATCAAATTAATGTACCATTTCTATATTGTACTAGCAAAAAGGTTAAAGAATAGCTCAATGGGGAAGGAAAAAATATTTATTACTAGCAAAGCATTTCTAACCTGCTAACCATTTCAAAAATTTGTGAATACTAATGATGGTGAATTTATACCAATAAATAAAAGCTGTCTTTTAAGCATATGTTAGAATCTACTCAGGTCACAAATAGTAAAATGATCAAATTTACTGGCAAATCTAATTTCGATTTAAGCAATTAAAAACATTTATTCATAATGCTAATATATTTGTACAGCAATGTGGAAAAAATGTAAAATGGCTTGCCATAACGCCAAACCACAGCGAAAAACGAAACCTGGCTCCATCTGGTGGTTGTTCTTAGTCCTTAATTTTTTCCATTGATGTTCATTCTCTTAACAAAACTGCTTGACTTTCATGCAAACTTCTTCACAAAAGCACTTTACAACATTGAGTGTTTAGTAATATTTGCCTTACAATTATTAAAGTTTATTTTATGGTTTAAACATGTTTTACCTATATTGCAACGCAACATATGTACAAAAAAATTGTCAAATACAATGAAAAAATAACTTTTTCATATTATTAATATACATCTGCTTTGATTATTACACAGTTATTTCAGCAATCCTACATTGTGTCCTTAAAAGGTTACATTTACAAAATCTGCATAACACATGCCCCAGATTCCTGATAATCAGGATAATGTGTGCGAGTAATGTGTGTGTGGTTCTCTTCTCCAGCCCTAGGGGAGAACGGAGAACTAAATCGCATACAAATGGCTCTGAAAAGGGAGTCCAGCATCCCCTTCTGAATCCGGGATTGAAGTCTTTTTATTAGTTACTAAATTCTCCTTTTAAGCTGCTTCTTCCTCTTCATCTTCTTCAGCAGACTCTTCCTCACTTTCTTCCACATCATCACTGTTTTCTGGGGCTGGTTTGGCTTTGATGACAATTTCATCATCAACATCATCATCCTCAACTCTGATAGACTTTCTCCTCTCCAGAAGTGAAGGTGTGCACACTGGAGTTACATCCTAAATAAAACAAAACAAAAAAAGATTTCAGTCTCCATCAGCTTTGTGATTAGATTGACAAAAAAAAAAAAAAAAATGCATCCTGACATGTGGAAAAAAAAAAAAAGCACACTACAGTAACTGTTGGCACATGGGTTTCATTGAGAGTCAAAATGACAGACAATAAGCTTAAAATGTACCATTTTCTGTCGGCACAGTTATCTTACTCCAGTTGATGGTTACAACTGAAATAATTTTCAGTATATGCCAAGATATGAGCCCAAAATAAGAGTAGAAAACAAAAATAAAACTTTATTGCACTAACCTCACTGCATACTGAAACATTTGCTTCTGACTGGGCCTTTTTAGCTGGAATCTGTGCTGCCTGGGGAAAAAAATAAATAAAATGCTTAAAACATAACCAAAAATAATTTAAACATCTTAAAAGTTCTAATTAAAAAGTACACTGACTGTAGTACTTACAAATCCTGGAAAATCATAGTCAATGCCTTTTGCTGCCAGTCTCTTGCGCAGCTTAGACTCTTTGCTTAAAAGCTTTGTGCCAACTTTCATCATATCATCTTCTGTGTGTGTTTTGTTATACCGAGTAACTGCAGGCTGCTTTGGCTTCTTGAAGCCAACTATAGAGCCAACAAAGAGCTTTTCATGAACCTTCTCAGGTGGGATCACGTGACCTGAAATGTACAATAGACAGCATTATTCATAAAACACATCACACAAATGCCAAAAAGAAATTCTAAATCATTTATGCTTTCATCTCACATTTTATGATGCGTTCCCCCATAAGGTAGTTGTTCATAGTTTCAGCAACAATCTTAGCTACTTCATCACACTCAAACTCCACAAATCCATAGCCTTTGCTCCCACCAGTCTGTAAAAGATGAAGTTCAATCATTTATGAATTAAAACCTTAAAAGCAAAGCATTATTGACTACTATGACTATTGTGAACTTAGTGTTGGCACATGGGTTTCATTGCACAACAACAAGTTGGCAATAAGCTAAATGTACCCAATTACTGTTGGCACAATAATCTTACCCATCGCAACAAAATGCCAAAGGTAATTTTCAGATTGTGCCTTTAGGAGATGCTATATTAATAAATAAAATATATATTTTTAATAAAATCGTGACAGAATGTTTAGTTACATCAAAAATAAAAAAGCACATTCACAATCACAAAGTTCACAATCAAGTACTATATAGCACACTTCAATACTGTATAGTGAGAAAGAGAGTATACAATTTAAATGCAGCCTTTGACTATCTAAAAGCAACTCTGCTGGGAATCAAACAAGATTCTACTAAAAATCCTCTTAGAATCAAATTGGGCCTTATTGGATTAAACGTATTTATCCATGAGGATCTTATGTGTTTCTTTATAGGATTCCTTGTAGAACCCTTTGTTAGGTTGGAAATTACATTACAGGGTTTTGCTGATTTTATTTTTTAAACAAAAGTAAAAAAAAAAAAAAAAAAGCTTAGTTCTGTAACTGGAAATTTTTATTTAATTCATTATTAAATATAATATCTGCCAATAAGCTCTACTTAAAGAGAAAGTTCGATCAACAATGAAAATTCTGTCATCATTTAACTCACCCTTGATCAAAACCAGTGTTTTCCCCCCGTCTACAACACAACAGATATTTTACAGAATGTTGAGAATCAGTAAATCACTGACGTGTATAGTAGAGAAAATATACAATGTGGGTGAAAATAGTTACATGATTTCAAAATACAATTGTTATATTATTCAAAAATATCTCCTTTTGTGTTCAGAGGGAAAAAAACTAAATGGTTTGAAACAAGTGAAAAAGCCAATTTTTTATTTTTGGGAGAACTATCGCTTAAAAGATGTTTAGATATACTTGTACTGTAAAACAAAAAAAAACTATAGAAAACTATTTACCAAATACATAAAACACTTTCTAATTTGAGACTTTCCAGTTCGATTTAAAAAGTATTTATTATTAAGAATGCCTTGAGCAATTGACTTAACATTTAACAAACCAATGTGGTAAATAAAATGGTTGTCATACCTTTTTACTCCTGGATATTCTCAGTCGTAAGACTTTGCCAAACTGCTCAAAGTAAGATTTCAACTGAGGCTCAAACAGTCCTCGAGGAAGATGACCAACATATAGCACTCCTGGACAAAGTGTTTGACCCTGAAATGAGGCCAAAATAAATTAAATAACATTCAATGCAAAAACAAAATATTGTATGTAACATATGCACCGTAACCAAAATTGTAACATTACATTAGTACCGTCAAGTGTACACATGACTAATTTTGCCGAACCTAATGCTGGCTACAACATATCACTGATTAAAAGTAACATTTAGTTCTAACCACGTTTTTTAATGTGAATCTGAAGGACTGTCAGGCCAAACTCAGGCCACATGGCCACGAATCATACCGTTTGAGGACGCTTCTTCACTTGCTGCACTTTCTTCTGAAATTCTGCGTCCTCTTTCGGATTCAGAGCAAGCAGTCGTTTCGCCGGCTTGCCTGATGATTTACCTTCTGTCATACTTCAATCTAACAGTGGTCAAATAAATAAAACTATACGTTTTGGACCTACTCTCTCACTGCTTCTCCTAAAACCACGTTGTGCCGTGTTCAGGAAACTGCTAATGCCAAAGCGACAATTCACAATAAAAGCCTACAACAGCTACAAAATAAAAGTCAACTAAACTCATGGTGTTGAATATTTACATCTTAATAAATTTCTTAAATACTAAATAAAACAATAAATAAAAAAATTGTGGTTTTATGTTGTTTGCTTATTAACTATCATAATATTTTACTTGTTATAAATTACTTATCTAACCAATGGCATTGAGTAAGGTTGTACTATGCTATTTATTATGTTTTAATAAATATTTATATTTTCTTAAATTTCTTAAAAACTAAATAAATAAATAAATAAATAAATAGTGGGTTTACGTTGTTTGCTTATTATTTATCTTATATTTTACTTGATATAAATGACTTTTCTATCCAACAGCTTTGACTAAGTTTGTGCTGTGGTATTTATATTTTAATAAATAATATTTAATAAATTTCTTAAATACTAAACAAATAAATAAATAAATAAACAAGTAAATAGTGGGTAATGACTTATCTAAATAATGACTTATCTAACCAACGGAATTGACTAAGGTCGTGCTATATGCTATTTATTATGTTTTAATAAATATTTTCTTTTAGTAAATATTTTATTTTACATTTTCTTAAATTTCTTAAATACTAAACAAATAAATAAACAAATAAACAAACAAACAAGTAAATAGTGGATTTACATTGTTTGTTTATTAATTATCTTAATATTTTACTTGTTGTAAATGACTTAACAGCATTGACTGTTGTGCTATGCTATTTATTAGAATCAGAATCAGAAAGAGCTTTATTGTCAGGTATGTTCACACATACGAGGAATTTGTTTTCGCGACAGAGCTTCTACAGTGCAACAGAATTACAGAGACAAGACTAAAACAGATAATAAATATATTTTAAAAAGTAGTGAATGCAATATACAAATTGACAAGTGTATGTAAAGGTGTATTATATACAACATAATATCTGCAGCTGTTTTGTGCAAATTGGCATGTATAGTGTGTTGTTAAATAAGTGTATGTGTGTATAAAAAAAAAGTGTATAGCAGGTAGTAATGTTGGTTCCACAATTATTATCATCAAGTGTTCATGAGACGGATTGCCTGAGGGAAGAAACTGTTTCTGTGTCGGGCTGTTCTGGTGCGCAGAAGGTAAAAGTTCAAAGAGGTAGTGTGCTGGGTGTGAGCGGTCCAGACTGATTTTGGCAGCCCTTCTGCTCGCTCTGGATAAGTACAGTTCTTGGAGGGAGAGTTGTACCAATGATTCGCTCAGCAGTTTAAAAGTACTCGACATAGTCTTTGGAGGTCGGATTTGGTAGCGGAGCTAAACCAGACTTGGTAGCGGAGCTAAACCAGACAGTTACTGAAGTTATTAAATATTTATTATGTTTTAATAAATATTTACATTTTCTTAAATTTCTTAAACACAAAATACATTAGGAGTGAGATTACTTTGTTTGCATATTAATTATATTAATATTGCTATATCTATGCTATTTATTATGTTTTAATAAATATTTACATCTTCTTAAAAATTTTAAACACCAATAAATAAAGAGTGAGTTTACTTTGTTTGCATATGAATTATTTTAATATTTAAGGTGTTGTAAATTACTTATCTCTTGTTGTTGTTAAATGATATGCTTTCTATTAATTGTTGTTTTTAATAATTATAATATTGCAACAAAAAATAATAATAATAATGATAATGATAAAACTTATTTGAGTCTTGCCTTGAGTGTAATTTTATTGTGTTAAGGATGGAGTGGGTGGACCGTTAGAGATGGTCCTATAAGGGGGTGGGATTCCGAATGAACGATAGGCTGCTGAATCACTGATATAACACTGTACACACATCATTCAGCAAAGGTGAGAGTGCAGCAGATCCCTACCTGACATGGCCACTAAAATCATTTATTTTACTGTGAATGGAAGACCAGAACAAGCTGAGTTTCCCATAGACTGTCCAGCACAAGATGTTAAAGGTAAGGATCGTCTCTAATTATTTATTTCATTAGTGTGAATCTAACTTTATAGGCTATTGTGTGCTGTGCTTAAATTTTTAAATGGAAGTTCAGAGTCAATACAGTGAAATGTAATTTATGTTATTATTAATTATCAATTAAAAACTATTATTATATTATATTAGGCTATTATATTATATTGTTTAATTATATGACATTGTTATATCATATTATTCAGATATTTTATTATAATATAATATAATATAATATTATATTATATAATATATTATATTATATTATATTGCATCCTATTATATATTATATTATAGCAGATTATACATTATATTATAGCCTGTTATATTATGCAATGCCACTGATGTGCTGATTGTATAAGTAGTCTCTTTTGTTAATCTGTGCTTGAACATCAAATAGGGTTTCTTATGAGAAAAGGAGTTTTTGTTATGACCAAATTAGTCTCTTTGCCCTCATTAGCAGTTATTTGGCTGAAAACAAGCTTGAGGACTGTTCTCGATCTGAAGGGCACTGAAAGCAGCCGGCTTCTTTAATCAGGACCTCTCAATTACAGCAAGCCTATATGAAGAGCCATTATGTTGACCCAGATGGATATTCAGAGGATGATCATATTTTTAATCTTTCTATTTTTATATTAGAATTCAGTTCTCCAGATAGATCAGAGCTTTAATTAATTTTATACTCATAACTGGGGAACTTGGTGAACAAAATTTGACTCATAAACCAATAATTCTCAACACTGTTAACAATTTTTGTAAATGACACAGCAATTAACTGTAATATGAACTGTATTGTGCTGTAGGACAGTCGTGCTGTATGTTACAATATTTTAAAGCTGCATTGTGAAAATAACTGTATATTTTACAGTAAACATAAAATACCATACATACAGCAAGATAAATGGTGCTGTACATATAAATACAGTGTTTTTGCTGTAATTGATTTACAGGAACTTACAGGTGAACTGAAATATAATATGAATTGAATTTTACTGTAGGACATATATGGAGTATGTTACTGTATTTTAAAGTTGCATTGTGAAAATTACTGTATAT
>CAIGQZ010032409.1:17950952-17976437 GCA_903798205.1 Danio tinwini
CATTAATTCAACCATTTATAACAGACTGTACAATGTTTTTAGCTCTTTTTTAGATTAATATGTAAAATAAATAAACGATGTATTCAATACCAATATTAATTGTTTTTCAGACCGAAAGCAACATTTTCCGAAACTTGTCGACAGAGCAATACAAACGAATAAGAGAAGGCATAATTAAGTACAGTATATCCTTTACTTATCTTTAATCTTAACAAACATATGCATATTAAATCAAAACTGACTTAACATTACTTATCTTCCCTGCAGGTGTATTCTTGCTACTGATATGTCCAGACATACAGACATCCTCAACAAGTTCAAAGCCATTCTACCTGTGTTTGACTTCGGCAACAAAGATCACAGAGATGTGGTGAGGATGGAATATGATCAAACCCACAAAAGCTATGAAGCTTGGGTGAATTAAGAGGTTGTCTGCTTGTCAGACTGTTGCTATGTAGTAGCAATCACTTAACAACAACCTGTGGTGGACGAGGTTCAAGCATTTGAGTGAATGTACAGATACGCTAATAAATATTACTCCTACACAGTCCACTTTTTCAACTTTACTTGAGATAAAGTGCAAAATTAAAAGTTTTAATGCACTTAAGAGTTAACAGTATTCATTCATTCATTTATTCATTCATTTTCTTTTTGGCTTAGTCCCTTTATTAATCCGGGGTCGCCAGAGCAGAATGAACCGCCAACTTATTCAGTATGTTTTTACGCAGCGGATGCCCTTCCAGCAGCAACCCATCTCTGGGAAACATTCACACACACTCATTCACACTTATACACTACAGACAATTTAGCTTACCCAATTCACCTGTACCGCATGTCTTTGTACTGTGGGGGAAACCGGAGCACCCAGAGGAAACCCACGTGAATGCAGGTAGAACATGCAAACTCCACACAGAAACACCAACTGACCCACTACGGCTCAAAACAGCGACCTCCTTGCTGTGAGGCGACAGCACTACCTACTGCGCCACTGCGTGGCCCAGAATTAACAGTAAAATATGCTTAAAGTTCTTCATCATTTACTCATCCTCCAATTGAAGAATATTTTGTAGAATGTTAGAAAATAGCAGCTATTGACTTCCATAGTAATTTTTGTTCCTACTATAGATGTCAATGGCTGTTTTTTCAACATTCTTCAGAATATTTTGTTCAGTATCCAACAGAAGAAAGAAACTCATACAGTTATGAACCACTTAAGTATAATAGTAAAGAAACTTAAATTATTTTGGAGAACTATCCCCTTATTAATGAATAGTGTTTAATTCAAAGGTTTCATTTTCAGGTTTAATTAAAATTCCCTGTAGAGAAGACCGAACTAGGAAAAATGTGAAGTAAAAGTTTCATTTTTTTCATCTCAACTTGCATCATTCAAACTGGTTAAAAATACTGAGCTAAACTTTGTATATGAAACCTAATTAACTGATAAAAAAATGAAAGTAACACAAGCTGTCATGCATTTCTTGTCATATATATTTTTACAGAGTAATTAAAAATCATAAAAACAGTAGTAAAGTAAAAAAAAAAATTGTTACTTTCCACTACTGCTTTTGTTCAGAAAATATTATTATATTCCCTCAGTCACTTCAACAAAAATATGACAAAAAGTCATAACAACAAATGTATTTTTTTTGTTACTTTAACAATTAAAAATAAAAACAAAGCAGTTACCACCTTTGTTCAGAAAATGGAGAAATCTATTTTAAATCTAGTTAAAATGCTAAAAGAATTCAGCATTTTATGGCTGTTGTTGATGATTATTAGATTTCAGTGTTTGTTCCTTAGCTGATGATGATCATGATAAAAGTCAGTGATATCTCCAACGAGGCCAGACCTATGGATGTGGCTGAGCCGTGGCTGGACTGTCTGCTGCAGGAGTTCTTCAACCAGGTAAATATACAGTCAAACATTTTCTCAAGTTATCACAGTATATTCACTATAGTTCAAAAATGGTAATAAAATAAGACAAAATCTTAATCTTAATAATAAAAAAATAAATACATCAAAAGCTAGTGTACGTAATGGATTACAATCAATCTTATGGCTCGTTTCCACTGACTGGTACGGTATGGGTCGGTACCGAACTGAACCGTACCACTTTTTCTGCACCCTTTCAAAAGGGTACCAAACATGAGAAAGGGTACCAAAAGGGTCCCAAAGGCGGAGCTAGACGCGCAGCTGAACGCTATTGGTTTACAGAGATACGTTAAGAGCTCACGCAACAAGCCAGAATGAAAACAAAGGAGCCGCCATGTTTTCATACACAGCCAAGAGACTATATATACATATGATATCATATAATAATGAGCCCTGTTCGATCTGGGCTCAAATGAACATTGTCGTCATCTTGATGAACAGCCACAAAGCCAAAAAAAAGAGCAGATTTTACCCTGTGTCCTGTAGGTTTTTACGAGCCAGTCTGAAGTGAGAGCGGTTTTGCTTTTTTGCTTGTGCTCGTCGCGGTTCTTTATTTGAAATAACAAACTTCTTGAGCTGATAATAATAACATGTGCTTGATTATTGATGTGCTTTTGAAACCTGATCCTGTCAGAAACTGATAAACGCAAGAGTGACGCGCCAAAACACTAAAGGAGAAGCCGGAAAAAAGGAGCACATTATTTTTTCAGCAAACGTGAACAAACTGCCCTTTTTAACTATTATTATCACTTTTTGGACTATTATGAACTCGGAATGATGGAAATACTTTCTAACAAGAGGCTACACGTGCTGCTGAAGATTAAAGACACATTTAATCATGAGAGGTTTGCACTATGGACTCTATTTCCTGCTGTTTTGAACCTAAATAAGGTCTAAATGTATGCTGTGTGTAGTTTTTCTGTAAGTGGTAACATATCAGAGACTGTAAGGGTCTGTACGTGTTTATATATGTTGCATTTATTTATTTATTTTATATAATTGCAGAAGTTACAGTAGGCTATTTCACACTGTCATTGATCTGCAGTTATAATCAACTCATGTTCATAGAAAGGTTAGTAATAAACATTTCTACACCAGTATTTGTGTGTGTAAAGCATCTGTTTTGTGAGAAGTGCTTCTCATATGATATGTGAGCGACCCATACAGCTTTACTTTAGACATTTTAACGAGCGAAAATGACGTTGACTGCAACTTTCTGTCGTACACCACGCCCACCAAAAGAGTACCATCGGTACCCTTTCAGCAGTGGAAACGCAAGCCTGATAAAGGTGACCCGTACTGACCCGTACTGCACTAGTCAGTGGAATCGAGCCAAAAAATAATTCAGACAGCTGTTAGTATCACAATATTTACATTATCAATCCTTGTTGTTCACACATAATCAAACTTAGAACTACACTAGCATTCTACCTCCCTAACTTACTTTGATTCACTACCCTTATTTGCATAAATAAACAATAGTATGCACCCACTAGATAAAATGATATCTTAGATAGATATTTTTTTATGCAGCAATTATTATTTTCAAATTATTCTTAATGGTTACTTTGACTGTATTTGAATGAATAGTGTCTTATGTGATCTAAAGTAAAAAAAATAAATGTGTAGAGTGATATGGAGAAGTTGGAGGGTCTTCCTGTCACCCCTTTTATGGATCGAGACAAAGTGACCAAACCTTCTTCTCAGACTGGATTCATCCGCTTCGTTCTCTTTCCTCTCTTCATCGAACTGGCCAATCTCTTCCCCTGCCTGGAGGTGAGCAATTTCCCAGAGGAAAAGGATTACAACATAGAAGATAACAAACCCTTACAATTCCCACATGAAAAAAATACTAGTGTTTTTGAACCATACTATAGTAATGTGTATTGCACTGTATCTATTATAGGAATATCGAAAACAAAACCAACTTAACCCCGCTATATAAGCTTGTATTCAAAACACTTTGCTAATGCTACTACTGTATAGCATACTGTATCATAGATAACATTAGATGTCGCCTACCCTGTTGTTGTCTATTGGAAGAAATGCGTCAATAGAGCTGCCATTTTAGTACAGAGTAGTGCTCCTTTGAAATGAATGCAGGACCAAGGTGCAATGGAGGACATATAGACATATATCTGTGATCAGGAGTTTTCCCCAGTGGTCAGTATGCAAATATTTTTTTAAATTCCGAAAATTATAATTTAACATCACTTTCCTACATCGATGGATAAGTGACCACATGAGCATTGTCGACAAAGAGCGTGTGTGTGTGTGCATGTAAATGTATTATATCCCTCCCTGTTAAATTTGAACTAATTCATGTCCTGAAACACACCCCCTCTCCTGCTTTCACTTCTCATTCTAATGGAGGGAACGATTTGTTTGTGAATGAATCCCCGATATGAACGACTCATTCACAATAATTAGCCGACAATAATACACGTTTCTGGCAGCGTCTTGTTGTCATAATTATTTTTCATTGTTTGCTTATTTTATTCAACAAAACAAGCATAAGCCTGGTATTTAGTGCAAGTTGGTGTTACTTTGCCTTATGGTGAATGCAGTAAGTGACTGTATTATCATCAATAACGTTACTTGTTTAGTACAAAAGTTCATAACATACAAAAACGTAAAAAAAAAAGATGAAATGTTCTGCCTTTGTGCTTTGTTTGCTTGCTACTACACCCGTACACAGAGCTAAAGTCCAGCATCTTCACATTGGCACACTGTCTAGACTGTGGTTGAATGACATTTGTCCTGGGAGCACTGTACAAATGTGACGACGCTATTGACGCATGTTCAGGGTCCGTATGCGATATCTAGTGTATATATCTATGCTGTAGTATTTACTGTTGTGAACTGGTTAACTGTAAGAAATATTGTACTATAATGTATACTTTAGTTTTGCAGTAAACTGTGGCGTATGTATAAACTCTCAAAAATAAAGGTACGCAAGCTGTCACCAGGGTGGTACCTTTTCTAAAGGTACACATTTGTACTTGAAGGGTTCATTTTGGTACCTCAGAAGTATATATTAGTACCTACAAATTTTAAGAGGAACACTTTTGTACTTTTTATGTACCAATATGTACCCTTGAGGTATTAATATGGACCTTTTAGGTACAAATTTGTACCTTTTGAAAAGGTACCACCACAGTGACAACTCGCGTAACTTTATTTCTGAGAGTGTATAATATACCCTACAGACAGGCTTTGCAGAAAATTACAGTATTTAGTTTAATACTATAGTTGCTGTGTTACCATAGCACCTATAGGATTACCACAACACATTCATTCAATAATTTTACTATAGTATACTTTAAATACACACTATATTTTACTATAAGTTAACTTACTATATAGTATATTTGTCATGTAGGTTTAGGATAAGTTTTTGTTATACACTGGTCAACTTTGGCGAACAAGACACAATGCTAGTGTAAACTTTAATCTATATAACTTTGGCTAGCTATATAACTTTATCTATATAACTTTGGCTAGATGATAAAGACTGAAGATAATTTATGGAGAATTTGCAGTGATGTTAAGTAGGCCTACAACATAGCGTGAGCCCCTTAGCTGGTCTAAATTCGCTAAATTGATTTATTGCTTTTATATTTACCTTACAGCAACACATCATCGATCCAGTGCGAAAAGCCCTGGATTACTACACGGAGATGGAGAAGGCTCTGGAGAGAGAGAAGCAGAACCGAGCTTTGAAGGAGACGACGGTCAAAACCAGCACCTCAAAAGAGCTTGACGCCAATTCAGAAGCGAGACCTGCCAACCTGTAATCAGAAACTGTTACGTCTGTTACTGTCAAAATGAAAGCTGTGTTTTAGAATTGTGCTTTATGTATTTAGCATTTCTGCCCTCAGAAAAATACATACTGTAATATATTTAGAAGAGAGTTTTACTAAATAAGTGAAGACCTCAAGTGGCTTAGCCCATGTTTCCTTTTGCTAATTTAATGTAATATTACTATTAGCATGAGTTGTTAATTTGTTACAAATATATTGTTTTAGTGACACATTCGGAATAAAGTTGCCTAATAAAATTAGTATAATGTGGGCTGAGAAATAGTTTATTTGCGAAGATATATGCTGAATATGCATAGTCAGTCCATAAGATGGCGCTATTTGAAGCTATGATTTCCTATTCGTGATGATAAAGAGGACATAATGAGGAACGAGTTGTGGGAAGAGTGCTCAAAATCAAGTAGGCCTACTATTACTTGCCATAAAATGTAGTGCAAGTAGAGTAAAGATATATGTTCTAATGAATATCACTCAAAGTATGAGTAAAATGTAGCTCTCTAAAAGTACTCAAGATTAGTGAGTGAGTAGGCCTATTATGCTGTGAAATGTAATCCACCGTAAATTAAAAATGTAGCTTAAATCAGAGCGATTGTTTTTTAATAGTGTTTTCAAATGTAAAGTAAATAATTTGCCCTTCATGGACTACATTTAAAATGTGAGATTGTTTTAGTATGCACTACACTATTGGAGCTGTCACTGAGGCAATACCTTTTCAAAGGGTACATATTTATTCTTAAAGTGACATATAGAGTGGGGGAACTATGACGTCAATTTGTATGCAAAAATCCGGAAGCGAGTTAGCATTTTAGCAGTTCCGGTTCCCTCGTCCCAAAGTCAATGGGTTTTTTGAATGGGATTTCGGTTAAATCGCTTAAATAAGGTTTGTGGCGAACACAAACTCAAGATACTTTCACGTTTTATTCTACGACATAAAACACACCAGTTACATCACACTTATGATTTTTTAAATCGGTTATGCTTCTTTAAAAAGACGGTTGCTATCAAGTTGCTAAACGGGACTACAGCAGGTGTCGGAGATATTATACGTCATCAAGCTGACCTGGTCTGGAACGCAGCTCGCTTGCGTTGGGCATTTGGATTTGTGTGTTATTTAAGTATTTTCATGAATAGTATTTTATTGTTTGTATTATTTTTCTAAGTAGGAATTGATATTGTGTAGATAATGCCTTCACTTGTAAAGACTGTCAAGACAGATTCATTTGTTGATCATTTATTTTAATTAAATGATACTATGATGATACTGCTTACCAGTGCAGTCTGTCTCTTTCATGCTCTCAGTAATGCAAACGTGTGAATAAATGTGTAAAAAAATACATACACATTTACTCATTTCATTTGATCAAAGGATTTTTTGTCAGTTTTTTTCTTCATCTGAACACGTTTAACGCTGTCTTAACTGCAATATTTACACACCTTAAAATATATAGCATATGTGACAGTAATGGGCTGCTTTTCGCTGTACTTCGAGACAAAAACAAATATTGAACGTTGTTCTGTGTCCATGATGGCAGGCATTTGACAGACTTGTCCCTCGCGCCTCATTAATGTCGTCTGTTACTAAGCGGGCTGTATGCACGCGAGCAATACACTCATTTAAACATGTCTTATGATAATACTATGTAGCTACATTTATATGTACAGTTTTAAAACTTTTTACAACCATAAAGCAAAACAAAATGCATTTCCCACGTAAAAAACTATCTAAAAGGCACTTATATATGTGTTTTTGTGTATTCATGTGTTTATAATATTTAGTGTGGATTATAGTCTGATAAACCGAGAGATTAAATCTTTGTCATGGACCAAATAAAAAAATTAAAAAAGCTTGAAAAGTTGTCGTTAGCAGGGTGGTGCTGACGTCACAGGCGAGCGCCCCAGCCGCTGTAGTCCGTTTATAGCCTAATGTTGGCTTTTCCATTCTTGCGTTTGCATTTAAGATCCAAAAGTGCTAAAAGTTATGTTTTCGTGTGAGGATTATCCGGTTGGACAAAACGTGTAAGTGTAATGAACAGTGTTTGAACACAGAGCTTATTATTTGCAATCTTCGAAAAGCCTATAGGAAAATACTATGGGGATTTTATCGAGGGAACCAGTTTTATGCTAGCAGCAGATTGGCCTACAAGGTGACGTCATAGTTCCTCTACTCTATTGGTATGTCAAAGTAAGGCTGAGTGATACTGACCAACATTGATATCTCTGTAGAATATTTTTGGGATGAAAGGTGATATATTTTTTATTTTAAAATCAAAACCTCATGTGTGATGTTACAAGCACATTTGTTAAACAGCTTGTGAAACAAAATAAAAACAGGATTTTCCACCATATTTATGGCAAATAATTATAGAATAAAATGTAAAAATAATAACAAATACAAATTTATAAAATAACGTATATCTGTCTTGGAGAATATACAAACGAAAACAAAAGAGGAAACACACTTTAATTGGTTTCTATTGTTGTTTTTTAGCTGGGTTGTTGAACAAAGGAGACTTACAAAATTATTGAAAACATAAAAAAAACATTATTTTACATGTTGTTGTGCAGGTTGGTATTATACAGTATGCTGTATGGGAAATTTGTAAACTGAAATCAAAAATCGGCCTGCGATGATATGGTAGCGCTTAGGTTATGTACTCTAAATTTTGACTAAAATGCTATGAGAGTTCAGAAGTTGATGCCGCAAACCAAGCTTATGCAGCACTAATAGAATACATGCCATTTGTGCATGTATTTGAAAACGTAACATTCTGTAGTGCTTTAAGTTATTGTTTAAGACCATTCAGTGATTTCTGTCATCACAGGCATTCTTCATCTTTAGTAACATGCAGTATAAAACAGTCTCTTGGTTATTGCAAGTAACGATTTTGTGTCTTATAATACACTTTATACGATTTGGGAATTATGGGGTCTGATTGTTCTAATAAGCCAATAAGCAAAACATAATAACACAATAGTGACTGCAGGTTAAAGAAAACATAGTGCAGTAGAAAAGTATCAATACAGCACTAAAACGTAAGGAATTCTTTAGAACTAGTTAAAGTAATTTGAGTATTTGCAATTCATTACTTTACACCACTAAATGGAATCTTTATGAAAATGATAGATTCATTCAATCATTCATTTTCTTTTCGGCTTAGTCTCTTTATTAATCTGTGGTCGGCACAGTGGAATGAACCGCCAACTTATCCAGCATATGTTTTACGCAGCAGATGCCCTTCCAGCTGCAACCCATCACTGGGAAACATCCATACACACCCATTCATGCACAATTGAGCCAATTGAGCCTACCCAATTCAACTATACCGCATGTCTTTGGACTTGTGGGGGCAACCGGAGCACCTGGAGGAAACCCACGCGAACATTTGGAGAACATTCAAACTCCACACAGAAATGCCAACTGACCCAGCTGAAGCTCGAACCAGCGACCTTCTTGCTGTGAGGTGATTGTGCTACTCACTGCACCATGACGCCCAAAATGATAGATTGTCACTGCTAATTACATTAGTCTATATAAATTATTATAAATATTGGCTAAAGTAAAATTGTCAAACAGCAAATAAAAACATCACACAACTTTTTACATTCAAATTTATTTTACAAAAGAAAACTTAAATTCTCTTTACACATCTAGTTCCCGAAAATCACATAGTGTTTCTTTAATCTGACGATGCAAATGGAATAAAATGCATGCAGTGCTGCATTTTTCTCAAAATACGGTCCTGCACAAGTAATACCCACAATTCCATTTGAACTCCATTTGAAGCCATTATGTTGCAGAGGCAGATAAAGCATTAGCATGCAGCACTGTACACATTTGCATAGTAAATGGCTCTCGCTTATTTTAGATCCATTCTCATCGTCTTTTCCCAACATGCCATTGCATGAAACATAACTTTCACAGAGGAAAAAATAAATCATCTAGTATTCTCATGGATAGAGGAGTCAGTAAAACTCACCATGGTTTTACCAGGGCAGTGAAAGGGAAAGTCCAAATGTTCATTCATTTATTTTTAGCAAGTTAAGATGAGTCTGATCAGTTATTGACTTAAGAATTTTTGGGCTAATTAGTAAAGTATAAATAAATTCATACAATCTCATTCATATGAAAATGAAGACCTGCTTCTGACCACATCCCTAACCCCGCCCACAACCCCCTAAATATAACTGAGTAGATTGTATAAAAATGTACAAATGAGATTGCAAGGAATCATACAAATACTAATGTACAAACTGCTGTGAGATTGTTACCTGATAACATGACATTTAAAACTAAATACAGGATGAATATGCATTTAAAAAATAAATGTGCAGAGCACCCAAAAAGCAAGAGGTTAAAATCAAACGTGTACCTTACTAAAAAGTTAAGGCACGAAGTTACTGGGACGGAATGTTTAGACTGATATTAACAAAAATAATCAAATTAATAATCCCAATAATTATAATAATATGGAAACTTAATAATAATCCTGAGTGCTGGCTACAATACCAAAAGTAAAAGCAGATTTTGGAGATATTATGTAATAAACACCTTTTTTTTGTCTTAGTTTAAAAATTCTGTACTTTTCAGACATGTTTATATTAATTTTTGGATAACACTACCAATGTTTTGAGTTGAGAGGAGGTAAAAAATAAATATTTAGTGAAATAACCCTCATTTATCACAACAAAGGAAAATATTTGATAAAATAAGAGAAATTAGGACGAAATTTCATAAGACTTTTATAAAATAAAACAAATATTAACATTGTACTGGTAAATCCAGAGAAACTGAATTTTGAATTGTTTTTTTCCAACATAGCTACACTGTAAAATAAAATTCTTGCAGCCCTAAATTTTTCAGTTGAATCAAATGATCTTTTCTAGTCGTCTCAACTTACGTCAATCAGACTGACTAAACATATGAAGTTAAACACTGTATGACTTAAAAAAAACAAACTGAAACCTGATTAACTTAAAATAAGTTTCTTTAAGTTTTTTATTAAAATAAATTAAACAACATACAAATATTTGTTGTCTTGGCTCTTTGCCATTATGTTTTTTTTACTGTGTTTAAAATGTTGCTTAATTTGAACATGAACTGTAAAAGGTTTCATAAAAATATAAGCATACAGTATGACCCAATAGTATAACCCACAATACTGTTGATTAGCCCAATAAGTTCCCAATTAAACCCTCCACACCTTTATGATGTGAATCCTTGCATTCGACAATAAAACAAATCATGCTGTTTTTATTTTTGAGTTGAATTAAATGAACTTTTCTAGTCATCTCAACTTTTATCAGACAAACTGACTAAAAATATTAAGTTAAACTCTGTGCAACTTAAATTTTTTGTTGAAACCTGATTAACTTATTAAGATAAGTTAAAGCAACGTTAAAATATTTGTTGTCTTGACTTTTTGTCATTACATTTTTACAGTGTTTGAAACATTGGTTAACTTGAGCATGTACTGTGAAAGGTTTCATAAAAGATGAGCATACAGTATGACCCAATACTATGACCCACAATACTGTTGATTAGGCCAATAAGTTCCCAATGTGAATCCTTGCATTCAACACAAACAATCTTGCTTGTTGATTGAAGTGAATCTTTTTTGTTGATTGAAATAAACCTAGTCATCTCAAATTGTATCTATCAAACTGACTAAAAATATTAAGCTAAACTTTTCATAACCTAAACAAATTAGTTGAAACCTGATTAACTTATTAAAGTAAGTTAAAGAAATACAAACGTTTCTTTTCATGACATTTTGGTCATATAATTCTTTACAGTCTGATTTGGAGATTGCTGTTGAATCTACTTAAGATAAACTGAACAGGCAGGATAACTTAATAGTTCATTTCTTTTATAAGTTCTGAAAAGTTGCAGATGAATAATGGAGGTGGGTCAGGGGGGAATGGGTATGGCAGTGATCAGAGAATAAGGACACTTTACCCAAACTACATTGACTTCTACTGGCCCCGTTTTTAAAAATGCTTTCTAAATGCTACGTACAGTATATACTGAAAATAGCCTACGGACAGACAGTTTCTCTCCTGCTGGCTCTGTGCATCACAAATCCAGCAGATTATTACTATCAAAGCTACCTCTTCATAACTACTCAGAGGTAGAACTTATAGCAGGATGGAAACAGGACAAATCCAGTCCTTTCCACAGCAAATCACATGTAAAAACGTTTAGCATTAACACTTAGATATGAAGAAACCTGTATGAAGCCACTGAAGGATAAGGACAGAACATTTTGTAACACGGTAACTCTAGTACTGAATCAACACTGCTTTTGTTCTCTCCCTGTGCATTATAAACGCACACACGACACGACACGATTACGCTCATCAAGTCAGATAGCAGAAGTGTGATTTGAAATAGCAATAGAAAAATGCAAATGCCAAGATCCGGACAACATTGAAACTGTGCGAACATCGATAGAAGCCTCGTCTGGAGCCGTTTATCACAATGAAGTATCATTTAGCATTTTTCATTGACTCAAAATATGATTAATAGTAACTATGAGATGGAGAAAAGACAATTGCAATTGAAATATTTCTCATAATAATAATAATAATAATAAATCAACAGCACAAGTAGTTGCAGTAATGACCACCTGATTTGTTCATCGAAGCACTTCAGGATGTCTAAACAGCTTTTGTAAACAGGTCTGAAGAAAATAACAACAAACAAAAAAATGTAAAAATAAAATAAGAATAAAAGTTAATTTAGTTTTATAGCTAGTATGTTTTAAATGATATTTTAAAGGCATACACTGTTAGACCTTTTATTGTATTTTTGCGGTAACTTACTGGCAGTACTGTTGCCAGCAATTTAATGCAACTGCCCCTTTACAGGTATTGACCTGTAAATGTGTTTTATAGTAGCAGGGCCCTACCGCAATTTCATTTTACAGTAAAATAGCCTTACCGCAATTTCTTTTATGGTAAAATGCCCTTTACCACATTTTAATTTTACAATATGACAGTACATTCTATAGTACTTTTACTGTCATTTATTTACATTTTACACCAGCAGTACAATACAAACGTATACAAACGTTATTTTTAGCATTTACTATTGAATTTAATACATTCCAAACAAGTGACGAGATCATGTACAACAGTGGTTTTATTATACGCTGTTATTATATCCATTTTAAACAGTTTACAAAAGTAATTTTAATTCATCAATCTATTTTAAATACATTTTGTGACACAGGATGTTAATTGATAATTTTTTCATCAACTGTCTTATTTGTGCCTTCAACTACAGTAGCAGTACTGTGATTACAGTAGAATACTGTAAATTCCTAATATGCAGTAAGTTACTGTAAAAGTAAAAAAAATATCCATAATGCAGTGCACATTACAGTAGTGAACTGTAAATAATGGATGTGGTATTTTACTGCATAGGCATTTTTGCAGTAAATAACTGTAAAATTGCCGCAAAAAAGTCTAACAGTGTAGCTCCCTACTACTTACTCTCCCTCTTGTGGTTGTAAACTTTTAATCTGTTTCTTCTGTCGATTGGTGATTTTTTCCAACATTCTTCATAATATCTTGTTTTGTGTTCAACAGAAACTCAAACAGGTTTGCAACGAGTAAATAATGATAGGAGTTTCATTTTTGACTTCATTTGTCTCATTTTAAATACTATGCTTAGAGTACCTGCTACAGCAACCAGAAATTATCCTATGGGTTAGGCACACAGTAAATAGGCCCTGACTATTGTAATCATCGACTGTCTCCTAAAGCTTAATAATAGGACATTTCATTGTGGAGCACAGATCTAACTTAATGACAGAACAGATCTCCACTCAGCTGCCATATATTAACTCAATGACAGCAGCTATTATGTGTTTCAGTCAGAAAATAGGATACAATATGAATCTCACAAAACACATTTCACAAAAATAAATAAATACATAAACATAAATAAACAATACATTAAAATACTTACACATTAATAATATATAGCCCTCCTATGAAAATTTACTTCCTTTTTTTTTTTAAAACCGGGCAAGGTTATTTTTTTGCCGTTGTAACTCCCATTATATTTTTCTTCTGGAGAAAGCTTAATTTATTAGTTTTTGGCTGTAATAATAATAATAAAAATATATTAAAAAATTATAATAATAGTAATAATAATAATTAAAAAATAATAATAAAATGAATAAATAATAAAAAATATTTAAAAAACTGCTAAGGTCATATAATTAGCCCCCTTAAGAAAAATATATTTTTCGATTGGCTACAGAACCAACCACTGTTGTCTAATTAACATAACTTGCCTAATCTACGTAATTAACCAAGTTAAGCCTTTAAATCGAACTTTAAGCTGAATACTAGTACCTTACAAAATAGCTAGTAAAATATTATGTACTGTCATCATGACAAAGACAAAAGTAATTAGTTATTAAAACAATTATGTTTAAAAATGTGTTAAAAAATCTCTTTCTCTCCACACAGACACACACACTTGTATACATGGCTTACAGGGACACTGTTAAAACTGTTTATTACATGGCTCTAGCCCACCCCACCCCTACCCCTAAACCCAACCCTCACAAGAAACCTGTCAAAATTTAAAATACCCTGTGAATTATGATTTTTTAGGTGTTTGGAATTAGTTAATCAGTCCCTGTTAACTTCCTTAATAAAGTACAACTATAGTCATCATACCCATGTCATTATACACCTTTATGTCCCTGTAAATCACATAAACCTGTACACACACAAGTACACACAGTATAAAACCTAAATCTTTGCTCTTAGGTTTAATACTTAAAACTGTAATCTTTATAAATGTAGACATGTTTCATGAGATTCATACATTTAACATTACCACCACGTAGTGGAGTAATTATTAGTGAGAAATCCAGCCAAGTGAGAGGGACTTCGGCCACAAGTAGGTTAAGTTTAGGTGGTGTAGGTGGAGTAGACATTAATAAAACACAGCAGGTTACTTTGAGGTTGGGTTTAGTTCAATATTGGACTCCGTGTCATGTACAGGATATTAAATATATGAAAATTCCAGGTTTGTACTGCTCACATGGAGTTTAAGTTCCACCAATTTGGATATCATCAAATAAATATCTCATCATTTGATAAAACTGTTTTGGCACCTATGAAGCTCTTTTTTGCTGCATACCTGACTCTGTCTGTGCAAATAAGGAGACCATTAAAAATAAAAAATGAAGACAAGAAGAAACAAAGCCGTGAATGCATAACACTTCCATTGGCTACTGATATCGTGCAAAAAGACTCTGTGCTAATGGGCTTTTGGCACTATTGAGCATTTCTGCATGCCGGCACTACTGTAGTTCAGGGTGAAAAATAACATGCTGCCTCATTAAGTCCTTCAAACTCAGACTTTGGTTATTAATTTGATGCTATTTTATTAGAAACTGGAAGGACCAGATGCAATTACAGATCCCTTCACCAGGATAGGATATTATCTCACCTGCGCTGCCGATAAAATCTGCCTTACTGTACGCTTGGAGTTTGCTTTTAGATAAGATGGCTCGTACTTGTTTACCTGTGGTGGAGTGTACACAATGTGCTGCACTTTCAGAAAGGGCGTACACAGTAAAGTAATGTTCAGAGTCTGTGGCGTGAATCATTACTGTAGCCCCCAGGAGAGCCCCGGTTGCGGTGGGGTTTGTAGGCGTCTGCATAGGGATCATGGTAGTCCTCTTCTACCAGAGGGTAGTGATCCCGACTCTGCTGGGAGCTGGAGGACAGCCGGTTGTGGGTCTTCTTTTGTCGCTCGTTGTTGTGGTAGTTTTCATCGGACGTCATCAAGCTGCGCCGCTCCATTGGAGAGTTGTCGGTGATGTGATTGCTGTTTTTGTTTTTTTGGCTCTGTTGAAAGTTCACAAATATATGTAGTGAAGGCAAAATGGTAACAAACACTTTAAAATAATGGTCCAGTAGTTAATGTATTTACTAAAATGACCAAAAAATTTGTAATACATTTATTACTGTATTTATTCATCATTTATTTCAGATTATTCACACTTAGTTAATGTTTGTAAATACAGTAACTAACATTAACTAATGGACCGTTATTAGATTAGATTAGATTAGATTAGATTAGATTAGATTAGATTAGATTCAACTTTATAGTCATTATACATGTACAAGTAAGGCAACGGGACGCAGTTTAGGTCTAAGTTAGTAAGTTAGTTTAAGTTAAAAGTGCAATTATAGAACACTATGGGTAATAGTTACAGATGGATGTACTATGAACATAATATACAAGTCGTATTAGCGAGAATCATTTACAAATAGATAAACATACTGTACAGGCTGCTATTAATAATCAGCAATATGTCAATAGAAATGAACATAATATACAGGTTGTAATTTGCTATAAACAGGAATTGCATATAGAAAATATGCAAATATTATTATCGAAAAAAATTGTCCAGAGCCAAAAAAAAAACATTTCCTAGGAGATGTTCTTTAAATGCCTCCAAAGATAGTGATTATAAAAAAGCTACAGAATATATTGAAGTAATCTTGATTTCGCAAAAGGCTTTGCCAAACAATAAATAAAAACGTGTTGTTCTTGACTAAATATATATAAAAAAGATTCATCTACACTAAAATAATACATACTAAGACTATAGTTTTATTTTACATTTGATTATTCAATGTCTGTACCTGAAAGTTACCCAAAAAATGAAAATATTGTAATTAATTACTCTTTCTCCACTCACTGTAAATAATGTAGGGTTCCACACAATTCATTCATGTTCCAACATGAATCAATTAAGTTAACTTAACACTTTTAACAAATTTATGTGGATTGAACATAAAAAATTAAGTTGTCCCAATGAAATCTCAAGAATTGTGTTGTTTCAGCTCATTTTAATTAAGTAATTTCAACAAGTAAAAAAATATTTATTTTTTTGAGTGCTTGTTTCAAACCTGTTTGAGTTTCTTCCTTCTGTTGGACACAAAGGAAAATATATTGAAAAATATTAAAAGCAGCAATCTTTGACTTCCATAGTATTTTCATTCCTATTATGGATGTCATTGACTGCTTTTACCCACCATTCTTCAGAATATATATATATATATATATATATATATATATATATATATATATATATATATATTTATATTCTGCAGAGAAAACATTTAGAGCAACACAAACGAAAATTGCTGTAAAATTCACTGTATTGCAGACAATTTTAGTTGACAGTAATGCTGTAAAATGTACAAGTGCACTGTAAATTAACAATCACAATTGTGCAATAGTTTTACAGCACAACTGTAATTATTACTTTACAGTACGATCGTACATTTTACAGTATAACTGCCAATGTTTACAGTATTACTGGCATAATTAACACCAAAATTGCCAGTAAAACTGTACATTTTAGAGCATTTTTTACAGTGCACATACAGTTGAACTCAGAATTATTAGCCCCGCCTGAATTATTAGCCCCCCTGTTTATTTTTTCCCCCAACTTCTGTTTAACGGAGAGAAGATTTTTTTCAACACATTTCTAAACATAATAGTTTTAATAACTCATCTCTAATAACTGATTTATTTTATCTTTGCCATGATGACAGTAAATAATATTTGATTAGACATTTTTCAGGACACTTCTATACAGCTTAAAGTGACATTTAAAGGCTTAACTAGGTTAATTAGGTTAACTAGGCAGGTTAGGGTAATTAGGCAAGTTATTGTATAACAATGGTTTGTTCTGTAGACTATCGAAAACAAATATAGCTTAAAGGGGCTAATAATTTTGACCCTAAAATGTAAAAAAAAAAAAAAAAACTGCTATTATTGTAGCCGAAATAAAACAAATAAGACTTTCTCCAGAAGAAAAAAATATTATCAGACATACTGTAAAAAATTCCCTTGCTTTGTTAAACGCAAAATGTAATAATTTAATAATACTGGTTTCAACTGTAAGTGTGATTAAATGATGAAGACATTTTGGGGTGGACTTTAAAACCCAACTAAGAAAAGCTTAGAGCAGTATTCATTTAACTTGTATTTTTATACAGTAATATTTGTGTTGTTGCTTGGAATTTTGGTGTGTTATTTATTAAAATACAATGTTATATGGGTCAAAACTATAGAAACTTTTACATTCTGAAAGAAAATCAATATTCTGGCTGTGTCTCGTCTCACCTGTAGTCCAGAGATGGCTGTGGGGTACGGTGATAGTGCAGTGGAGCCCAGATTGCGGCCCAGCAGAGGGTTTAGTGGAGTGCTGAGGGAAGTGTGTGTTGCACGCCAATAAGCCTCCAGATATTCAGACAGATGTTCACATGCATCCTCCAGCTGATTCTCATCCAAAATGACGTCAAACATCTCCTGTTATGGTGCAGAAACAGCAATGTAATCAGAGATTTATGATAGATCACATCCTAAACTCGTCCTCCATCCAGCATCATCACTCCTTTTTACTACACTTTTTACATTTAAATCAAACACTAATGGATTTTTTTAACATTATCCTGCTTTATATTAGCATTCAAAGGCTTGTGGAGTTTTTTTGTTCTAAATAAATTTTTACTTGTGTTAAGCAACCATAAATTCAATTAATCATAAGTTGCAGTGTTTGAGTTTAAATTAATGCTGTTCTTTTTTATTTTTGAAGCAGCACAAGTATTTTCACCATACTGTAAGTGATAATAATGAATATTAACTGAGAAGCAAATCAGCATAATAAGACACAGAAGACTAGAGTAATGGCTGCTGAAAATCCTTCTTTCCCATCACACAAATATTAGTATATTACATTTAGGCATGGGCTGGTATAAGATTCTGATGGTATGATAAACTTGGATAAAAATATCACGGTTTCACTGTATTACTGTATTGTGATTACTGCTCTAAAATATGCACTTTTTAAATGTCTGGGTGAAAAACAACACATTTTTCTCCCATTGAGCACAATATATGTTATTTTAAGAAACATTTAATATATTTTAACAGCAGCTTTGAATGCGGAGGGTCCTTTTTCAGCTGGAGATACTGTTGCCCTAAAAAAAACTGAATCAAATATATATTATAATGTCTAATTAATGTCTTAAAAAAACAAAAAAACAAAACCTTATACATACCGTAACAGAAAATGCTGACGAAACCGTGATAAACCTTGAAACCGGTTATCGTCCCATGCCTAATTACATTAATATTATAATATATATTTTATTATAATTTAAAATACATAGTAGTTGTTTTAAATTTTTATTTTTTGTATATATATTGTATACATATTGGATACTCACTGGAGGGCATTGAGCTAATTTGTCTGCTGCCACCAGTTGTACATTTAAATGCTTGCTCTGAGACTTTCCTCGTGATTTGATCAGCCGTTGTAATACCTGTAAGCAAACACACCAAAAATACTGAAGTTCTTGAAGAAATAGGCTTATTTTACAAGTCACCGAGAGGTAAAACAGTTAAGTTTGACCATTTTTGAATCCATTTAGACAATCTCCAAGTCTAAACACTTTTAGCTTAGCTTAGCATAAATCATTGAATCGGATTAGACCATTAGCATCCCACTTAAAATACTAACGCTGACAGAAAATGAAAAGTTACTATTTTCCATGTCAATATGGCTAGGACCTATAGTCTAATCCCAGTATAATGAAACTAAAAGTCCCCCCCCCCCCCCCCCCCCCACCCAGACATAAGCTGAATAGATTAAAAAATGGGAGAATTCAAAAACTCTAGGGGAGTTGTAAATTGAGCCTATTTCTAAAAAAGTGGAGTGTTCCTTTAAAGAAATGCAAAGGGGATGTTAAAACATGTCTTTGATTAATGACTTTTTGTTACCTTGGGAGAAGACACTTTAACATGGACAATAATGGGAGCTAAAGAAGTCTTGATGAGCTGGGCAGGATGGTTGATTGTGTCGGCATCAAGAACCACCAGCTGAAGAGATCTGGCCAATTCAAAGATCCTCTCAATCTCACTCTGAACCTCCGCTGTCAGAAAGATGCAACATTCAGCATGAACAGTAGTACCAATCATGTCTATATAGTAGCAAACATGTCTAACATTTAAAGGTGCAGTATGTTTTTAACTCATATTAAAGCATAACATATTTGCAGACAGGGCTTAACATTAACACCCGCCAAATGCGGGTAGATTTCAGCTTTGGCGGGTAAGACAGACACTCCCACCTGCCACTTTGGCTGGTTGAAAATAATTTTAAATTGTGGTTTTCTTAAAAGCAGGGTTCGACTATAAGGATGACCCAATATGCGTGCAAATGTGATCTTAGAATCGAGAAACGGCACGACTTACAAAAATAATTGCGTTCGCGGGAGCAATAGAAAGCAGGTGAATAAGGAATGAGAGGATGATCAGTCGCGCTAATAGCTGATGTGATGCGCGCGACTAATAATGCGTGCGCGCTCCTGTTTTCTTGCTTGAAGCAACCGTGCCTGAAACGCAACTGTGATCGGTTCTCTTTCATATAGACCAGACAAAAAGTTTTGCTGATGCACCCACAGTCTTGCTGCTTCCAGGAGCTCCAAATATGTCTTTTTGTAAGCAGCACCGGTTGCTTTCGCTTTAAACCGATTATTAATTGGCCTTAACCGTGTGATCATCCTTTCATTATCACACACAGTATGTTTTTCACCTGCTTTCTTTTGCCTACGGTTATTTTTGTTAATATGGTTTAACTTTTTTACAACAACATTGCTTTAATATGAGATTAACTCTCCATGTATGTGTAGTTAACTGGTGATCTGAGAGACTTTTAGAGAGGACAGATTTCTGTGCATATTTTTGATTCATGACAATAATTATTTTTAAAAGTCAATTGTTTTTCTTAGTTTTTTTTTATTTAAAGAAATGTTTTGTTAAATAAAAAGTATAGTATATAGCTATATTCAACTATTTTTGACACAATTAAAATAATTATTGTTTGGTGTGGTCAGAGATAAATTTGGTTATTCCTTAATTTTGAGTTCTGAAAAGTCATGTAAAATAAAAAAGTGTTTGCAGTATAAAACTAAGAAACCATGACCCATTTGCTCATACACGACACACAAAACGTGAAATGAATGAGGAGGCATGTGGACAAAACACAAAATCTAAATAAAGTAATTTTAGCATGTCAAAGTCAAATTTATGCATATAAAATATATTTTCCCAACAACAAAATTGTGGCTAGCAAAAATGCAGAGTGGCTAGTAACGTAGTAACGTCAAAAAAGTTAATGTCAAGCCGTGTTTGCAGATATTTAGAAACATGCTCAGTGACCATATTTGGTGATCTGAAAAAACAAGGCTAAAGTCAGGTATTTATTGTTTATTCTTTGAAAATGTGTTCCAGGTTAGACTATTTTTTTACACTTTTTTCAACTCCGCCCATTGCTAATTTTATTTATTCATCCCTTTACTAATCTGGGGTCGTCAGAGCGGAATAAACCACCAACTTATCCAGCATATGTTTTACACAGCGAATGCCCTTCCAGCCGCAACCCATCACAGGGAAACATCCATACACACTCAGTCACACACATACCCTACAGACAATTTAGCCAATTCACCTATAGTGCATGTCTTTGGACTGTGGGGGATACTGGAGTGGAGTACCCGAAGACAACCTACACCGACACTTTCTTGCTGTGAGGCGAACGTGCTACCCACTGCGCCACCGTGCAGCCCCACTGCCATTTTACCCAACTTTATTTTAGCACCCTTGGTTGCCTTGGTGGAAAACACAATGTATTTAATTTCAGTCTTGAAGGTGTCTTTAATGTATGTGACCACTGAAGGACTAGCAGCCTTAAAATGAAACACATGAGGTGGTTTTTAATGAGCAGAAAAATACATACAAATGTACGACAATACTACAAACGTAAACATTAGCTGAGCAGCTTACAGTTTACGGCTTGATCATTAGTAGGCCCACACGGAATCTGTACGCGCAGAATTCCACAGATTTTCCGCTGATTTTTAGCCCATTATTAATTCTGTTTATTTACTTACAGTTAACTTTTTACTGTTAATCTAATTGGATTTGCATTTTAAACATTAAATCAAAGTTAAAAAGATATTATTTTTTTATTTCACATTTTAAGGTTTTAGTTATGATACTCCTAAAATAATTCCGCAGAAATTTGTAGATTTTTACCAAAATTCTCAGCAGAAATAGCAAAAAACGTCTGCAGATTCCGTCTGGCCCTAATCATTAGGCAAGCTCGCTGGTCTTTGTGCCATCAATCTGGCAACCTACATGTGTGTCTGCAGGGGTCGGGTGTAAATAATTTGTATATTTTATATCACCAATACACGCCCGTAGCCGGGGGTTATCAAAAATTGTGAAAATAACTGATAGAAGAAGGCTTTAAGACACATTTAATTTTTAATTATTCAAATGGCTAAATTCTAACTAAGGAACGTGGAACGAGCTGGCTACTTTGTTATCTGCCTATAGTCTACAGAATTTTTTACTTTTATGATTTTTAAAAAAATGTGTATATTTAAAATAAGTATTTATTTTATATTTTTATATTTTTTATATATTTAAAATGCTAGTGTCATAACATAAAACTGTAATTACAGTTTACAGTTTAAATGCACATTTGTAAATATATACTTCATAGTAAAATAGTAGGTTTATTGTAAACACTGAAAAATTGTAGGAAATATTTTTGGTACATAAAGTGTGGTCACCATCCGACAAGCTAATCCAGCAAAGTTTAAACCTCATAACTAAACAGAAATAACTGCAAAACGGTCAAATTTTTGAGAAAAAAAAGAATCACACCTATCAATAGGCTGGCTACGGGCCTGCAATATTTTGAATTTGGACTACAAATGTCAATCCTACATACTGCACCTTTAGGTGATACTCCTTTGTGGCATTTTGTTTTATCCAAAACATAAAATAATATATATTTTAATAATGTTTATAACGTAACCATTGGCGTCCAATGACAATTACAAAAATATCTTATAATGAGATGAGTAACAGGATTATTCCTCTTTAATTGACTTGCATTTTATTTAATGTCATTATGGCAGCTTAAACAGGAGGTGTCATACCCAGGTTGGATCTGGTGTTGGATCTCTCAATGATGGCTCTCTTACTAGGGTTATTCAGGACAGATCTCTTGGCTAAAGAGATGTCTGCAGTTACTCTTGTGATTGATATTCTGAAAAAGGGGTAAAAAAATGCGGTGACATTTACCATATGGTGAGGGAAAATATTAAAACTTCACAATATAATAAGAGATGTCACTCACCTGCCTTCAAACCTGTGTTTCAGAAAGTCAAAGAGGGCTTTCTGCATCATATCTGTCACCTGTGTGAAGAAACACAATTGTGAAAGATTGATTGAGAAACTGAATGAAATATAATTCAACATCGTCTAGCCAGGAAAGGACAATAACGTGCATTCTGTCTTAATATTTGCAGGAAAGTATCAGTTGACATTTATGAATGTGCAATGAGCTCACATACCTTTTATATTTTATTTTAAATGTAGTTTTTTGTATTAAAGAAGTTATCTACCATAGATTTACATCCATTATGTGTAAATACACATTTTGATTTTCTGATATATTCTGTTATCGTCCTGAGCTGCTGCTGTGGTAGTCATGATGGAGAGCATGAGACTGATTCCTGTGATGCTCCAAGGACAGACGTGTCTTCGCTGAGGTCCAGCTACTGCGCCTAGACTGCAGCTCTGCACAAGACGTTTGGCCATAGGAGAAATGGTTGTGCCCAACTGAGCCTGGTTTCTCTCGAGGTTTTTTAAATTCTTCACTTTCGCCAATTTGTGAAGTTTTTTCCTCGCCGCTGCCGCCACTGGCTTGCATGGTTCGGAATCTGTAGAGCTGCGCATCGATGGAATTGCTCCTCAGTGTTTGGACTCTCAGTAGTGATTATTAAACCACACTGAACTGAGCTAAACTGAACTTAAACACTGAAAACTGAATTGACACTGTTTCAATTCACTATAAACTTCCATGTGAAGCTGCTTTGACACAATGTACATTGTATAAGCGCTATACAAATAAAGATGAATTGAATTGAATTGAATTAAATATAAGTTGCAGCATCACTTGTACTCTAACCATGTCTGAAACGGTTCATTCAAAGATCCAATTTAATAAACGCATTCCTACTGTGCTCTGACTCGTCAGTCTGTAAGTTTAGTTTGAAGCCGATTATAAACAATTGTTCTCTTATCAGTCCTGATTTTATCATATTGTTTTCTTTTCTCCATTCATGTTTATATGATCTAAAAATAATTCAGGGACTTATAAATATCAGAATAATAAACAACTATACAACCTTAATAAAACTTCTGATGTAGGCAAAAAACAAAATCCTTTTTTTACTTTGTTGCCATCTGTTTGAAATGTGCAATTGCATGATTTGCAGAATAGTACTCTTTCCATTGATTGAGCATCACTCTAATCAATTGAATAAACAGCATTTCAATAAATCGTGCTACTTACCAATCTAACGATTGCCAGATTCCACATCAAACCATACAATTTACCATTTTTAATCTTTGCAACAAAATTGTTAGTCAAAAACATTGAAAAGCATTGAATGATGATTGAATGTGTATTAGTGTTTCCTTTATATTACAATGTCTGTACAGTCTAATCTCATGTAAAAAAGAAAAATCTACGTTCATATATGGAAGTTGTTCTTTTTTTTAAAAAAAAGGTTTTTTTTGCATGTGCAATATGTAAACTGCACAAGCTTATTTTGCAGTATTACATTGAAATTTTTAGAAAAAGCCTGGGCCTACATTTATGTATAGGTGATTAAGGTACATTTTGCATCTCCAAGATAAACCTTCTTTGTGTTCAATCTACTGTTAAATAATGATTTGCATGAAGCATCTATTATCTGACTAATTTGTAATGTCAGTTATGTTACATTTGTAATAAAAAAAGAAATAACATAAAACACTGATAGAAAAAGTATGTGACTTGGTTCAAGTGATTTTACTTCCTCTGGCGGGAAACTCTGCAAGGCACTGAGGCATTATATTAAAAAATAAAATAATGTAAACTCTGTTATTGTCAACTTCGTTATCGCCAACTCTGTTATCTTCAATTCCATTATCACCAACTCCATTACCGTCAACTCCGTTACCGTCTACTTAGTTATCGACTACTCCATTATCTCCAATTACATTATCGTCAACTGCGTTATCGTCTACTCCGTTATCGTCAACTCCGTTATCGGCAACTCCATTATCATCAATTCCCTTTACGTCAACAGTGTTATCTTACAACTGCATTATGGTCAACTCCGTTATGGTCAACTCCGTTATGGTCAACTCCGTTATTGTCAACTCCATTATCTTCAACTGCATTATTGTCAACTCCGTTATCGTCTACTCTGCTATCTTTAACTGCATTATCGTCAAGTCTGTTATCGTCATCTATGTTATCGTCAACTCTGTTATTGTGAACTGCGTTATCGTCAACTCCGTTGTCAACTCTGTTATTTTCAACTGCGTTATCGTCAACTCCGTTATTGTAAACTGCGTTATCGTCAACCCTGTTGTCAACTCTGTTATTTTCAACTGCGTTATCATCAACTCCGTTATCGTCAACTCCGTTATCAACAACTCCTTTATCATCAATTCCGTTATCTTCAACTGCATTATCGTCAACTGCGTTATAGTCAACTCCATTATTGTCAACTTCGCTATTGTCTACTCCATTATCTTCAACTGCATTATCGT